>JAVRFV010000167.1:0-36264 GCA_032716605.1 Paralithodes platypus | reverse complement strand
TGATACTATGAATCCGCTGTTGCTGGCATGCAAGGGCTAGTTTAGTATTCCACGTACTGAGTACTATGAATCCGCTGTTGCTGGCATGCAAGGGCTAGTTTAGTCATTCCACGTACTGAATACTATGAATCCTCTGTTGCTGGGGGAGGAATACATTGCTTGGGCTTGTTTAGTATTCCCCGCTTACTGAGTACTATGAATCCGGCTGTGGGTTCTCTCATGCAAGGGCTAGCTTCACAGTATGGCCCTCTCTACATTAGTACTATGGGAATCCCCCGCACTTCTTGATGGCTGTGTCTGTCAGCGGCTTAGCGTTTTTTAGACCGCACGTGCTGAGTACCATAAATCCGCTGTTGCTTGCATGCAAGGGCTATTTTAGGTATTCCACGTACTGAGTACTATACATCCGGCTGTTGCTGGCATGCAAGGGCTAGTTTAGTATTGCCACGTACTGAGTACTATGCATCCGCTGTTGCTTGCCTTCCAATGGCTAGTTTTCGTATTCCACGTACTGAGTCCTATGAAACCACTGTTGCCTGCATGCAAGGGCTAGTTTAGTATTCCCACGTACTGAGTAACTATGAATCCGCTGTGTGCTGGCATGCAAGGGCTGAGTTTTAGTATTCCAACGTACTGAGTACGATGAATCCGCTGTTGCTGGCGATGCAATGCTATTTAGTATTCCACCGTACTGAGTACTATGAATCCGCTGGTTGCTGCATGCATGGGCTAGTTTAGTATTCCAAACCATAAAAAAAACTGTGGTACTATGAAATCTCGCTGTTTGCTCTGGCAATGCAAGGGCTTAGTTTAGTATGCCACGTACTGAGTACTATGAATCCGCTGTGTGCTGGCATGCAAGGGCTAGTTTAAGGTATTCCACCGTACTGAGTACTCTGAAACCGCTGTTGCTGGCATGCAAGGGCTAGTTAAGTATGCCACGTCACTGAGTACTATGAATCCGCTGTTGATGGCATGCAAGGGCTAGTTTAGTATTCCACATACTGAGTACTCATGAATCCGCTGTTGCTGCATGCAAGGGCTAGTTTAGTATTCCACGTACTGCGTACTATGATACCGCTGTTGCTGGCATGCAAGGGCTAGTTTAGTATGCCACGTACTGGGTACTATGAATCCGCTGTTGCTGGCATGCAAGGGCTAGTTAAGTATGCCACGTACTGAGTACTATGAATCCGCTGTTGCTGGCATGCAAGGGCTAGTTTTGTATTCCACGTACTGGGTACTATGAATCCGCTGTTGCTGGCATGCAAGGGCTAGTTTAGTATTCCACGTACTGGGTACAATGAATCCGCTGTTGCTGGCATGCAAGGGCTAGTTTAGTATGCCACGTACTGACTACTATGAATCCGCTGTTGCTGGCATGCAAGGGCTAGTTTAGTATTCCACGTACTGTGTACTATGGATCCGCTGCAGCTGGCATGCAAGTGCTAGTCTAGTATCCCTCGTACTGTGTACAGTACTATGAATCCGCTGTTGCTGGCATGCAAGGGCTAGTTTAGTATACCACGTACTGGGTACTATGAATCCGTTGTTGCTGGCATGCAAGGGCTAGTTTAGTATGCCACGTACTGAGTACTATGAATCCGCTGTTGCTGGCATGCAAGGGCTAGTTTAGTATTCCACGTACTGAGTACTATGAATCCGCTGTTGCTGGCATGCAAGGGCTAGTTTAGTATTCCACGTACTGAGTACTATGAATCCGCTGTTGCTGGCATGCAAGGGCTAGTTTAGTATTCCACGTACTGAGTACTATGAATCCGCTGTTGCTGGCATGCAAGGGCTAGTTTAGTATTCCACGTACTGAATACTATGAATCCGCTGTTGCTGGCATGCATGGGCTAGTTTAGTATTCCACGTACTGAGTACTATGAATCCGCTGTTGCTGGCATGCAAGGGCTAGTTAAGTATGCCACGTACTGAGTACTATAAATCCGCTGTTGATGGCATGCAAGGGCTAGTTTAGTATTCCACGTGCTGAGTACAATGAATCCGCTGTTGCTGGGATGCAAGGGCTAGTTTAGTATTCCACGTACTGAGTACTATAAATCCGCTGTTGCTGGCATGCAAGGGCTAGTTAAGTATGCCACGTACTGGGTACTATGAATCCGTTGTTGCTGGCATGCAAGGGCTAGTTTAGTATGCCACGTACTGAGTACTATGAATCCACTGTTGCTGGCATGCAAGGGCTAGTTTAGTATTCCATGTACTGGGTACTATGAATCTGCTGTTGCTGGCATGCAAGGGCTAGTTTAGTATGCCACGTACTGAGTACTATGAATCCGCTGTTGCTGGCATGCAAGGGCTAGTTTAGTATTCCACGTACAGGGTACTATGAATCCGCTGTTGCTGGCATGCAAGGGCTAGTTTAGTATGCCACGTACTGACTACTATGAATCCGCTGTTGCTGGCATGCAAGGGCTAGTTTAGTATTCCACGTACTGAGTACTATGAATCCGCTGTTGCTGGCATGGCAAGGGCTAGTTTAGTATTCCACGTACTGAGTACTATGAATCCGCTGTTGCTGGCATGCAAGGGCTAGTTTAGTATTCCACGTACTGAGTACAATGAATCCGCTGTTGCTGGCATGCAAGGGCTAGTTTAGTATTCCACGTACTGAATACTATGAATCCGCTGTTGCTGGCATGCATGGCTAGTTTAGTATTCCACGTACTGAGTACTATGAATCCGCTGTTTGGTGGCATGCAAGGGCTAGTTAAGTATGCCACGTACTGAGTACTATGAATCCGCTCTTGATGGCATGCAAGGGCTAGTTTAGTATTCCACGTGCTGAGTACAATAAATCCGCTGTTGCTGGCATGCAAGGGCTAGTTTAGTATTCCACGTACTGAGTACTATAAATCCGCTGTTGCTGGCATGCAAGGGCTAGTTAAGTATGCCACGTACTGGGTACTATGAATCCGCTGTTGCTGGCATGCAAGGGCTAGTTTAGTATTCCACGTACTGGGTACTATGAATCCACTGTTGCTGGCATGCAAGGGCTAGTTTAGTATTCCATGTACTGGGTACTATGAATCTGCTGTTGCTGGCATGCAAGGGCTAGTTTAGTATGCCACGTACTGAGTACTATGAATCCGCTGTTGCTGGCATGCAAGGGCTAGTTTAGTATTCCACGTACTGAGTACTATGAATCCGCTGTTGCTGGCATGCAAGGGCTAGTTTAGTATTCCACGTACTGAGTACTATGAATCCGCTGTTGCTGGCATGCAAGGGCTAGTTTAGTATTCCACATACTGGGTACTATGAATCCGCTGTTGCTGGCATGCAAGGGCTAGTTTAGTATGCCACGTACTGAGTACTATGAATCGGCTGTTGCTGGCATGCAAGGGCTAGTTTAGTATTCCACGTACTGAGTACTATGAATCCGCTGTTGCTGGCATGCAAGGGCTAGTTTAGTATTCCAGGTACTGAGTACTATGAATCCCCTGTTGCTGGCATGCAAGGGCTAGTTTAGTATTCCACGTACTGAGTACTATGAAACCGCTGTTGCTGGCATGCAAGGGCTAGTTAAGTATGCCACGTACTGAGTACTATGAATCCACTGTTGATGGCATGAAAGGGCTAGTTTAGTATTCCACATACTGAGTACTATGAATCCGCTGTTGCTGGCATGCAAGGGCTAGTTTAGTATTCCACGCACTGAGTACTATGAATCCGCTGTTGCTGGCATGCAAGGGCTAGTTTAGTATGCCACGTACTGGGTACTATGAATCCGCTGTTGCTGGCATGCAAGGGCTAGTTAAGTATGCCACGTACTGAGTACTATGAATCCGCTGTTGCTGGCATGCAAGGGCTAGTTTAGTATTCCACGTACTGGGTACTATGAATCCGCTGTTGCTGGCATGCAAGGGCTAGTTTAGTATCCCACGTACTTGGTCTAGGTTAGGTTAGGTTGGGTTGTTTGGTTAGGTTAATATACTAGGTCTCAGAAACAAGATTCGTAGTTACGGTAGTTTTTACAGTTACGCCCGAATACTAAATGGGCGGCGGCCCAACCGCCATGGCACCGGTAAGGGTTCGTGTTGTATCCCACGTAGGCCTACTAGGTACTACGGACACATTGTAGGCGTTAGGTGTGGATTAGGCTTGTATCCAATGTACTTGGTCTATATTACTGGATATTTATGATGTAAATAAGTGCTACGTTTTCGATAAATCTGGTTATATGGCTTTGCAATTAGGGAAATCATGAGCCGATTACCGGCATTTCGTTAGTCTTTTTCGATTCTCAAAATACGATTCAAGTTTTGCCAAAATTTGCCTCAGGGTTTCCAAAATTATTCTTTTTGGGGTTTGCAATTTAGGGAAACATGAGTCAAAATTCTAAATTAGGTTACTGTAATTTGTTTACTCTTAAAACTCGCAAAATCCGAGCCAAGTTTTGCTCAACTTGGCTCGGGTTTTCCAAAATTCGGGTTTTATGGCTTTGCAATTTCGGGAAACCTGAGCCAAATTTCTAAATGAGGTTACTGTAAAAAAATGTGTCTACAAACTCTCCAAATCTGAGCCAGCTTTGGCCAAAACATGGCTCGGGTTTTCGAAATATTGGGTTTTAGGCCTTTGAAATACCTTAAAACCCGAGCCAAGTTTTGCTAAAATACGTTTTTATCGCCGTTTTACGCATTTAACCCCTCATTTTCCCTGTACTTCATATCCCTCCCCACTATCGGGCGGCGTGTCTTAAGATCATTGTGTAATGGGGAAAACGGTTTCGCCGAGGGTTGTAATTATTTCCAAACACTATATATTGATGAAAACTAACAGGGAAAAATAACAAAAATCATGGGAAAATTAGTGACCATCTTATTTAGTTTTTTCCGTAATCTGTTAAGTTTGTAACACATGGAAGAAAACACGGAAAAACTCAATTTTTATGTCACAAATTTTCCCATGGATTTTTTTATTTTTCCCTGTTAGTTTTCATTAATATATAGTATTTGGAAATAATTACAACCCTCGGAGAAACCGTTTTCCCCATTATACAACGATCTTAAGACACGTCGCACGGTAGTGGGGAGGGCTATGAAGTACAGGGAAAATGAGGGGTTAAATGCGTAAAACGGCGATAAAAACGCATTTTAGCAAAACTTGGCTCGGGTTTTAAGGTATTTCAAAGGCCTAAAACCCAATATTTCAAAAACCCGAGCCAAGTTTTGGCCAAAGCTGGCTCGGATTTTGCGAGTTTGTAGACAAACAAATTACAGTAACCTCATTTAGAAATTTGGCTCAGGTTTCCCGAAATTGCAAAGCCATAAAACCCGAATTTTGGAAAACCCGAGCCAAGTTTTGGCAAAACTTGGCTTGGATTTTGCGAGTTTTAAGAGTAAACAAATTACAGTAACCTAATTTAGAATTTTGGCTCATGTTTCCCTAAATTGCAAACCCAACAAGCATAATTTTGGAAACCCCGAGCCAATTATTGGCAAAACTTGGATCGTATTTTGAGAATCGAAAAAGACTAATGAAATGTCGGAAATTGGCTCATGATTTCCCTAATTTGAAAGCCATATAACCAGATTTATCGAAAACGTAGCACTTATTTAAATCATAAATATCCAGTAATATAGACCAAGTACATTGGATACAAGCCTAATCCACACCTAACGCCTACAATGTGTCCGTAGTACCTAGTAGGCCTACGTAGGATACAACACGAACCCTTACCGGTGCCATGGCGGTTGGGCCGCCGCCCATTTAGTATTCGGGCGTATCTGTAAATACTACCGCAACTACGAATCTTGTTTCTGAGACCTAGTATATTAACCTAACCAAACAACCCAACCTAACCTAACCTAGACCAAGTACGTGGGATACTAAACTAGCCCTTGCATGCCAGCAACAGCGGATTCATAGTACCCAGTACGTGGAATACTAACCCTCTCCGACATATGAAGCGATTTTGAGCCTATTGGGGATACTTTAAAGCTTTTGTCACCATCAGGGGTATTTAGAAACCTTTAGTTTAGTTACTTCAACCTCTGCAGTTGTCTTTGAGTTAGCTGTGGGCAGAACACTAATTTTAGAGAGGTAATTATAAGAGTGAGAAAACTCTATTTCTTATTGCTAATCTGGCAACCTTTGCGTCATATGTGCGTGAAAGGGCTAAACTAACCCTTGCATGCCAGCAACAGCGGATTCATAGTACTCAGTACGTGGCATACTTAACTAGCCCTTGCATGCCAGCAACAGCGGATTCATAGTACCCAGTACGTGGAATACTATACTAGCCCTTACATGCCAGGTACAGCGGATTCATAGTAGGCTACTCGGTACGTGGCATACTAAACTAGCCCTTGCATGCCAGGTACAGCGGCTTCATAGTAGGCTACTCGGTACGTGGCATACTAAACTAGCCGTTGCATGCCAGGTAGAGCGGATTCATAGTACTCAGTACGTGGAATACTAATCTAGCCCTTGCATGCCAGGTACAGCGGCTTCATAGTAGGCTACTCGGTACATGGCATACTAAACTAGCCCTTGCATGCCAGGTACAGCGACTTCATAGTAGGCTACACGGTACGTGGCATACTAAACTAGCCCTTGCATGCCAGGTAGAGCGGATTCATAGTACTCAGTACGTGGAATACTAATCTAGCCCTTGCATGCCAGCAACAGCGGATTCATAGTACTCAGTACATGGCATACTAAACTAGTCCTTGCATGCCAGCAACAGCGGATTCATAGTACTCAGTACGTGGAATACTAAACTAGCCCTTGCATGCCAGCAACAGCGGATTCATAGTACTCAGTACGTGGAATACTAAACTAGCCCTTGCATGCCAGGTAGAGCGGATTCATAGTACTCAGTACATGGCATACTAAACTAGCCCTTGCATGACAGGTAGAGCGGATTCATAGTACTAAGTACGTGGCATACTAAACTAGTCCTTGCATGCCAGGTAGAGCAGATTCATAGTACTCAGTACGTGGCATACTAAACTAGCCCTTGCATGCCAGGTAGAGCGGATTCATAGTACTCAGTACGTGGCATACTAAACTAGCCCTTGCATGCCAGCAACATCGGATTCATAGTACTCAGTACGTGGAATACTATACTAGCCCTTGCATGCCAGGTACAGCGGATTCATAGTAGGCTACTCGGTATGTGGCATACTAAACTAGTCCTTGCATGCCAGGTACAGCGGCTTCATAGTAGGCTACTCGGTACGTGGCATACTAAACTAGCCCTTGCATGCCAGGTAGAGCGGATTCATAGTACTCAGTACGTGGATTACTAATCCAGCCCTTGCATGCCAGCAACAGCGGATTCATAGTACTCAGTACGTGGCATACTAAACTAGTCCTTGCATGCCAGCAACAGCGGATTCATAGTACTCAGTACGTGGAATACTAAACTAGCCCTTGCATGCCAGGTAGAGCGGATTCATAGTACTCAGTACGTGGCATATTAAACTAGCCCTTGCATGCCATCAACAGCGGATTCATAGTACTCAGTACGTGGAATACTAAACTAGCCCTTGCATGCCAGGTAGAGCGGATTCATAGTACTCAGTACGTGGCATACTAAACTAGCCCATGCATGCCATCAACAGCGGATTCATAGTACTCAGTACGTGGCATACTAAACTAGCCCTTGCATGCCAGCAACAGCGGATTCATAGTACTCAGTACGTGGCATACTGAACTAGCCCTTGCATGCCAGCAACAGCAGATTCATAGTACTCAGTACGTGGCATACTAAACTAGTCCTTGCATGCCAGGTAGAGCGGATTCATAGTACTCAGTACGTGGCATACTAAACTAGCCCTTGCATGCCAGCAACAGCGGATTCATAGTACTCAGTACGTGGCATACTGAACTAGCCCTTGCATGCCAGCAACAGCAGATTCATAGTACTCAGTACGTGGCATACTAAACTAGTCCTTGCATGCCAGGTAGAGCGGATTCATAGTACTCAGTACGTGGCATACTGAACTAGCCCTTGCATGCCAGCAACAGCAGATTCATAGTACTCAGTACGTGGCATACTAAACTAGCCCTTGCATGCCAGGTAGAGCGGATTCATAGTACTCAGTACGTGGCATACTAAACTAGCCCTTGCATGCCAGCAACAGCGGATTCATAGTACTCAGTACGTGGCATACTGAACTAGCCCTTGCATGCCAGCAACAGCAGATTCATAGTACTCAGTACGTGGCATACTAAACTAGTCCTTGCATGCCAGGTAGAGCGGATTCATAGTACTCAGTACGTGGCATACTGAACTAGCCCTTGCATGCCAGCAACAGCAGATTCATAGTACTCAGTACGTGGCATACTAAACTAGCCCTTGCATGCCAGCAACAGCGGATTCATAGTACTCAGTACGTGGCATACTAAACTAGCCCTTGCATGCCAGCAACAGCGGATGCATAGTACTCAGTACGTGGCATACTGAACTAGCCCTTGCATGCCAGGCACAGAGGATTCATAGTAGCCTACTCAGTACGTGGTATTTATTACCCATTAATTTCCGGAAGTTTAAACCTATGCGTAAAAATCTTAACTCTTACACGTCACATCAGTAGTTAAGCACCCGTGTTCTAAATGGCGTGTGTACGAATCGGTGCCGTCCATAGGAAGATATTGACAACCATGTTACGAAAAAAATCCATTTTAGTACCATATATTTTTATTAGGTTTTTCCGAGGGTTGAAACTAATTTGAATATGATGCTTAGAGCATTATAGATTCCATATCTGTCTTCAAATATGTCAAAATAATTGGTGACAAATAGAGTTATACTGAAAACACTATAAACACCCATAACATTTGCACAATCTATAGCCAATATGATGTCATTAAAGACGTCTTTCGCCGCACTATTAGAAACAATTTATTAAGGAAAATAGGGACCTAAAGACTCGCCATATTTTTCTCAAAATATTCCGCATGGATGAATTTAGTTATCGACACTTGAAAACACCTGATTACACCGACAAATAACACCAACATAATAAGTCCCGACCGTAAACAAAGCATTGCATCCAATGAATCCTTCGACTTGACCTCCTTATTCTTCTTGTTTTAAACGATGCGGTGGGTGCAAATCACACAATAAATGGCGTGAGCGTTACTCACAAAAACGAAATACCGGCAACCTGTTTGTGACCCCTTACAGATCTACATATATGAGGATGAACATAACTCAAAGGGGGGTGAGGTGGAGCAACGCCCCCTCAACCCATCGTGTTTCCAATGTACCCCACAATTTCCCTTACCTACTGTAAAAGCGCGCACACCCAATAAATGGCGCCATTTGACCCCGTATCTTCAGATTAATGGGTAGTTATTACCGAAACTACCACTAATTATTTCTCAATATTTGAAGGCTATTATAGAATAAGGATGTTGTAAAGATCATATTAAAATGGTTCAACCTCCGGAGATACATTTTATGTGCACTATATAAAGTACTGTAAACACAAACAATTCCCTATAACTCTCCCTATTGACGGAAGTGAAACTCTTATTAAGATTTACTGTTAAAATAGATGCTGATTTCAATAATTCATGGGGGGAGGGGGGGGGGGGGGGGGGGGGAAGCCACCACTCAACCCATCCTGTATCCAAAGGCATACAAAATGGTATATTTACTCTGAAAATGACTCACATCTGAGTGTTATAAAATCGTTGGATAATGGGAGAGATAACATTTGCCGGGGATTGTAACTAATTTCAACTACTGTATAATGATGAAAACTACCTACAACCAATAACAAAAACCATGGGAAAATTAGTGGTAGTTAGCCTATATTTTCCGATTAATAAATAATGGGCAAGTTAATTCAATCATCCACTCAAACCATGAAAAGCAACAATAAAACGCTATATTCCTTGACAAAATATAAAGAAAACTTGGTAAATAAGGCGGCTCTAGCTGTCTTGAATGCTACAAACAGACCAATCCTCAACGTTTCTGCTAATAACAGCCAAATAGAGGAAGGTATTATTGGAATGGAAACTGTTCTCTACTTAGTTTCCGTACATTACCATACACAACAACAGCCCACTAACACGCCTTAAATTCACCCTTGCTGTTTCCAATTGTATGATTTTTTCCATGTTCAAATTTACATATTATTGTTACAAGGAATGTGAAATGTCTCCACATAATTATATTGTATATCTATCTGACATGTTTCTCCTTTCAACTAAATAATTATAATCTGCATTGTACAGTACTTAGTCACTCTCTCCGTATGTATATATCGCTTGTTGCATCTGGCAAAACAATATTACCACATTTGTTAAAAAATGTATTGAGAAAACTATACTCGGAATGTGAGTTATTAGGAAGTATACTAGTTATTGTATGAGCTTCTTGTGCAGCGGGTATAGGTATGTGAAATGTATTACCCTTTATTATAAACTGGTAGTAATAACGCGCCTCATGAAGTTCTTACAAACTCAGTATTGGATGGATTTATTCGCACAAATTTGCTGTATTCTTAGGACTGGATGTTTTGAGATTAAGTTTATGTACATGTGACATGAAATATAGCATAAGTAGAACTTATTGATAAGCAAAGGACGATTGGAAAATAGCTTCCTTACTTTGCTGTGCGGTCATTGGCATATTTAATGTAAGTTATTTACTTCCCAAATATTGATTTTATCATTATTTTCTATCTTTATTTCTTCTCCTTTCTCCCTTTCCTTACTAATTTGCGGTTCCTTTTCCCTGCTTATCGCGGTTGTTTCTGAGTCACCTTGTGGTTCCCTTTCTCTGCTTATCGCGGTTGTTTCTGCCTCACCTTGTGGTTCCCTTTCTCTGCTTATTGCGGTTGTTTCTGCCTCACCTTGTGGTTCCCTTTCTCTGCTTATCGCGGTTGTTTCTGCGTCACCTTGTGGTTCCCTTTCTCTGCTTATCGCGGTTGTTTCTGCGTCACCTTGTGGTTCCCTTTCTCTGCTTATCGCGGTTGTTTCTGCGTCACCTTGTGGTTCCCTTTCTCTGCTTATCGCGGTTGTTTCTGCGTCACCTTGTCTTTTTTTCTTCACTTGTCTTCTTTCTTCCTCGTTGCTCTTTTCATATATTTCTCTCTATCCATATCATCTTGCATTTCCTAATATTTGTCATTGTTTCTCCTCTCTTTTCCGTGCTTGCTTATTTGCTTTTCCTTTCCATCTTAGTGTTATTATGTCCAGCTTCTTCTCTTTCTATATGCATCCGTTTCTACTGCCTTTAAATCGACTTGTTCTTCAATACATGTTTCGTTTGGTATTTTGTAATTTATATGTTTGTTCTCTCTTTTCCATTATTTTGTTGTTTCATTTTCATTTTACCCTTCCCAATTATTTAGAAGCCGAATTTGCTTGATTATTCAGTATAACAATAACAGAATACAATTATACTACCCCATGGTTCAATGTGCGTTTTTGCTCTTGGTAAATTCACATTGGACATGTTGGCCTCAATGGTCGAAAATATAAACATTGATTTGTATTCCATTTGGCAAGACGACCAGGAAGCGGAAATGCTTGACATAATGTTATCATAACCAAAGATATAAGTCTAAGCTATACTATATCACATGAATATAATCGAGATTAACATAGCCTAATATTTACTTAATATTTTATTGTATCAATTGCCTTTCTTTTCCTTACCAAACCCAACGTGATGTAACCAAGACTCGTCACTAACTCGGTCTAATAAAATAATTATATTTAGTAGAAGGAATTAATTATTTAGTTAATAATATCTTTCTGGTTATATTGTGTAAAACGCCAGAGCTTCTTTTAGATATGTTATGCCACTGAGCTCACAAAGTAAATTACAACATTATAATGTAGGCTATACCATACAAAAACGTTTCCGCATATTATGACATACCTATTTACTTTATAATAAAACATAATTTAGGGCCCCACAGTAGTCCAATGGACGTAAAATATGTTTAAAAACAATTCTCCCTACCAATAAATGCCTACAGTGGCCGATAGAGGCGCTGAACGCAAGGTTTACCGCAGTGCATTATGGGAAATGGGCGACATCGCGGAGCTATCCACCCTCCCTCTCCTTCCGCAATTCTATAATATATGCAGTTAGTCGAAATTTCTGTAGGTGACACATACTTTGGTCTATGCATACTGTTGGTTTATATATTTTAAAATCACCCATATTCATAAATAACATATATTTACAATACAAAGTCAGCAGGTACCTACCCGCCAATTTGTTTATGATAATTAATCAGCTTATAATTATGTTTGTAGTCATTATGAGCTGCATATAGACTTTCCCTTTATTACTATACTATATAAGTACTTAGTGTAATCGTATACTATCATGCCAATTAGGGGAGGATTGGAGAAGTGTTTAATTAAGAACTCTATAGATAAAAATATAAAGGTTCAGCCAAAACTGACGTAATCAATATTTGTCGGCATATTTAGACTGGGAACTTTGATTTAAAGCTTTACTAGATATCAGACAGTTAAGAATAATATGTATACCCAGTTGATTGAGTATGAACATGTAAAGACTCCCGAAAATCTTCTGGGAAATGTTGTTCATCAAAATTAATATCACGGACAATTATGAGAAGAGGTTCCTGAAACCAGTAAAAATATATGTGTATATCCCCGGGCTAAGATTAACTTACTTGGCGATAATAATGTTATAAAGTTTGGAATGTAGTTGTCCGCGGGGTTGAATAATATGCAATTAAACTTTAGCCTCCCCTGTGTTCCCTGTTTGGTGGAAGAAAATGCCTCATTAGAGGTGTTTAATGTCGGGAGCCAAAAATATATTCTGCAGCATGTTATACTTGAGATAATAAATACGTAATGTTGTGAATGTTTATGCTTATCTTGTAGTGTGTATTAGCATATGACTACGTATGTTGATGTGTACATTATTGTGTTCGGCTTGTAGCCTATAGGCCTACTGTGAATTAAAGATATTGGAATTCCTTTGAAATATTGACACTTATGCAGTAAGTCACAGTCATTTTACAAACATGCACTCTACATAATACTGCATAATGCTCTGCAGCCTGGTATGAAAAAGCTTCAAACATAAACGAAAATACCATTTATCGTGAGATGTAAACATGCTCATCCATAATAAATCAAATGTGTAAATAAATATGGTATTGACAAAGTTAGTAAGACAAGTTATTAAATAATTGTTTCATAATATAATTATTTTTGACATCGGGTTGTTATTAATATGTGCTTTCTTTACTATATAACACTATTTACTCACGACGTAAACTTAATGTCAAGATATTGAGGTCTATAAGTTTGGTGTGTGCCCGTGTAAGTTAACCCTCTCGCATTCTTAGGACGCGATCGCGGCATAACGCCACCAGCCAAAGAGTGCCCGTATGATGCAATCGCGTCATAATGCCACCTGTAAGTTAGAAATATTCGCCAAAAATAAGTTTATGACTCGATTTTGACGCAATTTGGACTGGTAAGTTAGGCATCAGCAAGTTACAAAAGGAAGTATCTAGCAACCCCATAGCGTCCCTCTCTGAGGAGCCCGGGCCTTTGTAAAGTCAGTAGTTTCCCGGCCCCCAGACTGTGAGGCAGGGTCGCGGCCCTTTAAATTCTTGGCTCCCTCCCTCTGGCCCACCATGCCTAGCTATAGGCAGGCAATTATGGATTATTTCATCTACCCAGTGAAAGTGATTAGTGAATAATTCGAATTATATATGCATATAAGATGTTACAAGATCAACGTCCTCACCATGAAGCTGAAATCACTCCAAGAGTTTGTAACACTCAACGTTGGAGTACCACAAACTTCAATTGTCACCGCAACTCCAGCAGCCACCAACGCCCCAACGTCAACTGCCAACAATTCAACGCCTACAGTAGCCACTTCAGCTGATGTTTCCGATACTCAAGATACAAATAGTGACTCTCTTCCCCCTCAAGACAACTTCCGTGTCGTGAGGAACAACGTTTGCCCCAAGACCAGGAAACACATACCGATTACCGAGTGTCAAAACCGTTTCCAGATACTCGCAGACTCAGATGACGAAGAGGAAATAGAAGAAGTCCGGCTCGTGGGAGACTCGATGATACGTGGTCAGCTCACAGATTTTTGCGCCAGGGCACCTAAGACCAGGAAGCGTTTTTGTATCCCTGGTGGTGGTGTGGATGACGTAGTTGCAGCAGTTGACGAAGTATCAAAGCTGGCCCCTGCTAATACAATGTACGTCATCCACGTTGGATCCAACGATGTACAGCGAACCCGGTCGGAAGATTTGCTTTTAAAGTACCAGCAGCTGATCAAGTCGTTTAAGGAGAAGTCATCAAGGATCATCGTCTCAGGAATCGTCCCCCGGCTCGGTGTAGAGAGCCGATTTTACAACATAGCCACCAGCACAAATCGTTGTCTAGCAAACCTCTGCAGGAAGGAGAACGTGGGATTCGTCGACACCTGGGACAATTTCTACTACGATGACTATTTGTTTTCGGACGATGGAGTTCATCTGAACCAGGTGGGAGCAGCACGTTTTGGGCGTCTTCTCAACGATGCGGTGAAGGATTTTCGGAGAAGAAATCGACTCAGCACAGGACAACCAGGAAGGAGGACCGAAGACAGCGAGGACGGCAACCTACAAAGGAATTAAATACTAATCCGTCAAGAACCGCAAATTTGGATAAAGCTCCACCAACACGACCCAAATTCAAAACCGTCGGGGATAACGACCGAGGACCGAGGACAGCCATGAATGTAAATGTAGATCCGACCAGAACCAAAAATTCGATGAAAGAACGTTCTGCGAGTTCTAAAACCGCAACTTTAAAGGTTTTCTATGCAAACGCTCGTAGCATACGCAATAAATTTTCAGATTTAGAGGAACTAGTGTTTACAGAAAATTATGATGTGATTGGCATAACAGAATCTTGGCTCAATACAGAAGATAGAGACTTTTTAGCAGAGTATTCACTAACCCGGTTATGTAATGTTTGAGAACAGCCGAATAAATAAAAATGGAGGTGGCGTTTTATTTTATATCAAAGAAAGTCTTAACCCGACCCTCGTGTCAAAACCTCAAATTGTGAACGTCGACACATCTTTTGTGCTAATAAAGAATAATAAAGGTACAAAAATAATACTTGCGTTAATATACAGACCTCCAGCTCAATCAGTGCAAACTGACCGAGAAATTTACGAACAAATTGCAAATGTAAGTAACTCACAAGATACCGTAATTTTTGGCGACTTTAATTTACCTGTGACCAAATGGGGCGATACTCTTACTTCACACTCCGGACATGACTTGTATACGAACTTGCAAGAGAGTTCGCTTTATCAATTTGTTCGAACGCCGACCCGTGGTAATAACGTTCTTGACATTGTACTTGCAACAAAAGAAGAATTGATAGAGAATTTGAATGTTGGTGATGAATTCAGTAACAGCGACCATCGTACGATAACTTTCACTTTAAAGTTTACTACTAACGAACCAAATAGTAGCATCGAAAAATTCCCTAATTTCAAGAAAGCAAACTTCCATAAACTTAGATCTATGTTTAACACCTTACGAGCGGCCTATGCGGTTTATTTATATGTACAGCCCAGCGGGGTGTTTTTAGCCAAAATAGGGCTGTTTACGTGATCATTTTCATGCCTAAATAAGACCCAGAACGTAAAACAAGTATCTATCCCTGAAAGGGCATAAACAGAGCTTTCGAATGACACCATAACGATCCTTTTATGATGGCTAGTTTTCTTGCAATAACCGTGCAACGCGAGTGCAAAAAGCATGTAATTAGGCACTTTCCCCATACAATTCCGTATATAGCGAGTGAGAGAGGGAGGGAGGAGGTGGGATTCGTGTAAGTAGGTTCGCCGCGGTGGTCTGGAGCAGTCATACGCTCGCTACTCTCCTGCCACCACTTGTCTCTCTCTCTCAGCAACATTACGTGCTGAAATTGCCACACGATATATGTCGAGCACCGCCACATAGTTCAGCTTTATTTAACTCGACTTATGTTGCTCGCCGCTAATTAAGGGTTAAAGAAACTGACTGGAGCTTTTTAATTAACAATAACGACATAAATACATCTTGGAAGTTATTCGAAACCACTTACCTAAAAGCAGTGCAAGACTGCATACCATCGAAAATACGGCGTCCAGGCCAAAATAATAAGCCCAAATGGTGGAATAAAGATATTTCAAACTGCCTGCTTGCTAAAAAATTTGCTAATGATAGATTAAAATCCTCACAAAATGACGAAGAACGGGTGAAATTTGTAGAGCTACGACGCAAAGCCAAAAAGTTAATTAAGCAAAGTAAAAAGACCTTAGAGTTACATATTGCGAATCAAAGTAAAACAAACCCGAAAGAATTCTATAGTTATATCAGAAAGAAAAAAGTAGTTACTTCAACTGTTGGACCGTTAGTCGATGAAAAAGGAGAATACACCAAAGACGAAGTACAAATGAGTAATGCCCTCAATACCTTCTTTGCATCAGTTTTTACAACAGAAGACCTCAGTGATATCCCTACACCATCGCCGATTCAGATTGATAATTCAGATGTTCTAAGCAATATCACCGTTACAGAGAGAGAAGTATTGAATTGTTTAGATAAACTCAAGGTAAATAAAACGCCAGGACCTGATACAATCTCGCCTAGAGTTCTAAAGGAAGCTAAGAATGAGCTCTCCAAACCACTGACATTACTATTCAATAAATCCTTGCAGTCTGGAACTATGCCTGATCAGTGGAAGCTAGCCAACGTAACACCGATATTCAAAAAAGGCAGCAAATCCCTACCCAGTAACTATCGTCCAATTAGCTTAACCTCAGTTGTATGTAAAATGCTAGAAACGGTCATACGAGACAGACTCGTAAATCACTTAGAGGAAAATAACATACTTAAAGATACTCAACACGGCTTTCGTAAAAAACGTTCCTGTTTAACAAACCTCTTAGACTTCTTCCACGATATCCTCAACCTCTACAATGAGAGTAAAGCTGTAGATATTATATACCTTGATTTTCAAAAAGCCTTTGACAAAGTTCCCCACAAACGTTTACTGCTAAAACTAAAACCGCATGGAATACAAGACGGTGTGTTGAAATGGATAGAAAATTGGCTCAGCAACAGAAAGCAAAGGGTAGTCATAAACGGTAAGGCATCTAAATGGACCAATGTAAGTAGCGGGGTACCCCAGGGATCGGTACTAGGACCAATTCTCTTTCTAATTTACATCAACGACATAGATGAGGGTCTCACCTGCACAATCTCAAAATTTGCTGACGATACAAAAATTGCAAATAGCGTACTCTCAAAAGAACAAGTTGACGATATGCAACACAATCTAGATAAATTGTCATGTTGGGCCCAAATTTGGCAAATGAGTTTCAATGCGGATAAATGTAAAGTACTACATGTCGGATACCTAAATGAGAAAGCAAACTATTCAATGAATGGCACTCAGCTTAAGAATGTAAACAGAGAAACTGATCTGGGAGTAACAATATCGAGTAACCTAAAACCGAGTCAACAATGTTCAGAAGTTGTTAAGAAGGCAAACAAAATAATTGGCTTTATAGGCAGGTCATTTGAGCATAAATCCAAAGAAGTTATCCTAACCCTTTACAATTCCTTAGTCCGCCCTCTTCTGGAATACTGCGTTCAATCCTGGTGCCCTTATTACCAAAAAGATATAAACAAGCTAGAACGAGTTCAACGTAGAGTTACCAAAATGATACCTAGCCTAAAGAACAAACCATACGAAGAGCGTCTTAGAGAATTAAATGTATTTCCTTTAACCCAGCGCAGATTAAGAGGCGACTTAATTCAAGTGTTCAAAATCATCAAAGGCATTGACAATATGAACTGTAGTAAGTACTTCACTATCGACAAATCTAATTACACGCGGGGAAACGGTTGCAAAATTATTGGTAAATCTTTTAACTCGCACGAATCTAAGAATTTCTTCTTCAATCGAGTTGTCAACTTGTGGAATGGGCTTCCCCGAGACGTTATAGACTGCAGCACCGTTGATTCATTTAAATTCCGCCTAGACAAATATCTCGCATCAAACCCGCGACTGACTGCGTTTGTAAATGAATAACTTTATCCTCCCCTCAGTTACTAACCCATATGTCCCCTGCTAACTTCCTAGTCCTGCCACGTTAGTGGCAGGGCAGTAGTTCCCTTTCCAATGTTCCCTTACCCACTCTAAACCACTGTTTGGACACTTGATCCTCAGTGTTTTGGAGGACAAGCAGCCTAGAAAGGTCACTAGATCTGTTGTTGCTTGATTTCCTTTGTACTCCTTTGTACTTGTGGCTTTTGGTGACTGAGGGGAGTGAATCTTGGTTAACCCCTTGAGTATTGATGCAGTTTTGTCTAGGTATCATTGATGACTTTACACTATTTTTTGCTTGAAAGACAAATATATTTATCAATAAATACTGCCTACGAAATAAATACATTGTAATCACAAAGATGTCACACAAATGCTTACAGGAAGCTTATAGGAAGTATGGTAAGTACTCTATGGAATTTTAGTTATATTATATACTAGCAGGGGTACCCGGCATTGCCCGGGTAAACACCATAATCACCATCACTACTACCACCACTACTACTACCATAATCACCATCATCAATCACTACTACCACACCGGCCTCGACCTCCCTGTGCCTCATTAAACGGCGACCTCGATTTCGGCCGCTAAATGACCTCCAATTTTGGATCTGACCTCATCAGTACCCACATTTTGGGGGGCTGCGAACAACTTTCGTTCCATACACCTTTTCGATCGGAGGCCTCCTGCCCCAAACGGACCTTTTTCCGTTTTCGCGCCCATTTTCTCCGTCCCTTTCACCCTGGGGAATTCTATTTTTTCACTAAACCCTGCATAGGGACCCCCTTACTATGCATACCAAGTATGAACGCTCTAGCTTAAAAACTGCGGCCGCCTATAAAGAACAGACAGACAGACACACAGACAATCAAAATTATTATAATTATACTAGCAGGGGTACCCAGCGTTTCCCGGGTAATCACCATAATCACCATCACTACTACCACCACTACTACTACCATAATCACCATCATCAATACTACCATAATCACCGGCCTCGACCTCCCTGTGCCTTATTAAACGGCGACCTCGATTTCGGCCGCTAAATGACCTCCAATTTTGGATCTGACCTCATCCGTACCCCCATTTTGGGGGGCTGCGAACAACTTTCTTTCCATACACCTTTTCGATCGGAGGCCTCCTTCTGCCCCAAACGGCCCTTTTTCCGATTTCGCGCCCATTTTCTCCGTCCCTTTCACCCTGGGGATTTGTTTTTCTCACTAAAACCTGCCTAGGGACCCCCTTACTATGCATACCAAGTATGAACGCTCTAGCTTATAAACTGCGGCCGCCTATAAAGAACAGACAGACAGACAGACAGACAACCGTAAATATTATATAGACATATATTATATATATACAGTATATAACAGCCCTGAGTTGCGAGGAGGGGTGAATTTGAATAACAAATATGCAAAGTGACCGAATAATAATGCCCAGGGAATACAGGTCTGGGAACATAATAAATCAATATATTTTATATAATGAAATTGCTGGATTCAAGCCTATGTTGAAAAATGTTTACAAAAATAGAAAACAAAAAACAAAAATAGGCATGCAAGTAATTGAATGCAAACAGAGACAGTGAGAGCGAGGAAAGTAATTGAATGCAGAGAGAGAGAGAGAGAGAGAGAGAGAGAGAGAGAGAGAGAGAGAGAGAGAGAGAGAGAGAAAGAGAGAGAGATTAACATGAAGAACGAAACTAAGATCTAGGACGCCCATATTAGGCTAAACTGGAATTTTTTTTAATCTGGTTTGTAGACGGGGTTTTGGTAGTGAAGTTAATACAGTAGCCTATGCTAAAGATGACTCACAGGTAGGCTACTCATAGTACTACAGTCACCCTCATCTAAACTGTTCTCGAGACTGAATTAACCCTTAAATGGCGGCGCGCAACATAAGTCGAGTATAATAAATCTGGACTATGTGGCGGCGCGCTACATAGGTCGAGTTGGTATTTCCCGCCGTAATTTAAGTGGAAAGCAAAATCTAGCGGTCAGGCAGTGCACTAGTAAGTCCCACCCACACATCCCCATCACGTGAGCTTGGCTCAGTACCGCTCTAGCCGCCACAATGGAGAGACAAGATTTGCCCGTGTTCGATTCGGTGCCCGCCCCTAGTACGTCGCGCCAGCCAAGGCGTAGGGTCCCGCTCTCAGCCCAGGAGTTAGTTCTGCTGATGAACTCTTCAGCGGTATCTAGAATATCGTTGAATGAAAGCATGGAAGGGCTTGGTGACAGTGGGGGAAGTGAGGAGGAAGAAGAACTGGAAGATAACCCTGTCATCGGTTTTCACAGACGCCATAACTTGCGGGGCGAAGATGGTGAAGATAGTGACGAGGAGCTTGATGAACACACTGGTGTTGGTGTTGGTAAGTACAATGTACATTTATATTATTTGAGAGATTGATAGAGATTATATATATTATATATATCGGTGTACAGTAGAATACATTCCTTACGCATGTGACTGCAATTGCTCGCAAGTTTGATTGCAAGCGATTGAAGATTGTGGTGTTGGTCTTCATATATTACGTTTCCATTCATTATTTATAGGCGTAGGCTATATAATACATATATATATCGGTGTACAGTAGAATACATTCCTTACGCATGTGACTGAAATTGTTTGCAAGTTTGATTGCAAGCGATTGAAGATTGTGGTGTTGGTCTTCATATATTACGTTTCCATTCATTATTTATAGGCGTAGGCTATATAATACATATATATATCGGTGTACAGTAGAATACATTCCTTACGCATGTGACTGAAATTGTTTGCAAGTTTGATTGCAAGCGATTGAAGATTGTGGTGTTGGTCTTCATATATTACGTTTCCATTCATTATTTAGAGGCGTAGGCTATATAATACATATATATATCGGTGTACAGTAGAATACATTCCTTACGCATGTGACTGAAATTGTTTGCAAGTTTGATTGCAAGCGATTGAAGATTGTGGTGTTGGTCTTCATATATTACGTTTCCATTCATTATTTCCTTACGCATGTGACTGAAATTGCTTGAAAGTTTTATTGCAAGCGATTGAAGATTGTGGTGTTGGTCTTCATATATTACGTTTCCATTCATTATCTTATTATCTTATAGGCGTAGGCTATATAATACATATATATCGGTGTACAGTAGAATACATTCCTTACGCATGTGACTGAAATTGCTTGAAAGTTTTGCAAGCGATTGAAGATTGTGGTGTTGGTCTTCATATATTACGTTTCCATTCATTTGATAGGCGTATATCACGGTGTAGGGTTGATTTCATAGTATGAAATCAACCCTACACCGTGATATAGACGCCTATCAAATGATGGTATTGATATTATTATTTCGTGTTTGCGAGTTTTCAATCATTTGATAGGCGTATATCACGGTGTAGGATTGATTTCATAGTATGAAATCAACCCTACACCGTGATATAGACGCCTATCAAATGATGGTATTGATATTATTATTTCGTGTTTGCGAGTTTTCAATCATTTGATAGGCGTATATCACGGTGTAGGATTGATTTCATAGTATGAAATCAACCCTACACCGTGATATAGACGCCTATCAAATGATGGTATTGATATTATTATTTCGTGTTTGTGAGTTTTCAATCATTTGATAGGCATATATCACGGTGTAGGGTTGATTTCATAGTATGAAATCAACCCTACACCGTGATATAGACGCCTATCAAATGATGGTATTGATATTATTATTTCGTGTTTGCGAGTTTTCAATCATTTGATAGGCGTATATCACGGTGTAGGATTGATTTCATAGTATGAAATCAACCCTACACCGTGATATAGACGCCTATCAAATGATGGTATTGATATTATTATTTCGTGTTTGCGAGTTTTCAATCATTTGATAGGCGTATATCACGGTGTAGGATTGATTTCATAGTATGAAATCAACCCTACACCGTGATATAGACGCCTATCAAATGATGGTATTGATATTATTATTTCGTGTTTGCGAGTTTTCATTCATTTGATAGGCATATATCACGGTGTAGGATTGATTTCATAGTATGAAATCAACCCTACACCGTGATATAGACGCCTATCAAATGATGGTATTGATATTATTATTTCGTGTTTGCGAGTTTTCAATCATTTGATAGGCGTATATCACGGTGTAGGATTGATTTCATAGTATGAAATCAACCCTACACCGTGATATAGACGCCTATCAAATGATGGTATTGATATTATTATTTCGTGTTTGCGAGTTTTCAATCATTTGATAGGCGTATATCACGGTGTAGGATTGATTTCATAGTATGAAATCAACCCTACACCGTGATATAGACGCCTATCAAATGATGGTATTGATATTATTATTTCGTGTTTGCGAGTTTTCAATCATTTGATAGGCATATATCACGGTGTAGGGTTGATTTCATACTATGAAATCAATCCTACACCGTGATATACGCCTATCAAATGATGAATTGAAAATTATTTCGTGTTTGAGTTTCAATACCATTTGATAGGCGTCTATATCACGGTGTAGGGTTGATTTCATACTATGAAATCAATCCTACACCGTGATATATGCCTATCAAATGAATGAAAACTCGCAAACACGAAATAATATCAATACCATCATTTGATAGGCGTCTATATCACGGTGTAGGGTTGATTTCATACTATGAAATCAATCCTACACCGTGATATACGCCTATCAAATGATTGAAACTCGCAAACACGAAATAATAATATCAATACCATCATTTGATAGGCGTCTATATCACGGTGTAGGGTTGATTTCATACTATGAAATCAATCCTACACCGTGATATACGCCTATCAAATGATTGAAAACTCGCAAACACGAAATAATAATATCAATACCATCATTTGATAGGCGTCTATATCACGGTGTAGGGTTGATTTCATACTATGAAATCAATCCTACACCGTGATATATGCCTATCAAATGAATGAAAACTCGCAAACACGAAATAATAATATCAATACCATCATTTGATAGGCGTCTATATCACGGTGTAGGGTTGATTTCATACTATGAAATCAACCCTACACCGTGATATATACGCCTATAAAAAATGATGATATCAATATACGATATATATATATATATATATATATATATATATATATATATATATATATATATATATACGTATATTTATTGTTCTATATATGATATTTTGGATAAATTTACTTTCTCTCTCTCTCTCTCTTTCTCTCTTTCTCTTTCTCTTTCCTTCTTCCTATCGTGTTTGTGTGACTTACTGACTGATTACTGTAGGACACTCCTCAAACAACCAACCCTCACAGCCACCCGGGCAGTACCACCAAGTAGGAATTTATTTCTCTACCTTCATGTATTCATGTATTTATTCATTTCTTCGCGTGACTCCATGTTGCTTGCAATCATTTGATAGGCGTATATCACGGTGTAGGGTTGATTTCATAGTATGAAATCAACCCTACACCGTGATATAGACGCCTATAAAAAATGATGATCTCAATATACGGTATATATATATATATATATATATATATATATATATATATATATACGTATATTTATTGTTCTATATATGATATTTTGGATAAATTTACTTTCTCTCTCTCTCTCTCTCTCTCTCTCTCTCTCTCTCTCTCTCTCTCTCTCTCTTTCTCTCTCTCTTTCCTTCTTCCCATCTGTTTGTGTGACTCACTGTTTATCAGGTCAATCCCCAGAATAACCTTGACAATTAGCCCCGGGCACTACCATCTTGTAGTATATGCTTTCTCTACCTTCATGTATTTATTCATTTCTTCGCTTGACTCCATGTTGCTTGCAATCATTTGATAGGCGTATATCACGGTGTAGGGTTGATTTCATAGTATGAAAACCGTGATATTATACGCCTATCAAATGATGATATTGATATTATTATTTAGTGTTTGCGAGTTTTCAATCATTTGATAGGCGTATATCACGGTGTAGGATTGATTTCATACTATGAAATCAACCCTACACCGTGATATATGCCTATCAAATGATTGAAAACTCGCAAACACGAAATAATAATATCAATACCATCATTTGATAGGCGTCTATATCACGGTGTAGGGTTGATTTCATACTATGAAATCAATCCTACACCGTGATATATGCCTATCAAATGAATGAAAACTCGCAAACACGAAATAATAATATCAATACCATCATTTGATAGGCGTCTATATCACGGTGTAGGGTTGATTTCATACTATGAAATCAATCCTACACCGTGATATACGCCTATCAAATGAATGAAAACTCGCAAACACGAAATAATAATATCAATACCATCATTTGATAGGCGTCTATATCACGGTGTAGGGTTGATTTCATACTATGAAATCAACCCTACACCGTGATATACGCCTATCAAATGAATGAAAACTCGCAAACACGAAATAATAATATCAATACCATCATTTGATAGGCGTCTATATCACGGTGTAGGGTTGATTTCATACTATGAAATCAACCCTACACCGTGATATATACGCCTATAAAAAATGATGATATCAATATACGATATATATATATATATATATATATATATATATATATATATATATATATACGTATATTTATTGTTCTATATATGATATTTTGGATAAATTTACTTTCTCTCTCTCTCTCTTTCTCTCTTTCTCTTTCCTTCTTCCTATCGTGTTTGTGTGACTTACTGACTGATTACTGTAGGACACTCCTCAAACAACCAACCCTCACAGCCACCCGGGCAGTACCACCAAGTAGGAATTTATTTCTCTACCTTCATGTATTCATGTATTTATTCATTTCTTCGCGTGACTCCATGTTGCTTGCAATCATTTGATAGGCGTATATCACGGTGTAGGGTTGATTTCATAGTATGAAATCAACCCTACACCGTGATATAGACGCCTATAAAAAATGATGATCTCAATATACGGTATATATATATATATATATATATATATATATATATATATATATATACGTATATTTATTGTTCTATATATGATATTTTGGATAAATTTACTTTCTCTCTCTCTCTCTCTCTCTCTCTCTCTCTCTCTCTCTCTCTCTCTCTCTCTCTCTCTCTCTTTCTCTCTCTCTTTCCTTCTTCCCATCTGTTTGTGTGACTCACTGTTTATCAGGTCAATCCCCAGAATAACCTTGACAATTAGCCCCGGGCACTACCATCTTGTAGTATATTCTTTCTCTACCTTCATGTATTTATTCATTTCTTCGCTTGACTCCATGTTGCTTGCAATCATTTGATAGGCGTATATCACGGTGTAGGGTTGATTTCATAGTATGAAAACCGTGATATTATACGCCTATCAAATGATGATATTGATATTATTATTTAGTGTTTGCGAGTTTTCAATCATTTGATAGGCGTATATCACGGTGCAGGATTGATTTCATAGTATGAAATCAACCCTACACCGTGATATATACGCCAATAAAAAATGATGATCTCAATATACGGTCTATATATATATATATATATATATATATATATATATATATATATATATATATATATATATATATATATATATATATATATATACGTATATTTATTGTTCTATATATGATATTTTGGATAAATTTACTTTCTCTCTCTCTCTCTCTTTCTCTCTCTCTCTTTCTCTCTTTCTCTCTTTCTCTTTCCTTCTTCCTATCTTGTTTGTGTGACTTACTGATTACTGTAGGCCACTCCTCAAACAACCAACCCTCACAGCCACCCGGGCAGTACCACCAAGTAGGAATTTATTTCTCTACCTTCATGTATTCATGTATTTATTCATTTCTTCGCGTGACTCCATGTTGCTTGCAATCATTTGATAGGCGTATATCACGGTGTAGGGTTGATTTCATAGTATGAAATCAACCCTACACCGTGATATATACGCCTATAAAAAATTATGATATCAATATACGGTATATATATATATATATATATATATATATATATATATATATATATATATATATATATATATATATATATATATATATATATATATATATATATATATATATATACATATATATATATATATACTGTATATTGGTGTATATTGCTTGCAATCATTTGATAGGCGTATATATCACGGTATACGGTACATTTGTTTCCTTACGAAGGTGACCTTGAAATTGCTAGGACTTTTCTCTCTCTTTTCGTAAGGAAAGAAATGTACTGTACACGTTATATATCAACGCCTATCAAATGATTGCAAGCAATATACACCAATATACAGTATATATATATATATATATATATATATATATATATATATATATATATGTATATGTATATATATATACTGCATATTGGTGTATATTGCTTGCAATCATTTGATAGGCGTATATATCACGGTATACGGTACATTTGTTTCCTTACGCAGGTGACCTTGAAATTGCTAGGACTCTCTCTCTCTCTCTCTCTCTCTCTCTCTCTCTCTCTCTCTCTCTCTCTCTCTCTCTCTCTCAAATCAATCATGTCTTAGTTGTCAAGTTTGAGTCTGCACATCCCTCATACGAAATACCATTCCCACAATTTTCATAGGCAACACAAGACAGGCCAAACGAAGAAGATCGTCATCCCCACAGCCACGCCCATCCACATCCAGGCAGCGAGCTTCGTCCGAGCCTCCAGTGATGCCCGGTGGTGAGCTAGGGAACATCTCGGGGGTAGTGCAGCTCTCACCACTAACCCCCGCCCATGGACAACCAGGACCATCAACGTCAACACCAGCTGTTGTTGCTCCTCCCAGGTTGTCAACGCCACCCGGGCTGCAGCGGATGAGGAGGACCAGGAGGACCAGGCGTCGGCTGACGATGTCTGAGAGTGATGCCGGCACCGGCTCAAGCTCTCCCGATTCGCCTGAAGCCAGGATATCCCCCACGCCAGCAAGCGACTCTAATGGCGGGCAGCCACAGCCACAGCCACAGCAGGGACCGCCACAGCAAGGTGCCCGGGGAAGGGCCCGAGGAAGGGGCCAAGGAAGGGCCCAAGGAAGGGCCCAAGGAAGGGCCCAAGGAAGGGCCCGAGGAAGGGCCCGAGGAAGGGCCGCAAGAGGTGATCAGGTACGTGCTCGGGGAGGTGCCCCAGGAGGTGCCCCGGGAGGTGCCCCAGGAGGTGCCCCGGGAGGTGCCCCGGGAGGTGCCCCGGGAGGTGCCCCGGGAGGTGCCCCAGGAGGTGCCCCACGAGTGGTCGGGAGGGGCAGGAGGCCGGACGAGCCACCTATCTTTGAGTGGGAGCACTGCGAGCCTCGGGATATGCCTGGGGTTCCACCCCATTTTGATAAGGGGCCAAATGGCGTCCAGCCTGCCTTTCCCTGTTCAGAAAATGACACCCCTTATGACTACTTCCGAGCATTCTTTGACGATGGATTGCTCGGGGACATCGTCAGGGAGACAAACCTCTACGCAACCCAGCACTCCGAAGAGATGGCCTCGCCCCACATGAGGAGATGGACGCCCATCGATATCCCTCAGCTCCTCGTGTTTTTGGCCCTCACCATGCTAATGCCCCACATGAGAAAACACAACATGCTGGATTATTGGCTGATGCATGACATTAGATCAACGCCAGTCTTCAACATGTACATGCCCAGGGACCAATACCGGCAAATTCTGAAGTGCTTGCACTTTGTCGACAACACTGCCGCACACGGAGCTGACAAGCTTTGGAAAATCCGGCCATTCCTGAACTCCCTCCTGACCAGGTATCGCCGGTTTTTCAAACCTTTTCAGAATGTTGTGATTGATGAGTCCTTGATCCTCTTCCGTGGACGTCTCTCTTTCAGGCAGTACATTCCGTCGAAGCGTCACCGCTTCGGGATCAAGTTCTTTGTACTGTGTGACTGCGAGACAGGATACGTGCTGGACCTCATCATCTACACCGCTACTGATGTGGACATTCCAAACGACCTACTGGGTCTTTCAGGGGCGGTTGTGAAGACACTGATGGAGCCGTATCTGGATGCCAACCGTATCTTGTACAGCGACAATTTTTACACCTCTCCTCTCCTTGCCAGGTATCTCCTTGCAAGGAGCACGGGAAGCTGTGGAACTGTCAGGGCAAACAGAAAACACTGGCCCAAGTTTCATGCTACACGGAAAGGAGACATCTTCCGGAAGAAGAGCAGCAGTGACAGTATACTGGCTATTTGTTGGCATGACACAAAGCCAGTCAATGTCCTCTCCACCTTCCACAAGTCCACAATGCGAGATAGCGGGAAGAAGAGATACCAAATGGACCCTGTCACCCGCGAGAAGCATCTAGTCCCTATCTCCAAACCTGACCTTGTTATGGACTACAACATAAACATGCGGTTGGTGGATAAGAGTGACATGCAAATCACTGCTGTTGACTGCCTCAGGAAGACGTGTAAGTGGTATAAGAAGGTGGTACTCCATCTTCTTGATGTCACTATCCTGAACGCGTACAACCTGTGGATGACGCGGACAGGAAGGAAGAGCTCGGTAAGGCTGTTCGCGAAGGACATCATCGACTCCATCTTCAGGAAGCACGGAACCACACGTATGCTACCACCTCCGAGGCCGATCGTGAATATGCCTGCCCGCCTTGAGAGCCGGGACTACTTCTTGACCCACATGCTTGAGTTTTGCCCCCGCTCAGCATCACAGATCGCAGCCAACCGGAAGCACGGACTGAAGCAGTGCCACGTCTGCAAACATACAACAAGGAGGAACCAAATTAGGAAGGAAACTACGTTCATGTGTAGCTATTGTAATGTGGGACTATGCGCTTCTCCATGTTACACAGAGTACCACACACTGGAACACTTCTAGACCTCTTCCAAGACCTCCTCCTCCTCTAGACCTCTTGCCAATCATTCATAAGTTCATGCAATCATTCATTCATCTATTTCAAACTACCTCATGAATTCATGTCATTCAATCATTCATATGGTGGAATAGCACACTACCCAAACACAAGTGCATTCATCATCATCAGCAACATCACCCATTACATCCATAAGTTTCTAATCTCATCCATCCATCTGCTTCTTGGTCTACCTCATACATCCATGTCATTTGTCTACCTCAATCATATAACTGCCTTTTATCTACCTCAATCCTATAACTGCCTTTTCTACCTCAATGCAATGTGGATTACACCTCCTGGGAACACCACAACAAAAAATGAGTCATCAACACTACCCCATAGGGTGATTTGGAAATGTGTTGAAATAATATTATTTATAAAACAAAACAAAAATTCCTGCAAAGCAAGCGAAACAGAGAGAGAGAGTGAAAATGCACGCCTATATATATATATATATATATATATACGCCTATCAAATGATTTCAATCAATATATGGTATATATATATATATATATATATATATATATATACCGTATATTGGTATCAATCATTTGATAGGCATACATATCACCATGTACGTACCGGTACATTGTAGGGACAGAAATGTACCGTATACCGTGATATATACGCCTATCAAATGATTGAAATCAATATAGACCAATATACAGTATATATATATTGATATCAATCATTTGATAGGCGTATATATCACGGTATACGGTACATTTTTCTCCTTACGAAAGGAGAGAGAAGAGTCATAGCAATTTCCAGGTCACATGTACGGTACATAGTAGGGACAGAAATGTACCGTATACCGTGATATATACGCCTATCAAATGATTGAAATCAATATAGACCAATATACAGTATATATATATTGATATCAATCATTTGATAGGCGTATATATCACGGTATACGGTACATTTGTCTCCTTACGAAAGGAGAGAGAAGAGTCCTAGCAATTTCCAGGTCACAGGTACGGTACATAGTAGGGACAGAAATGTACCGTATACCGTGATATATACGCCTATCAAATGATTGAAATCAATATAGACCAATATACAGTATATATATATTGATATCAATCATTTGATAGGCGTATATATCACGGTATACGGTACATTTGTCTCCTTACGAAAGGAGAGAGAAGAGTCATAGCAATTTCCAGGTCACATGTACGGTACATAGTAGGGACAGAAATGTACCGTATACCGTGATATATACGCCTATCAAATGATTGAAATCAATATAGACCAATATACAGTATATATATATTGATATCAATCATTTGATAGGCGTATATATCACGGTATACGGTACATTTGTCTCCTTACGAAAGGAGAGAGAAGAGTCATAGCAATTTCCAGGTCACATGTACGGTACATAGTAGGGACAGAAATGTACCGTATACCGTGATATATACGCCTATCAAATGATTGAAATCAATATAGACCAATATACAGTATATATATATTGATATCAATCATTTGATAGGCGTATATATCACGGTATACGGTACATTTGTCTCCTTACGAAAGGAGAGAGAAGAGTCATAGCAATTTCCAGGTCACATGTACGGTACATAGTAGGGACAGAAATGTACCGTATACCGTGATATATACGCCTATCAAATGATTGAAATCAATATAGACCAATATACAGTATATATATATTGATATCAATCATTTGATAGGCGTATATATCACGGTATACGGTACATTTCTCCTTACGAAAGGAGAGAGAAGAGTCATAGCAATTTCCAGGTCACAGGTACGGTACATAGTAGGGACAGAAATGTACCGTATACCGTGATATATACGCCTATCAAATGATTGAAATCAATATAGACCAATATACAGTATATATATATTGATATCAATCATTTGATAGGCGTATATATCACTGTATACGGTACATTTCTCTCCTTACGAAAGGAGAGAGAAGTCATAGCAATTTCAAGGTCACCTTCGTAAGGAAAAAAATATACCGTACATGGTGATATATATACGCCTATCAAATGATTGATATCAATATTCACCAATATACAGTATATATATATATATATATATATATATATATACCGTATATTGATATCAATCATTTGATAGGCATACCTATCATCATGTACGTATCGGTACATTGTAGGGACAGAAATCTACCGTATACCGTGATATATACGCCTATCAAATGATTGAAATCAATATACACCAATATACAGTATATATATATATTGATATCAATCATTTGATAGGCGTATATATCACGGTATACGGTATATTTCTCTCCTTACGAAAGGAGAGAGAAGAGTGATAGCAATTTCAAGGTCACCTTCGTAAGGAAACAAATATACCGTACATGGTGATATATATACGCCTATCAAATGATTGATATCAATATTCACCAAAATACAGTATATATATATATATATATATACCGTATATTGATATCAATCATTTGATAGGCGTATATATATCACCATGTACGGTATATTTGTTTCCTTACGAAGGTGACCTTGAAATTGCTATGACTCTTCTCTCCTTTCGTAAGGAGAGAAATATGCCGTATACCGTGATATACACCGATATACAGTATATATATATATATATATATATATATATTATATATATATATATATAATCATATATATATACCGTATTTGTACGGTAGCTTGTAAGGAATGAAATTTATTAGTGATAAATGAAAGAGAATACAGAAACTGAACTGAAAATAGAGTGAAAAAGATAATAATACAGAAATATTACAAGCAAATAAAGAAAGAGGGATTAGAGAAAAGAATAATGAGAATTACATATACGAAAGGGAGAAATATAGAGAAGAGAGACAGGGAGGAAGGGAGACAGCGCGTACGAAGGAGAAGGGAGGAGAGAGAGAGAAAGCGAGCTAGCCAGAGAGAGAGAGAGAGAGAGTCAGACAGACAGATAAGAGGAGTGAGAGAGACAGAAAGAGAGAGAGAGAGAGAGAGAGAGAGCGAGAATACAGAGAATACAGAAATAAGGAGAAACAAGATAAAATAAGAGGGCTTACCGAAGGAATACCGTATTTGTACGGTAGCTTGTAAGGAATGAAATTTATTAGTGATAAATGAAAGAGAATACAGAAACTGAACTGAAAATAGAGTGAAAAAGATATAATAATACAGAAATATTACAAGCAAATAAAGAAAGAGGGATTAGAGAAAAGAATAATGAGAATTACATATACGAAAGGGAGAAATATAGAGAAGAGAGACAGGGAGGAAGGGAGACAGCGCGTACGAAGGAGAAGGGAGGAGAGAGAGAGAAAGAAAGCGAGCTAGCCAGAGAGAGAGAGAGAGAGAGTCAGACAGACAGACGAGAGGAGTGAGAGAGACAGAAAGAGAGAGAGAGAGAGAGAGAAAGAGCGAGAATACAGAGAATACAGAAATAAGGAGAAACAAGATAAAATAAGAGGGCTTACCGAAGGAATAATAGACGCGCGTGAGGCCGAAGTCAGGACAAAGCGAACGCATCCGAACGCGCCTGGGAAATACACCAAAAAGTAGCCTCCCTTCCTCACCTCCTCCCACCCTCCACACTCGCTCAATTCATTCAGAATAGACTTCTATGGGGAGACGAAGAGTTGTTCGTTCCAAAAATCATCGTTTCGTTCCGATTGGAGCCATAGTTACGGCGCTAGGGCGAGTGAAAGTGAGCGAATATTTCGGGATTGTGCCCGCTGGGCGGCTCGTGTAAAATACCGCCTAGCCCGCTAATAAGGTGTTAATCGGCTTGGAATTAATATATTTGGTCAAAGTGATAATTTATCGCTGGTATCGTTCACTCCAGCCATTGTTAGCCATGATAATACTGGTTGTGATATAATTGGTGTTCACTACAGGTTAACTCAAGATGCGACACTCCTTCCGGTAGATAGCACATATAACAATATATAAATAAAACAATAAACAATGCCGGTGAAATGGAGCAAAATGGGATTAAGTGGTAGGTCTTTTTATTACCACCGCCTGTCCTCCCCTTACATGTGGCTTACCCCCCCCCCCCCCCCTCCTTCGCCCTCCACTTCCCACCCCCTTATTTTTCCTCTATTCTCCCTCCCCCACTCCCTATTTTTATGTATCCTCTCTCCTGTCTCCCCCCTCAAATACATTAGTCACCCTCCTGTACACTCCCCATACCCTCCTGCGCCCTCATGCATTCTCGAGACAGGCCTAGACCCACCACTGTCTCTCAAGATGGCCTAGAGTATGGATCTAAGTTCACTCCTGTTACAAGTGCACAATTTCACTGAATATTTCCTCTTTACACCTATTTTCTGGTTCTTCATGTTCACATGTTTATTATGCAACTAAATATGCACATATGAAGCAGAAATATTGCTTAATTTGGTAAATATAATATTTGTTGTTTTCAGAATGGAAGGAAACTGTTTCGCACTGGCAGCATTACAAAACATATCTGTCGTAGCTACCGAGTTAAACTAAATACTGTACTGTTGTTAGAATATGGCAATGGGATGTTTTATGTATTTATTAGTAATTATGATAGTTGTGATTTTATTATTATCATACATTACAGAATTATGTAGAATTACATTCTTGGTGTTATTACCCAATAGTAATAATGCGATCCATTTGCTGTGTAAATATAGGTAAAATGCTAAATTTATATTATTACTATACCAAACAATGTAATATTCCCAACATTACAGGCAGCTTTGTCTTTTGTCTCCATGCAAATGCACAAGCCAAAGGTCGATTTCTCTTAAATTGGAGGCTTTCTATAGCTCACCAAGAATAAATCGACACCTAAATGGCACACCAAATTTCACAATTGACAAACACATGAGGCAAAAAGTCTTAGCAAAGCAAACACAATGGAGCGAACGTCTTACCATCTCAAAACTAATGGGGCTGAAAATGAGGGAGAAAGGGATCCATGAAGTTTGGCTTGTACAATTTTGTCTGCGCAAAAATGTTGGCCCATAATAAGAACAATATATACTGTATATTTTTGTCAACCGAGTGGACTTAAGTGTTATTGGTCTGAGAGTTGTCGACGGAGTAGAAGGGACACTTCATCTGTCCGCATCACCAATGTTACCAGAGCTTTCTATATATATGTACCACGACAGGTCAACGAAACTTTTGCAATCCATTTTCCTTCCACATTCTCATTATCAACAAATCATCAAATAAATTGTTCGCTTTCCCATTCCTTCCAATGTTATTCTAGATGTGATAATTAATTCCCACTATCATAATGTTCTCCTTTCCTTCTCATTTAGTATTATATGGCTCATGTCAATGTCGGTGTTTGTATTTCTCTCTCTATTCACATCAAAGCTTTAGTTTCTCACCCTTCATTACTTAGTTATATGTTTTTCCGTGTGTATATTATATCAAACTTGCATTACCTTTCTCACTTTCTCTGGTATATCCCTCAGGTTGCCTCACCACCTTCCTCGTTAGCTGGGAATAATGGCTTTGTGTTAGTCCAATACTTCCCATTACCTCAGGAAAAATTTTCCAGGAAAAACAGATGGGTTTTTGAAACCGTGCATGGGAGAGAGAGTGTGTGTGTGTGTGTGTGTGTGTAGTAAAATAATAATTGTCGGTTTATTTATTGTTCATTGCAGCCCTGAGGCTGAGAATCTACAGAGTTTTTCTTAAACCTAGGTACAGTACAATACTTATACTAACTTAACTATGATGTCACATGCGACCTTTGGCGACGATGAGGTGCCTGGCTTCCCACCAAGCACATATGCAGATGCACTTTGTATTGGTGAGAAGAGGGGTAGGCTAACACAGGCTGATAGCAGCTTGGTTAGGGAAGAATCGCGATACAATTATCTCCGTCGCTATGGCGGTAAACACTTTTAGAGTTCTGATGGATTCAAACCTTCCCAGTCAGTGCGAAACACAGCGCCTTAACACCTTACGAGCGGCCTATGCGGTTTATTTATGTGTACCGCCCAGCGGGGTGTTTTTAGCCAAAATAGGGCTGTTTACGTGATCATTTTCATGCCTAAATAAGACCCAGAACGTAAAACAAGTACCTATCCCTGAAAGGGCATAAACAGAGCTTTCGAATGACACCATAACGATCCTTGTATGATGGATAGTTTTCTTGCAATAACCGTGCAACGCGAGTGCAAAAAGCAGGTAATTCGGTACTTTCGGTACATAATTGAGTATGTAGCGAGTGAGAGAGGGAGGAGGGAGCTGAGATTTGTGTCAGTAGGTTCGCCGCGGTGGTCTGGAGCAGTCATACGCTCGCTAGTCTCCTGCCACCACTTGTCTCTCTCTCTCAGCCACATTACGTGCTGAAATTGCCACTCGAGTTATGTCGAGCGCCGCCACATAGTCCAGCTTTATTTAACTCGACTTATGTTGCTCGCCGCTAATTAAGGGTTAAACCACTGGACCAAAGCGATCCGTGTGTGCGTGGGGGGTGGAGGGGGGTGCGTGGGTGTGTGTGTGTGTGTGTGTGTGTGTGTGTGTGTGTGTGTGTGTGTGTGTGTGTGTGTGTGTGTGTGTGTGTGTGTGTGTGTGTGTGTGCCATCTTTCAGTCAGTGTCCTTCTAATTTCATACTCGGCACACTCTATACATTTATATGAATATGTCTATACAGTAAGTCTACTTAAACAAACATGTTGTTCATATACCAGGGATACTCTGTTTTGTTCTGTGTGTTCGATGATTAAGATGATTTATATAAGATACGTTGATGACCTAAATGTATTGGCCTTAACAAGGTGATTAATTTACAATAATACTATGATGATCAACTGCCTCACCCACCCTTGGGTCAACTAGTAAGTATTGACCAACAAAGGGCAACAGATGACACTAGCAGTTAATAGTATATTTAAGAGTATATTCAAAATATATGAGTAAATGTTAACCTATGGAAGAAGATGCATGCGCTGTTTTCAAGATAACCTAAATTGGATATGTGTCTGGGAGGATATCCAGGAGGGAACTTTATGGTTAATCAACAAGGACAATGTGGCAGATGAAGGGCACAAGGGAGGGAGGGGAAGGGGGGGAGAGAGAGAGAGAGAGAATAAGATATATATATATATATATATATATATATATATATATATATATATATACCGGTATATATATATATGTGTTATATACACCCATTTTAAGCTTACTTAACCAACTATTATTCCTTTACTTACTTATGTACAGGGAGTAAATGTATAATCTTTCATACGTATATCCCTATTATAACAGCTTATATTATTATCATTGTATTTTCTTGTATTGG
>JAVRFV010000166.1:284188-329079 GCA_032716605.1 Paralithodes platypus | reverse complement strand
GTTCATTGGTTACTAAGGTGCGGAAACAGCGATTGTCTGGTTTTCGTTTTGCTGTGCCACACCTTGGAGTATATATATGTCCTTATATATTAGGGGTGTCTTTTTCTGGACCCCTCTTCCTCCTCATGTTTAGCCCCCATTCGTGGTGATATTTAAGATGTTTGCCCCATTAGTTTTGGCCGATTGTAAGACCCTTTTCACACCATTTAGGTGTCGCTTGTTTCCTAATGAGGCCGATTAAACAAGCCTGCCAGTTTCAGGGATGTCTTAGTATTGATATTACGTTATTTCTTCATTCTTTTTTCTGTTTAAGGTTAATGGGAGGTCTCGGGAACAAACTACAACCCTCGCTTCTTAAATTGTCTTTATAATACTATGTTGTAAAGATACGACGGTATTCAACTACTTTAGATTCCCCTTTGTTTGGCGATATGTATTCGTTGACTGGGAAATTATTGTTATTGCATTTCGTGGGCTACTCAAGATCGGTGTCTATATTAGTTGTATTCTCTTTAGCCCAAAGTACAAATTGATATAGGGAAATGCAATATGTAATTCCTGGTAAGTCTAAATGAAATGTGAGTATTGATTCTGATTCCCATTGTTTAAATATCGGGAATTGCACAATAAATGTCCATACCACAAAAATCGGACCCACATACAGTATAAGAAGGGTGATAGATCGAGGAATTAAAGTTGGAAGTGGGAGTGAGAGTAGAGAAATGGATGGGACGAAGTTGTAATGGAGACTTGACTTTCGGGGTGTCAAACTTAGGGAAATTATCTGTTTCGGCGTTACCAAATCTTCGTTATTATTACCCACATTCGAAATGGTATTTGCGCAAAAGAGTATCTATAAAATGTTCGTTGTACCGGTATACTATTCAGTTGTTATAAGATATCTTCATATTTTGTTCACCTAACTAACTATATATCTATCTATCTATCTATCTATCTATCTAGCCATTTATCTATATCTATCTAGCTATCTATCTATCCATTTATCAATCTCTATATCTATCTACCTTATGTTAAAATAATTAGATACAGATAATCAGGACAGATAGATAGATAGATAGCTATGGCAGATAGATATACCCTTCCTTTTCTTAACACAATTTCTCTCCACCAAGTTCTTCTTTCACTTCCTCTTCGTTATCATATTTCCTTTCCTCCTCCGGCAATGGGGTTTTTTGTTGCTTTCAAAACTGTTCTTAAGAATTCACTTACCTTACAAATCTTTCCCTTGATTTGTCACTTCCTGTCACATTCAAAGGTAATCTCTACGTCGGTCTCTCCTATCGCTCTCTCTCTCTCTCTCTCTCTTCTGGCTTACAAACAGAAAGCAAAAGAAAATTGTTATAAGAATACAATTTGGGTGCCTGCTTACCAAACGGTGTGCCTTAAGGATATGTCCTCGGTCCCACGGTTTTATTTATCATTATACTGTATATAAAATGATAGTGATGTAGGTCTGAATAACCTTATCTTCAAATTTGTTGACGATACAAAAATAAAGGGGGAAGTAGTTAGTATCGAGGTGAGGAATGGAAGAAGCAGAAACTAGCCTACAATCCGATTCTCTTAAGCATAAATAGTGGATTGGGCAGAAGAACAGACAGCAAAGGTGGCAAATGCCCTATAATGTTGACCAAATGTAAAATGTTGCAAGTTGGTTCAAAACAAATAAGTGCTAAATAAAGTATGATTATCAAATGAAAGGGTCCCCAACCCAAACCAATAATAGCAGACTCTTAGGTTAAAGATCTCCAGGGTTGATTAATATCCAGGAAAAACCAAAAATCCTCAAAGCAATGTGCGGGCCCTTTGTTTTTCGTTTCTGCGCTGCAGCAAAATAAAGCTAACAACACAGCCTTGGTCTTTTTTCAAGAGAATTTGCTACCATCTACAAACGCGAAAAACATTATTTTTAGCCGTTATTTCACAAAAGACTTTTTTTTTTTTTTTTTAGGGACCCCATCTTGAATATAGGCGTTCAGTTATGGTCCCCGTATCTCAGGAAAGACACTAGAAAAACTCGAATCTGTGCAGCGTTATAAGAGCAAACTTAAACTAGTTCCCCTTCTGCAAAAACTAGCCATGTTATGAACAATTAAACAAAATTAAAATTTGTTCTCACTAAGAAAGAAAAGGAGGATATTGCGATGCTAACTTATCGAGTGTTTTACGTACTTAAAGGATTTGACAGAAGAGTAAATATCAGGGCACTGTTCACGATACATACCCCAATGCTGCAAACTGTAGTAATGGAATGAAATAATTAGAAGAAAAAAAGGCAGTCCTAGATGTGACACCAAATTTCGTCAACATACAGTGTGGGTTACAAGAGGTGGAATAGTTACCAAGGGAGGAGGTCCGTCGCCCCAGTAATTCACATTGATACGTTTAAGAAAAGACTAGCGACGATCATCTGATGAAGATTTGATTAATATAGAAATTAATCAGTAGGTTTATGTGTAATTTCCCTTTCAAACTAACTTCTTTCTATATACTCTATTTAAAAAACTGTCCTTCGTGGGCATTTTTTTTTTCTGATCCATATGGTTACACTTCATCCTATTTTCCGGTTTACGGCTTTTAACCGGATGCGAGCGAGGAGTGAGAGTGGGGGGGAGAGAGCCTTCTTACTGTGCTGTCTTATTCTTCTACTATAAACCTGTCCCTGTTCCAGCTTTACGTAGTATTATAACCTCTCCGACATAATGAGTGCGCGAAATTTTGAGCCTATTAGGGATACTTTAAAGCCTTTGTTACCATCAGGGGTATTTAGAGGAAACCTTTAGTTTAGTTACTTCAAACCTCTGCAGTGCTCTTGGAGTTAGCTGGTGGGCAGGGGAAAGAAAACTAATTTTGGAGACGGGTTAATTATAAGAGTGAGAGACACTCTATTGCCTTTGCTAATCTGGCAACCTCTGCGTTCAATGTGCGTGGAAGGGTTAAGGCCGGAATACCTAGTCAGGGACCCGCAAGGTCTGTGTGGTTTGAGTATCTGTGTAACTCTGGTGTAACTCTGTAGAACTCTCACTCTCTCTCTCTCTCTCTGCATGGATCTGTGAACTGGGTGAATCGACAAACATGCCACATATCTTTGAACTTTGGAAGAGTGCTTAAGGGTGTTTTGATCTTGTTCCTTATATTATGCAATTGTTGGCCCCCCAAAGCAAAATCCCAACTCACACTATTCACTATTGGCCCAAAACTTCTTGGAAATAACTGATTTAGAATTTAGAAAGGATTGGGGTGTTCTCAATGGAAGTTACCTAAAGTTTTTCAAGCGGTTAAGAAGGTTATTGGAGACCAGAGAAGAAAGTTCAAACAGAAATGCTGTGGATTGGGGCTGAATACTAAAAAGTTTTGTCAATTAATGGAATAGAAAACGATATATAGTTCACACTTTATAGTTTCGCCTATACTACCGGGCACTTTAAGGGAATATGCTTGCACAAGTTTTGGTCTCCCAAAACTGTTTGGACATTGACTGTTTATATAGCAAAAATAAAAGAAAGTGGGGGTTTAATGAGTGTTACGAAAATATATTATATCATTAGGAGAATAAGGTACGAAAAATCTATTGTTTGTTTTTGTTTTGTTTTGTTTTTGCTTGTAATTGATTCCGAGGAAAGGGGAAACTTGCCTTTCAATTGTGCCCCGCCTCTCCACATCTTTCCCCGTTTTTAGGAAACGTAGGGCAGCTGAAGAGCGCCCATGAATTACACTTTCTACTCACACCAGGCAGAGAACTTTTGCTTATCAGAATTCATTTATCCCCAGAGCTACTACTCTTTGGAATTCACTTCCATCGAATTGCTTTCCACAAACTTACAATCTACAAAAAAAAAAACAAAAAAAAATGTTTAAATCCAGTTGTTACAAACATTTTATGAATGGAGGATGCCTTTAGGCACATGGACCTTTTTGTTTTATCTGTGTTTTTCCTTCCTCAGTTCATTGTCTGTTAAAAAAAAAAAAAAAAAAAAAAAAAAAAAAAAAAAAATGTACAATACAAAGGAGTACAAAGGCGCAGAATGCAGATGTAAATTTTGACCTACCTATAATTTTACAAGGTTTGACATTGGGGAAAATAATAAAACAGGAAATGCTTTCCCACAATATGAATGCCAATCGTAACCAAGGCTTAACGTGGTTTAATACTAGAATATTTTAAAACTGCTTACATACAACATCTACACTATCTTTAACACACTTCCCAAAGTGGGTTTAATGTTTAGGAAGTACTTTAAAAAAGATAATATTTGTTTTTCTGTGCAATACTTTTCATGCATTATAATTAATGTACTGCAATAATTATACAATTGCAATACATTTTAATCTGGAAAAAATCCCTGGGATGCACCGCAAAGTATATGAAGCAATATATATTTTTTAGCAAACTGTTATAATGTTTTCACTCACTCACTCACTCTCTCTCTCTCTCTCTCTCTTTTCACTCCAAATTGCCTCCTCCTCCCCCCCTGCCTTTCCCTCCCTTCCACTATCCCTCCCTCCTTTCCTCCTTCTCTCGGTCCAATGACATACAATTAATGTTCCTCCCTTCCTTCACGTTCCTCAAACTATGCCATTAATACTTTCTTTCTCATCCCATCCCATCCCCTCCCCTCCCCTCCCCTCACTCTCTCTCTCTCTCTCTCTGTATATATATATATTACAATGTTCAAACCATGCCATTAATACCTTCTCTCTCAATATAATTATATGAGTGTCAGTTTCTCTGTCTATCTATATATTTGTTTACGTATTTATTTAACTACTATATATCTATAATTCCTTTACCACTGTACATCTTTATATAGGACGAAAACCCATACATATACCTGGAAAGCTGATATACAGAATCTCTCACACACACACACACACACACACAGTATCTCATTATCATCTCTCGCTCTTATTCTTTTCTTTATTATTATTTTTCACATCGTTTCTCTTCCTTGTTATTCGTATTTTTCCTCTCAATATTTTACTTTTACTGTCTTTTTCAATCACCTTCCTTTCATTATCGTTCATTTTCCTGTGTGTTCGTATTTTTATCGCTGACCCTTCGACTTTTTAATATTTTCGGAATAGTTTTTGTATGTGTGTGTTTCCGCCATGCCCTGTTTATGTAGTTTTCTCCATTCTTGTGTTATGCTTAATTATATTGTATATTATTTATTCTTCACACAAGATCAATAATCTTCTCCCCCGCCTTCAACACATTATTTTTCCTTAACCTGTACTTGTATTTTATCATGTTTTCTTTCCAAAGTATTCCTTAAAATTCTTCCCATTAGCTAATTCTGATGATACGCTAAACACATTCACGCACAACACAAGTACGCAAAACACATATACAAACGACACAAATACGAACACACACACACTGGGAGTAACAATATCACGTAACCTAAAACCAAGTCAACAATGTTCAGAAGTTGTTAAGAAGGCAAACAAAATAATTGGCTTTATAGGCAGGTCATTTGAGCATAAATCCAAAGAAGTTATCCTAACACTTTACAATTCCTTAGTCCGCCCTCTGCTGGAATACTGCGTTCAATCCTGGTGCCCTTATTACCAACAAGATATAGACAAGCTAGAACGAGTTCAACGTAGAGTTACCAAAATACCTAGCCTAATGAACAAACCATACGAGGAGCGAGGAGCGTCTTAAGGAATTAAGTCTATTTCCTTTAACCCAGCACAGATTTAGAGGTGACTTAATTCAAGTGTTCAAAATCATCAAAGGCATCGTCAATATGAACTGTAGTAAGTACTTCACTATCAACCAATCTAATTACACGCGGGGAAACGGTTGCAAAATTATTGGTAAAACTTATAAATCACACGAACCTAAGAATTTCTTCTTCAATCGAGTTGTCAACTTGTGGAATGGGCTTCCCCGAGACGTTATAGACTGCAGCACCGTTGATTCTTTTAAACTTCGCTTAGACAAATATCTTGCCTCAAACCCTCGACTGACTGTGTTTGTAAATAAATAACTTTATTTTATTCCCCCCTCTGATTCATCAAGGATTATTGCGTATATATATTACTAAGACGTTACTCTCTTTTTCCCAGATATACGAAAGATCACTTATAACCGTGTTTGTTACTAACCCACCTGTCCCCTACTAACTTCCTAATCCTGCCACGGACATTAGTTCCAGGGCAGTAGTACCCTTCCCAATTTTCCTTTACCCACTCTAAACCACTGTTCGGACACTTGATACTCAGTGTTTTGGAGGACAAGCAGCCTAGAGGGGTCACTATACCTATTGTTGCTTGATTTCCTTTGTACTCCTTTGTACAGACACAGTAAACAAACACACACACACACGCATATAAATACTATCTAAATAAACATAAACACTCACACAAACACACACACACACAATCTCTTCCCTCTGTCCTTCATTCCGTCTCATTTCTCTCATTCACTCTTTCTCCGTCTCTTCTCCTTCCCTCTGTTTCTCCATAAATTCTCACCTTATCTTCCTTCCCTCTCTCATATATTTGGTTTCCCAGTTCTCTCTCTCTCTCTCTCTCTCTCTCTCTCTCTCTCTCTCTCTCTCTCTCTCTCTCTCTCTCTCTCTCTCTCTCTCTTCTCTCTCTCTCTCTCTCTCTCTCTCTCTCTCTCTCTCTCTCTCTCTCTCTCTCTCTCTCTCTCTCTCTCTCTCTCTCTCTCTCTCTCTCTCTCTCTCTCTCTCTCTCTCTCTGGGTTGCAGCCCTTTGCAAGGAGAATCCTAAAAAGTTCTTCAGCTATGTGAACAGCAGGAAGCCATTCAAAAGTAGCCTACGACCTCTAAGGAATCCAACAGGCCAACTACAAACCTCTGGCACTGACAAAGCTGAGTCCCTAAATTACTATTTTGCTTCAATATTCACAAGGGAAAATACCAGTGACAAGCCAAGTTCAGGATTAGTGCATGAGGGTGAAGTTCTTAGCAGAATTAGATGTACCCCAGAGGAGGTAGCACAACGAATAGATAAGTTAAATAGGTTCAAATCATCCGTCCCAGATAGCTTTCTTCCCTGAGTTGCAAGAAAAGTGCGACTCATCCATCGCACCTTTCTTGACAGACATCTTCCAAAAATGGACAAGTCCCTGAAGACTGGAAACTGGCCAATGTGACTCCAATTTTTAAGAATGGGGATCACGAGTGTCCCAAGAATTATAGGCCAATTAACTTGACTTCTATCATAGTAAAACTCTTAGAAGGGATACTAGTAGACAAGATAGTTGACTACCTAGAAATTCACAATTTAATTACAGATTCCCAACATGGATTCAGGCGAAACCGATCATCTATCTATCTATCTATCTATCTATCTATTGCAGGACGGCTTACTCCCCTTAATGAGGGTGGCCATACACAGAAGGCCCCCAAGAGGACCTATTCCCTGTAAAAGGGACAACACGAGCTAGTTTACTGAAGGACTTACAGGATTGACCACTCAATTTAGGATCTGTCCGACTCCGAGGCCCTTTATACATCTTGTTAGCACTATTTGTCTACAGTGGTGTTCAGCTAGTCCATCCACTAACCTGCCTTCCACTTAGATAATCAGTATAGATTTGTATCAGGTTTACTCCCCAAGACAGGTTGCCGACCAAGGCTGACGAGTCCAATCCTCCCAAATTTGTATAAGGTTGTCTCCCCTAGATGGGTTACCGACCAAGGCTAACGAGTCCCATCCACCCGGAAACTTCCCTCCGAAGTTGTAAATAGTTCTTCAATAGAGCAGTTCAAGAAGAGAGTAGACATTATTTTGCACACTACAGTATGTAAAGAGTGTAGTGCATTAAACAGTCTCTTTCCTTCCACTTCAAGTATCTACTCGGAATGGACCGCAAGGTCTCTGAGATACTAACAATTCCTTTTAACTCTCTCTCTCTCTCTCTCTCTCTCTCTCTCTCTCTCTCTCTCTCTCTCTCTCTCTCTCTCTCTCTCTCTCTCTCTCTCTCTCTCTCTCTCTCTCTCTCTCTCTCTCTCTCTCTCTCTCTCCCTCTCTCTCTCTCTCTCTCTCTCTCTCTCTCTCTCTCTCTCTCTCTCTCTCTCTCTCTCTCTCTCCCATGTCCACTTCATATATCAGACCAGAATTAATTTGTTGTTTCCCTTCTGTTTCCCTCTTCCTCGCACAGTAGCTCACAATAATCCCTTGCCCCATAAGCTTCTCTCTGTCTACTCCACAATTCTGTAGTCCTCTCCTATCACAATAATATATTCTAGTAGTCTATGTAATTTCGTCTTCTCCAGCAATGCCATGGTTATACGACTCCATTTTTAGTGTGGTATTAGACATTGTTTTGCTTTCACGGCAGACAAGCTACCATACCACTTCCATTACCAGTACTACTACTTCCACTACTACTACTACTACTACTACTACTACTGTCGTATGTATCTCTCTCTCTCTCTCTCTCTCTCTCTCTGAGGTCCTTCCTCATTTGAACAAAATGACCTAGCGGTAGTCACTGTATTAAAATAATTGATAATGAGAAGCAAGTGGAATAAAGGAAGAGGAGAGAGAGGATACACCCTATTTTCTTTAAGGGAGCCCACCTCGCTGTTTTTCTCTTTCTCTCCCTCTCTCTTTGGCTTGTATCCATTCGGCCCCATTCAACCTACTGTTTTAAGACGTTTACCCCCATCCAGGTGTCAATATTTTCCTGGCGAGCGGTAGCAAGCCAGCATATATATATTTTTGTGTTGACAGCAAGCTAAATTTGTACATTTTTCGATAGAAAAATTTCTCCGGCGAAGCCGGATTTCTCCATACAATGCTGGCTCGCTATCGTTCGCCAGGAAGAAATCGACACATGGATGGGGATAAACGTCTTAAAACAGTTGGCTGAATGGGGCCGAATGGATACAAGCCAGGGAAAGAGAAAAAAGGAGAAAACGATCAACTAAGCCGGTGACCCCCCTTAACTTCACATCTTCCGCACTCACACTTCCTCCCTCTCCCTCTCCCTCTCTCTCTCTCTCTCTCTCTCTCGCTCTCTCTCTCGACTGATTGCCTGCCTTCTCTCTCTCTCTCTCGCTCGCTCCTTCTTTTCTTCCACCTTCTCTCCCCTCCTTCCCTTGATTGCTCTTCCTTTCATTTCATTTTTCTTATCTTACTTCTCCCCTCCCCCTCTCTTTCTCTCCCTCCTTCAATATCTTCCTACATGTCCTTCGTCTCTGTCTGTTAGTCTGTCTGTCTGTCTGTCTCTCTCTCTCTCTCTCTCTCTCTCTTCCTTTCTCACATACACACACACATACACACGCACGCGCGCGCTAATAATAAAATTTAAAAAATCCCAGAGGCGAGGTTTCACACCACTCAATAAAACCTATTCATCCTATACATTCTATGATCACAAATGGCTATATGTATGGAAAAGGATCACAGCGTGGTCTTATGTTAGTTAGATTGTTTAACGCTCGCTCTCTCTCTCTCTCTCTCTCTCTCTCTCTCTCTCTCTCTCTCTCTCTCTCATGATCTTAAGTCGTCATCTGCCATTATTACCGAGTTCCCTAATTGTCAGCACTAAGCTACAATCTCCATATTACCCTAATACTTTATCAGGCAGAATAGTCTCCCCAAAACTCCGCATGCTGCTTCTGGCTTGATAGCGTAATGCATAAATGCGCAGAATTTCGATGTGAGTATCCTAGGTTCGAGTCCTTGGAGTGCCACACGTATTTGTTCATTTCATTAATTGAGTTTAAAAGTAAATTAAGATGGTGACAATAATATAATAATCATAAATAGTTTAGTACTTCATATCAACAGTAACATATTTATTCTTCAGGGTAATTATTATGAAGGTTGCTTTAAGGGGAGATATCGACTTGAGGGATTTTTTTCTGGACCCCTTTCTCCCTCATGTTTAGCCCCATTGCTTTTGAGATTTTAAGAAAGTCGCCCCATTAGTTTGGCGATTTTAAGAACTTTCGCTCCATTTCCGTCAATTTTAAGACCTTTCGTGCCATTTAGGTGTCGATTTTATCCTGGCGAGCGATAGCGAGCCTGTAATTTAAGAAGAACCGGCTTTCAGCCGGGACATTTTTCTACCGAAAAATGTACAAATTTATCTTGAAAGGGGCTCAAGGGGGTGTAATCTTAAGCTTGATGGATATCTAGAGGCCAAACTAAAAACCTCCCCTTAATGCCGGCTACCCTTAGAAGATTTTTTCTGATGTCATATTAGTTGACAAAATATTTAGAACACAAAGGAAAGTTATCTAACACCTCTAACATATTCAACATCTGTTAAGGGGGTCACCGCCATTTTTGTTTTATCTTTCTCTCCTTTTCTCTCTTTCTCTGGCTTGTATCCATTCGGCCCCGTTCAGCCAACTGTTTTAAGACGCTTATCCCCATTCAGGTGTCGATTTCTTCCTGGCGAGCGAAAGCGAGCCAGCATTGTATAGAGAAATTCGGCTTCGCTGGAGACATTTTTATAACGAAAAATATAAAAATTTAGCTTGATGTCGAAACACAAATATATATATATGCTGGCTCGCTACCGCCTGCCAGGAAAATATTGACACCTGGATGGGGGCAAACGTCTTAAAATAGTAGGCTGAATGGGGCCGAATGGATACAAGCCAAAGAGAGAGGGAGAGAAAGAGAGAAACAGCGAGGTGGGGCCCCCTTAACGTACCCACACTGCATAAAATATCCGCAGAGTGTTAGCAGTGGAAGTCCGTAAATTACCATAATAAAAAAAATAAACCCAAATAACGGCTTCTTACCTTCATTTACCCTGAACACAACAATAATATATACATAAATAAATAAAACACGATAATAAAACCTTAAGGGGAGGCAGACCGTTTTTCTGGACCCCCTTCTCCCTAATGTTTAGCCCCACTAGTTTTGAGATTATACAGTAAGACGTTCGGCCCATTATTTTGGCGATTTTAACACCTTTCGCCCCATTTCGTTGTCAATTTTAAGACCTTTCGTGCCATTTAGGTGTCGATTTTTTCCTGGCGAGCGAAAGCGAGCCTGCAATTTTAAGAGGAACCGGGCTTTGGCCGGGACATTTTTCTACCGAAAAATGTACAAATTTATCTTGGGTATTTTTCTAAGCTTGATGGAGGTTTAGGGAGGAAACTAAAATATATATGAATAAATTAATTAATAGACCAAACAAAGGGGCAGTCTCCCCTTATATGAGCACTGATATTGGCACTTGGATATGTTTGTGACTGCTAATAACACGCTTTTAACCCTTTCAAGATCCAATACATATTTTTGTTCTTTTTTCCGGCTATTGTTAGAAGATTCTATTCAGATTAGGAACGGTATATGAAAGTCAAAGGGTTAATTGAGATAGGAAGTCAAAGGGTTAATAATTGAGATAGTCTTTACCCATATAATTCCCACAGATACTTCTTAAACCGTATCAAATCGCCTAATGATAGCCGGCATACACTGTCAAAATGCGTCACAATCTTCAAAGGGTTAAGTTGGCGATAGTGCTGCCAGTTATGTGACCGTAAAACGAACGGAACATTCGCCACAGGTACAGTCATGGTCAGGAATACTTGAACACCTAAAGGCGGTATCAACTCTCCAACCCAAGAGTGAAACGCTATTCTCAGACTTTCTTCTATTCAACTGCTGAGCTCTGGAACTCTCTCCCAGAATCAGTCTTTCCCTCTTCCTATGCCTTAAATTGCTTCAAACTCCGTGTGTCCAGGCATTTTAGCTCGAACGTCCCTTGATTTCGGCCCTGTCACTCTTTGAAATCTGGGGGAGGCACTCGCTGCAGGCAGTTATACCTTTTGTCTCCCTCATTCACATAGAAAACAAAAAAAATCACACGAGCGATTTTCGATAGAATAATGTCCCGGCCGAAGGCCGATTCCTTCTAAAATTAGAGGCTCGCTATCGCTCGCCAGGAAAAATTGACAGCTAAAGGGCACAAAAGGTCTTAATATTGACAACAAAATGAGGCTAAAGGTCTCAAAATCGCCAAAATAACAGAACGAACGTCTTAAAGCCTCAAAACAAATATGCTAAACATGAGGGAGAAGGTTGTCCAGAAAAAGCAAGTACTACCCCCTTAACCTTTTCAGAATTCGAGAGGCGTCTCTTCATATTATGTTGGCTATCTATCATTAGACGATTTTTTTTCAGTTTAGGAAGGTATTTTGGAAGTCATAGGGTGAATTAAGATACTTTATGCCACTTTCATTCCAAGAGATCCTTTCTATAGTGCAAACACTCTTTCAATATAACCAGAATATAATAAAGTAACGCGTCCTTGTATCTTGAAAAAGGTCGAGTATCAACACCTTATTCTAAAAACGGAGATCATATTTCTCATGTTGTCGACTTCAATACCTTTTACCACAGTATATATTCACCTACTTCAATACCTTTTACCACAGTATATATTCACCTACTTCAATACCTTTTACCACAGTATATATTCACCTACTTCAATACCTTTTACCACAGTATATATTCACCTACTTCAATACTTTTTACCAAAGTATATATTCACCTACTTACAATTAAGACAGTATGATCTTGATATGGCTTTTAGTTAAGGGGAGACTTCTACTGTGTGTTTATGTGTTTATATTTTGATCAACTCTGCGTAAGCAGAGAGGTGTTCCCCCCCCCCCCCCCTATAGTGGTACCGTGCCGGCCGAAATGTATGTCTGTCTGTATGAATACTCCTCCTAGACCGTTCGACGGATTTTCACCAAACTTCACACGAACATTCGGTGCGTGAATGCAACGGTCAGTCAACAAATATTTTTTGAATTAGGGCAATAGTTATGATTTTAGGTCAAAAATATGGTTTTGATTTTGGACGAAATGGCACGCCTACTTTATTTATTACATATTTTAGTTTTGTCTCGAAACCTCCATCAAGACCCCCTTCGAGATAAATTTGTGCATCTTTTGGTAAAAATTACTCGGCCGATGACGGTTCCTGCTGAACTGCAGGCTCGCTAAAACTTGCCAGGAAAAAATATCGACAGCTAAATCAACTGTAATGCCAGCAGTTCTGGCAAGTGCTTAAACGAAACTGGATGTAGAAAATCGCTTGAGCTATCAGGCCAAGTGAAGTGGTCTACTGGGGAGATGGTTAGACTCGCAAGCGTGGGGACCCGGGTTTAAGCCCTGGGCTGGGTGGTAACCTCAAAAAAACATTTTGTGGGGCGATATCTGAATCTCATGACGTTTAGGTGTGTTGGTTAAATTGTAAATAGTCATCTAAAGAAATTGTAAAGTCTGAGGTATCAAACTGGTGGCAGCGGTAGGATATCCGAGAGTTTTTGTTGGGGTGCTGTAAATAATTATAGGCTAAGTAAATCCCCATGATGGGGATTGGCTTGCTTTAACTGTTTGGCTACAACAGTTGCTAAGGCCAGTGCTCTCAGAAATTCTCAGGGATAATGTTGACCCAGTGATCCCGGTTTGTTGGGGAGATATGGTTGCGGTTGGGGTGGTTCCCGCACTGCCTCCTCGCCAAGAGTGGGTCAGCTACTGACGGAAATAAGGGATATCACTGGTGATCATCGTCTCGGAGCCTGGTTGAAGTTGATACGCTCAGACATTTAACTCGCTTGCTTGTGCTCGTTAGGAGTCTTCGCTACCTGGACGATAAAGTTATGTAATCCCAGCAGTTGTGGATAGTGCTTTAACGGAACTGGAAGTAGAAAATCGCTTGAGCTATCAGCCCAAGTGGAGTACTTCTCTTGGTCTAGTGGTGAGTGTTCGCCTCGCAAGTGTGGGGGTTCGAGCCCTGGGTCGGATCAGTGGTAGATTCACAAAAACATTTTGGGGGGCGATTACTGCATCTAACTAAATTTAGGTGCATTGGTTAAATGTAAATAGTCATGTATAATAATTGCAAAGTCGGCAAACAACAATCATTTACCCAAATGAGGTATCACAACATGAAAGGTCTTAAAATCGCCAAACTAATGGAGCAAATGTCTTACAATCTCAAAAATAATGGGGTTAAGCATGAGGGAGAATGGGGTCCAGAAAACCCCCCCTTAAATAAAGTACTGATAGACTTTCAATCAGCCTGATTATGTCGTATACATAGACCTTTAACTACCTCCACAGACTAAATGACATCTAAGGATATATAACGAAATTAAACAACCAACATAAATTGTTTCCTCTAGGGCAAAATTACTTTTGGAGAAATTATCAGACAACTTCCTACGGAAGACAATAATTCCCTCAGAAAAAGAGAAAATATAGACAAGAAACTCCGAGCGTAACAACCAACTTGCCATAACATTTAATGAAATAAATATAAATATATATATACAGTATATATTATATACTGTATATATATACTATTTAGATATAGATTATATACACCTATCTATCTAAATAACTAATTACTAACCAACTTTTCTAGCACCTGGGTCAGAGTGAATGATCAGAAGTGCGGGTATTTTAATTGGACGTGTATCAGTTGCTTATTTATGCATGGAATAAACGATGTAGTGCCTGTGTGTGTGTGTGTGTGTGTGTGTGTGTATGTGTGTGTGTGTGTGTGTGTGTGTGTGTGAGAGAGAGAGAGAGAGAGAGAAAGTGAGTGTGTGTGGGGTGGGGGGGCCCAAGGAGTGATATATTTTACCTATTTTCTCGTTTCCTGTATTACTTTTCTCTTGTAAACTGTCTTTATATGGTAGTGTATCTATTTTAAGTGCGTATTCATGTGTGATAAATTTGTTATGCTGCGTTTTATATGGGTGTTACGAATGTGTTATGTATGCGTTATGTGAAAGCATGTTATTTTCACTTATGTATACACACAAATGTATTGTATAGCTGTGAGAGTTTACTCCTCCCCCCAAAACAAAAGAACATGATACAAACAAACATAATAAATTATCAGTTATGTAAAAGGCCGTCCAGTGTACATAATTAATATAAGACCCTTGTGAAATAAGTAAAAAAACAGATGATGTAAAACTTGTTGGAAATTACAGTATGTGTGTATTGTGTTTGTTATAGAGAAATATTTGTTGTGTATATGGGTAAGTAATATACAGTATACGTGTGTGTGTGTGTGTGTGTGCACGCGCGTGGGTGTGTGTGTGTGTGTTCTGTGTGCGTCTCAGTATGCATCATGCAGATTGACTTGTCGATTTAGGATGCAAATCACTTTAAGTAATATGACCATTAACCTGCGGGCGAGGACAGATAGACGCATACAGTCACACACACACATAGTACACAGTTACACACACACACACACCACACACACACACCACACACATACACAGTTACACACACGGCAACATACACAGTCACATACATTCATATACACACATACACACACGCACACACAGTTATACTCACGGTTCCATACGCAGTCACTCTCAGTTAGACACACAAACATACACGCAAACATACCCAAACAAATACAAACAAAAACAAATCCACACTCTCTCACACACACACACACACACACACACACACACACACACACACACACAAGAGCTCACGCAGACTGACATTTACACAGTAAATAGTGTTTAGCTCACTCGGTTTAGCTTGGTCATAAATCACTAAATCTACGAATAATTAAATATTTTTCGTACGCATGGTCTCAGGCAACTACAAATATACGCATAGATATACAGCATATACGCGAAGCTGCACACACACACACACACATACACACACATACCCACCTACACACACACACACACAAACAAACACACACACACACACACACACACACACACACACAAGGCGAGATGGGTATCATATGGTTCACCAAAGCTGATGGCTACCTAAGCCTTCGGGCGAGACGGTACCGTCTATAGTGAGAATGGTACCATACAGATCCACCCTAAGCCTTCGTTTCCGATGTCGCCAATTGGCTAAAAATACAGACTACACACATATCCACAGCCATTCCAACGATACATATAACACCTACACATATAGGAGGCGGGAAATAACGAGCATGCTCACTCCCGCAATACAACTAGAGTAAGTAACTAGAGTAAGTACACACACACACACTGGTCTACGGCACCATATGCAAATTGGTCAGGCGAGCTAGAGGGTTCGAGTCTTTCTGAATTTGAAAGGTTCTTCGGCCATCCTGATAAAGAAGGATTGTAGCATGGTCCCTTCCTAGCCAAGATGCTCAATTATAAATGTGTGCGTATGTACCATGGTCGGAGCTCAGGCACTTCAAGGTCGCCAAACTACGCATGGGACCTCGTAATTAAGGTAGAATAAGCATTGTACTGGACCGAAGGTAAGAAAAGGTTAATATTATAAGCTTCTAGGGCTGCCAGTGAACAATAAATCAATCAACAATTAATGAATATACAGTACAAACACACACACCAACACACACACACGTTAACACATACACAAACACTCTAAGATATAACACCAAATACACCTGCATAATTATACTCTCTCTCTCTCTCTCTCTTAGCTCCCTCTTTCTCTTAGCTCCCTCTCTCTCTAGCTCTATCTCTCTCTCTCTCTCTCTCTCTCTCTCTCTCTCTCTCTCTCTCTCTCTCTCTCTCTCTCTCTCTCTCTCTCTCTCTCTCCAAATTATATAGAGTGTAGCTTTTAAAGTGCGCCATACCCTTTTCCTATAAGCCCTTTGATGGCGGAGGTTTGCTTTATACACAACCATTTATCGAGTTCGTTTGCCTTTTATATTTGATGGTCTTTGGCAGGTCGTTTTTGTCCTAAGTTTTATTTGACGTGTGTGTATGTGTGTGTGTGTGTGTGTGTGTGTGTGTGTGTGTGTGTGTGTGTGTGTGTGTGTGTGTGTGTGTGTGTGTGTGTGTGTGTGTGTGTGTGTGTGTGTGTGTGTGTAAGAGAGAGAGAGAGAGAGATTATATTATGCATTTCTATAGAGTGCAAATTATGTTCAGGTTTTATATATATATTATATACAAAATTGTAGACAATACATTTTATAACACTATATAAATATAACACGAGGCTTAAAACATTCCCGTATTACAATTATATTTTAATAATGTTTCTCTCATCATAGACTGAAATCAAATTATACGAAAACAACAAATTTAACATAGTATTTAATTTGGCATTCATTAATTTATTTCTGCTTATGATTTATTTCGCGCATCCACATTTTCCACATTCATATTTTAGTTATTGATTGTATTATTGCATTGTTATTCATTGCACTACTTTATATTTATGTTACTGCATCTATTTTTACGGTGTTGTGTTTTGTCCTTGACAGGTATTTCACTTCCGCTCTCCCCTCTCTTTCGCTCACTAGTGTATTGCATTCTTTCTTTACTCTCTCTCTCTCTCTCTCTCTCTCCCTCTCCCTCCTTCTTTAACATTTTTCAAGCTGTATTTGCTATTCATACAGTCTTTCTTACTGTTCTATATAATTTCGCTTGTTCTTTCACCAACCCCCCTTCCTCCCAGTCTGCCATTTTACGGTCTATTTACATTTATACTGTACGACACATACTCCCCTCCCTCCCTCCCTCCCTCTCTCTCTGTCTCTCTCTCTCTCTCTTACCATTTCCAATTTTTTATCTTCTCGTATTCCACTATTCCATATCATATTGTCACACTCTCCCCCCTTCTTCTCTTCCTATTTCAATCGAGTTGTCAACTTGTGGAATGGACTTCCCCGAGACGTTATAGACTGCAGCACCGTTGATTCATTTAAACTCCGCCTAGACAAATATCTCGCATCAAACCCGCGACTGACTGCGTTTGTAAATGAATAACTTTATTTTATCCTCCCCTCAGTTACTAACCCATATGTCCCCTACTAACTTCCTAGTCCTGCCACGGACATTAGTTCCAGGGCAGTGGTTCCCTTTCCAATGTTCCCCTACCCACTCTAAACCACTGTTTGGACACTTGATCCTCAGTGTTTTGGAGGACAAGCAGCCTAGAAGGGTCATTATACCTGTTGTTGCTTGATTTCCTTTGTACTCCTTTGTACTCCTATGCTCACACTCTTAATATTTTGTCTTTGCTCTAGTATACTTTCGACTTATATAAATTTGGGTTCGAGCCCTGGCTGGGTCATATCACAAACAAAAATTAAATATATTAAGGGTCTATTTGTTTATTCAGAGAGGCCTTAAATGTGCCCTAGATTACAAATACCCTTCTCTAGTACTTATATAGCTGCTAGTGTTTGTGTGTGAGGTGTATGTGTGTATGGCATCAAGCTACGGGACCACTAGTGGAGCGGGTAGTAGTGGATGGAATTTGATTGCAAATGAAACCACTACTTTTAGCTCATCGGTGGTCTAGTGCTTAAAGTGTTGGAGTGCTGTACTACTGCTACACTGCTAAAACTAAAAGCGCATGGAATACAAGACGGTGTGTTGAAATGGATAGAAAATTGGCTCAGCGACAGAAAGCAAAGAGTAGCCATAAACGGTAAGGCATCTAAATGGACCAATGTAAGTAGCGGGGTACCCCAGGGATCGGTACTAGGTCCAATTCTCTTTCTAATTTACATCAACGACATAGATGAGGGTCTCACCTGTACAATCTCAAAATTAGCTGACGATACAAAAATTGCAAATAGCGTACTCTCAAAAGAACAAGTTGACGATATGCAACACAATCTAGATAAATTGTCATGTTGGGCCCAAATTTGGCAAATGAGTTTCAATGCGGATAAATGTAAAGTACTACATATCGGATACCTAAATGAGAAAGCAAACTATTCGATGAATGGCACTCAGCTTAAGAATGTAAACAGAGAAACTGATCTGGGAGTAACAATATCGAGTAACCTAAAACCGAGTCAACATGTTCAGAAGTTGTTAAGAAGGCAAACAAAATAATTGGCTTTATAGGCAGGTCATTTGAGCATAAATCCAAAGAAGTTATCCTAACCCTTTACAATTCCTTAGTCCGCCCTCTTCTGGAATACTGCGTTCAATCCTGGTGCCCTTATTACCAAAAAGATATAAACAAGCTAGAACGAGTTCAACGTAGAGTTACCAAAATGATACCTAGCCTAAAGAACAAACCATACGAAGAGCGTCTTAGAGAATTAAATCTATTTCCTTTAACCCAGCGCAGATTAAGAGGTGACTTAATTCAAGTGTTCAAAATCATGAAAGGCATCGACAATATGGACTGTAGTAAGTACTTCACTATCGACCAATCTAATTACACGCGGGGAAACGGTTGCAAAATTATTGGTAAATCTTTTAACTCACACGAATCTAAGAATTTCTTCTTCAATCGAGTTGTCAACTTGTGGAATGGGCTTCCCCGAAACGTTATAGACTGCATTACCGTTGATTCATTTAAAGTCCGCCTAGACAAATATCTCGCATCAAACCCGCGACTGACTGCGTTTGTAAATGAATAACTTTATTTTATCCCTCCCTCAGTTACTAACCCATCTGTCCCCTACTAACTTCCTAATCCTGCCACGGACATTAGTTGCAGGGCAGTAATTCCCTTTCCAATGTTCTCTTACCCACTCTAAACAACTGTTTGGACACTTGATCCTCAGTGTTTTGGAGGACAAGCAACCTAGAAGGGTCACTAGATCTGTTGTTGCTTGATTTCCTTTGTACTCCTTTGTACTGGCCTGGGTTCGAGCCCTGGCTGGGTCATATAACAAAAACATTAAATATTTAGTATTTCGATTAAAAATTTTTTTTATATATTTCAAATGAATGTTTTGTTTGTTGAGATGACTAAATTACCGGGGTTATTCAGTAATTGCGAATGTTTTGGAGCGAAATATGCTACGGGCAAAAAAAAAAAAAAATCACATTTATATAATGCAGAAACATCGTAGTTTCATATTTTATGAAGGATTGAAAGATCAGCACCATCATGCCTTTTTACCTCTAATTCTGACTAGAATTAAGGCAATATTATGCAATTTAGGAAAGACCAAAGTTATTCAGTGTTTATTGAGATCGAATTTTCCCCTTTGACTCCTAGAAGTAAAGTAAAAGCCAAAACAAATGTTTAATGGTGACCAGAATATGATGAAAATTACGTCATCGTGCTCAAAAAGTTAAAGCATAGTCTCTACTCATGTAAATCAGAGTATTTATAGTTTCTGCTCAAATAAACCCCATCTATATTATTGTCTTGTGTATTTCTCCTTGAGCTCTTTGATTACTTTTCATATACCGGTATATAATAAAAACTCTCTACTATACATTTTTCTTGTTTGTTTATAAGCAGCCAATATCGCATATTTTTTCTTTCTTCTTAATATGCTTGACTTAATTATCTTTCTTTTATTTTATCTCCTTATTACCGTTTTTTCTCCAATCTAACTCACAAACAGTATTTATTTTTGTTAACCACCAAATTTATCTCCTTTCTCCTCAGGGAATATAGCACTTTAAGGGAAGATTGGAGAGAGATATCCTGACCAGGATTCGAACCCAATCACTCCAGGTATATTTGGGAGAGTCGGGCACCGTAACAACTCATGGCCAAGTGGTTAGGGTGCTCGACTCTCCCAAATATATAAATAAATATGAATAAATAAAAATGTTACTGAAGTGTCAATCTAAATCCTGTAAACTTCTGCATATGTGGCTGCGTCATTGTACGTAATTTGTTTAAAAGGTTTTTCGCAATTACTAGGACGAATATTGTGTAAAAAGAATACGCATAAATAATGACTATACTGCAACGCACAGCGAGCGAGTGAAAAAAGCCACTCTGACAACACTAAATATATGATGCGTATAAAATGACCGCGCGTGGTACCCATATTGTGTAGCCAGTATTATGTTACTATACTGTGTTAAGGGGAGATGGGTCGCTTTCTGGTCCCCCTTCTTCCTCAAGTTTAGCCCCATTAGTTTTCAGATTGTATGACGTTCGGCCCATTAGCTTGGCGATACTAAGACTTTTCGCCCAATTTCTTTGTCAATATTTAGACTATTCGTGTCATTTAGGTGTAGATTCTTTTCTGGCGAGCAATAGCAAGCCTGTCATTTATGAGGAACCGGCCTTCGGCTGGGATATTTTTCTATCGAAAAATTTACAAATTTATCTTGAAGGGGGGTCTTAGGCAGGTGTTTTATTTAAGCTTGATGGAGGTCTAGGGAGGAAACTAAAATAATAATATTAATATACATAAATTAGCAAATAATTAAGCCTATCCCCTCTTAATACTCGTGATAGTTTGCACATTCATCTATGCTATAGCTACTTTGATTAAATGATACTGTGTAAAGTTTCGTACATTATAGTTTCAATTTTACTTTTACTCGCCTGGTGATATTTGTATTTAATTGCTTCTGCATTTAATTCACATTCTAAGAATTATCTAGTTAAAAAAATAATTTGTGTCGCTATATTAAACCACGATCCCATATATTTTATCTCCATCAAGGAGAGTTTTCACAGTTGTTTACTAACTATGTACTTTTTTTAAAATAGCTATTACTCTCTCTCTCTCTCTCTCTCTCTCTCTCTCTGTAACAAATGAGTACTTTGCAATGAAAGTACTGTATCATATACGGACTCCCCGGAATGGGCGGCAAGACCTTCGAAATACTATATATTCGCTGCAACTCCTCGCAACTCACTCGCAAACCTTTTACTTTCTCCTCCCCGTTTTCTTTCATCTGAGCCAGCCCGAACAAGAGGGGGTATCTCTCATAGAACATGGAGGGCCTCTACTTTCATTCATTCTATCCAAAGAGTGATTCCGTGGCTTTCAATACCCAGCAGGCCTTGAATAGTTTGGTGTGGGTGCGTGCGTGTGAGCGGGAGGTGGTGTGTGTGTGTGTGTGTGTGTGTGTGTGTGTGTGTGTGTGTGTGTGTGTGTGTGTGTGTGTGTGTGTGTGTGTGTGTGTGTGTGTGTGTGTGTGTGTGCTAGGCTACTTGAACGTACCTATACATGTGCGCACGGTTGTACTGTGTGCAAGCAGGAGTGTACATCATATAACCTATGTTTATGTTTATGCATTTGTATCCATATTTTGTTATAATGATTTTACAACAAAATATAATCTATGTAACCCTGTGAGGTTTTTTATCCTGGTTAAGGGGACAGTAGTTGTTTGTTTGGTCTATTAATTCATTTATTCATATATTTGTTTAGTTTCCTCCCTAGACCTCCATCAAGCATAGAAAAACACCCCCTAGACCCCTCCTTCAAGATATATTTGTACATTTTTCGGTAGAAAATTTCCCGGCCAAAGGCCGATTCCTCCTAAAATTACAGGCTCGCTATCGCTCGCCAGGAAAAATCGACACCTAAATGGCACGAAGGGTCCTAATATTGACAAAGAAATGGGGTGAAAGGTAAAAAAATCCCCAAACTAATGGAACCAAGGTCTTAAAATCTCAAAACTAGTGGGGCTAAACATTTGGGAGAAGGGGGTCTAGAAAAAACGGTATGTCTCCCCTTAAGAGGCTATGGGGTCAGTCATACATCATAAACACGCTCAACAGGTACAGTTATAGACAGTTTTTTGTTTTTTTCCTATGTGAATGAGGGAGACAAAAGGTATAACTGCCTGCAGCGAGTGCCTCCCCCAGATTTCAAAGAGTGACAGAGCCAAAATCAAGGGACGTTCGAGCTAAAATGCCTGGACACACGGAGTTTGAAGCAATTTAAGTCATAGGAAGAGGGAAAGACTGATTCTGGGAGAGAGTTCCAGAGCTCAGCAGTTGAATAGAAGAAAGTCTGAGAATAGAGTTTCACTCTTGGGTTGGAGAGTTGCACAGAGTAATAATAATAATCGTTTGGTTACTTATATAGCGCCCGTTCTCCTCCTTCGAGGATTCACAAGCGCTTGGCTTTCTTTAGTCTACCAGAGACCATTACCCATCCCCCTTGCTCATGGGGAGATGGTAACCGCCGGCTATATCCCAGAAAAACTTTTCAATCTGAGCGGGTATTGAACGCTAGACCTTCAAGATGGGATTCAGGCACGCTATCAACTGAGCCAGCCGGACGGCTGGGGTAGAGTAGGGGTGGGATTGTGTTGCAAGGCGGGTACTACGTACCATACGTAGAGGAGGTGGTATACACTGGGAAAGCTCCGAGGAACACTGATTATTGTAGTAGCGATAGAATAGCTTAATTAACATGTCTGGCTTTTCTGGACCCCCTTCTCCCTCATATGTATATTCCCTTTCGTTTCGAGATTTTAAGACGTTCGCCCCATTAGTTTGGTGATTTTATGACATTTTGTACCATTTAGGTCTATTTTTTTCGATAGCGAGCCAGTAATTTTGGAGGAAATGTTTTCTCCCGAAAAATGTACCAGATGAATTAAACGCAGATGCTGAGGAACACTGGCTCTATTTGGCCACCAACAATTATTACGGTAGTTGTGATAGAATTATGTTACCTATTTTGATATATTTCCACCTATAAGAAATCATATTGAGATCATACTATCATGTTCAAAGTGCTTCACAGTCAGTGTCGTTAAAATCAAGGAAAACTAAATTATTACTATTATTATTATTATTATTATTAGTAGTAGTAGTAGTAGTAGTAGTAGTAGTAGTAGTATTTTAAGGGGTTTATTAAAGGTGTTGCTGAGAGTGGAGGAACTATCGCATGTTATTATAGTCAAACAGTTAACAGGTATCAAGCGATGGTACCTACCACATTTAAACTAAATCTGCATTTTATGTCTTGACAGATTCTGCTTACAAACAGGCAAACAATCATACGAATATACTGGCACATAAAACGAGCACACAATCTACACAAAACTCTCTCTCTCTCTCTCTCTCTCTCTCTCTCTCTCTCTCTCTCTCTCTCTCTCTCTCTCTCTCTCTCTCTCTCCAGACTGTCACGACCACACAACTTTATTAATTACTCTATCTCAATGCTGAGAAAACCAAGAATCTCCATGTTGATCCTTTGCAGCTGGTTAATTAAGGGGAAATGGGTTGTTTTCTAGATCCCCTTCTGCTTCATATTTAGCCTAATTAATTTTTAGATTTTAAGATATTTGCCCCATTATTTTGTCGATTTTAAAGACCTTTCGCCCCCTTTCTTTGTCAATATTTAGACATTTCGTGCTATTTAGGTGTCGATTTATTTCCTGGCGAACGATAGTGAGCCTGTAATGTTAAAATAACCGGCCTTCGGCCGGAACATGTGTTTACCAATTTTTTTTACAAATTTATCTAGAAGAGGGATAACGGATGTTTGTTTTTGTTTTTTAAGTTTGATGGAGGTCTAAGGAGGAAACTGAAGAAAAATAATAATAATATCAATAAAAAGTCAAATATATACGCCCATCCCCCCTTAATGAGGAAGCTGGTCTTCGCGATTTTTTTTTATAGTGAGCCTCACACAAACTGGATATTAACCCCTTCTGTACCGGTGCCGTCCTTTAAACTGTATTCTGGCTACTACTAGACCATTATATTCAGTTTTATAAGGGCCTCCAGCAATTAACAGGCTTCGAACTATCTCACTTAACCATTTTTAATAACACAGATCCTTCTTAAACTGCACAAAATCGTCTAAGTATAGCTAGAATAATATATATAAGACGTCGCTGGTACAGAAGGGGTTAAAAAAAATCGCGTTTACTTATGTCATATGTAGAGTTCCCTATTGGGCGTGTTTTCTGAGTATAATAGAAACAAAGCAGTAACAGATTTAATACTTCACCACTAGTGTACATTTTACTTGATGCATGTGACTGACAGGTAGACACGATGCATAAGGGGAGATAGTTGATTTTTCTGGTCCCCCTTCTCCCTCATGTTTTGTCCCATTACTTTCGAAACTTTAGGGCGATCGTCCAATTAGTTTGTCGATTTTATGAACTTTCACCCTATTTCTTTGGCAATAATAACACCTTTCGTGTTATTTAGGTGTCGATTATTTTCCTGGCGAGCGATAGTCCCATAAGAGCTGGTCATGGCCATCCAAAATCCTAACCGGGGCCTATTGAAGACTTTCATAAGCATTACCATTTAATTATCAATCTTGTAGCACCTTACTGGACACCATAATTCTCACCTGTCTCTAGTTTCTAACTTTCGAAAATATGATAACGATATTATGACATTAAGTGTGAAAATCTTTATATATATATATATATATATATATATATATATATATAGTATCGTTTAAAATACAGAACGCCAGATACTGTAACTAGACTGGTATGATTCGTCCAATAAACGACTGTTTTTGTCTTGGGCCACCTCATTATGCCTTGAATTAGTTACATTATGCACCAGCCAGACACTAATGCTTTTCTTGCATTTGGAACGAATCCAACTTTTCTGTATACTCTTCCAAACCTTTAAAAACATCTATCTATCTATCTATTGCCGGACGCCTTACTCCCCTTAATGAGGGTGGCCGTACACAGATGGCCCCAAGCGAACCTATTCCCTATATGAGGGACAACCCCAGCCAGTGTACTGAAGGACTTACAAGACTGACCACTCAAATTAGGATTCGCCCGACTCTGAGGCCCTCTGTGTGTCTTGTTAGCACTATTTTTCTACAGTGGTGCTCGGCTAGTCTATCCACTAACCTGCCTTACCCTTAGGTAAGCAGTACAGATTTGTATCAGGTTTACTCCCCTAGACAGGTTGCCGACCAAGGTTGACGAGTCCCATCTACCCGGATTTGTATAAGGTTGTCTCCCCTAGATGGGTTGCCGACCAAGGCTGATGAGTCCCATCCACCCGTAACAAACGATATGCAAATCATTAATACATAATGCTTATTTGTAAATTGTACAGTGTATTAATGCACAATTGCAAACACTGTATATGTATATCTTAATTCCTGCTCTAGTAAGTTATATAAACGTGACATAATCAATATGGATAGTTAGGTATATTCAAAGCAAAATCAGAAACATATAAGCTTGAAAATTGCCACTCTCGCAAAGATTTAAAATAATTCTACCTACTTTCAGACGATTGCATTTAGCTTCAGATTAACATTTGTAGGTCAATGGCGTTAAAAGCAACTGAACACAAATCTACCAATATGTTGATTCGACGAAAAAGATTTTGCATCCCTGGAGCTGGACTGGACGACATTGTGGAAGCCTTCGAAGATACCACAAAGGATGCAAATGAAAATACCCTTTTTGTCATCCATGCTGGTTCAAATGACGTCATGCGCACCAGATCCGAAGAGTTGATGGAAAAATATTGCAAGATGGTCCAGCACTACAAAAACAAGTCAAGGAATATCATCATCTCAGGCATTCTCCCCAAGATCGACGCACCTGACAAATTCTACGACAAGGCCTTCAGCACAAATAGCCAACTAAAATATTTGTGTCTGAGGGAAGAAGTTGAATTCATCAACCTCTGGGACAACTTCTACATCCAGCCTACTCTGTTCCGCAAGGATGGCACTCATCTAAACCCTGTGGGTTCAGCACGCATGGGTCGTCTCCTACACGAAGCAGTCCGCAGCCATGGATCAAAAAACGCCATCCGAGAAGAAGCAGCAGTGACATAAATCATCCAACGCCAAGCAAAAAACAGAGGCAACCGAGGACCACCAGCGATAAGGACCGAAGACAGCGAGGACGAGGACCGAGGACAGACATGAACATAAATGTAGATCCGACAAGAACCAAAAATATTATTAAAGAGCGTTCCGTGAGTTCTAAAATAACAAATTTAAAGGTATTCTATGCAAACGCTCGTAGCATACACAATAAATTTTCAGATTTAGAGGAGCTAGTGTTTACAGAAAATTATGATGTGATTGGCATAACAGAATCTTGGCTCAATACAGAAGATAGAGACTTTTTTGCAGAGTATTCACTTTCCGGTTATGTAATGTTTGAGAAAAGCCGAATAAATCGAAATGGAGGTGGCGTTTTACTTTATATCAAAGAAAGTCTTAACCCTACCCTCTTGTCAAAACCTCAAATTGTGAACGTCAACACATCTTTTGTGCTAATAAAGAATGATAAAGGTACAAAAATAATACTTGCGTTAATATACAGACCTCCAGATCCATCAGTGCAAACTGACCGAGAAATTTACGAACAAATTGCAGATGTAAGTAACTCACAAGATACCGTAATTTTTGGCGACTTTAATTTACCTGTAACCAAGTGGGGCGATACTCTTACTGCACGCTCCGGACATGACTTGTATACGACCTTGCAAGAGAGTTCGCTTTATCAATTTCTTCGAATGCCGACCCGTGGTAATAACGTTCTTGACATTGTACTTGCAACAAAAGAAGAATTGATAGAGAATTTGAATGTTTGTGATGAATTCAGTAACAGCGACCATCGTACGATAACATTCACTTTAAAGTTTACTAGTAACGAACCAAATAGTAGCATCGAAAAAGACCTTAATTTCAAGAAAGCAAACTTCCATAAACTTAGAGCTATGTTTAAAGTAACAGACTGGAGCTTTTTAATTAACAATAACGACATAAATACATCTTGGAAGTTATTCGAAACCACTTACCTAAAAGCAGTGCAAGACTTCATACCATTGAAAATACGGCGTCCAGGCCATAATAATAAGCCCAAATGGTGGAATAAAGATATTTCAAACTGCCTGCTTGCTAAAAAATTTGCTAACGATAGATTAAAATCCTCACAAAATGACGAAGAACGGGTGAAATTTGTAGAGCTACGACGCAAATCCAAAAAGTTAATTAAGCAAAGTAAAAAGACCCTAGAGTTACATATTGCGAATCAAAGTAAAACAAACCCGAAAGAATTCTATGGTTATATCAGAAAGAAAAAAGTAGTTACTTCAACTGTTGGACCGTTAGTCGATGAAAATGGAGAATACACCAAAGACGAAGTACAAATGAGTAATGCCCTCAATACCTTCTTTGCATCAGTTTTTACAACAGAAGACCTCAGTGATATCCCTACACCATCGCCGATTCAGATTGATAATTCAGATGTTCTAAGCAATATCACCGTTACAGAGAGAGAGAAGTATTGAATTGTTTAGATAAACTCAAGGTAAATAAAACGCCTGGACCTGATACAATCTCACCTAGAGTCCTAAAGGAAGCTAAGGATGAGCTCTCTAAACCACTGACATTGCTATTCAATTAATCCTTGCAGTCTGGAACTATGCCTGATCAGTGGAAGCTAGCCAACGTAACACCGATATTAAAAAAAGGCAGCAAATCCCTACCCAGTAACTATCGTCCAATTAGCTTAACCTCAGTTGTATGTAAAATGGTAGAAACGGTCATACGAGACAGACTTGTAAATCACTTAGAGGAAAATAACATAATTAAAGATACTCAACACGGCTTTCGTAAAAAACGTTCCTGTTTAACAAATCTCTTAGACTTCTTCCAAGATATCCTTAACCTCTACGATGAGAGTAAAGCTGTAGATATTATATACCTTGATTTTCAAAAGGCCTTTGACAAAGTTCCCCACAAACGTTTACTGCTAAAACTAAAAGCGCATGGAATACAAGACGGTGTGTTGAAATGGATAGAAAATTGGCTCAGCAACATAAAGCACAGAGTAGTCATAAACGGTAAGGCATCTAAATGGACCAATGTAAGTAGCGGGGTACCCCAGGGATCGGTACTAGGACCAATTCTCTTTCTAATTTACATCAACGACATTCATGAGGGTCTCACCTGTACAATCTCAAAATTTGCTGACGATACAAAAATTGCAAATAGCGTACTCTCGAAAGAACAAGTTGACGATATGCAACACAATCTAGATAAATTGTCATGTTGGGCCCAAATTTGGCAAATGAGTTTTCAATGCGGATAAATGTAAAGTACTACATATCGGATACCTAAATGAGAAAGCAAACTATTCGATGAATGGCACTCAGCTTAAGAATGTAAACAGAGAAACCAATCTGGGAGTAACAATATCGAGTAACCTAAAACCGAGTCAACAATGTTCAGAAGTTGTTAAGAAGGCAAACAAAATAATTGGCTTTATAGGCAGGTCATTTGAGCATAAATCCAAAGAAGTTATCCTAACCCTTTACAATTCCTTAGTCCGCCCTCTTCTGGAATACTGTGTTCAATCCTGGTGCCCTTATTACCAAAAAGATATAAACAAGCTAGAACGAGTTCAACGTAGAGTTACCAAATGATACCTAGCCTAAAGAACAAACCATATGAAGAGCGTCTTAGAGAATTAAATCTATTTCCTTTAACCCAGCGCAGATTAAGAGGTGACTTAATTCAAGTGTTCAAAATCATCAAAGGCATCGACAATATGAACAGTAGTAAGTACTTCACTATCGACCAATCTAATTACACGCGGGGAAACGGTTGCAAAATTATTGGTAAATCTTTTAACTCGCACGAATCTAAGAATTTCTTCTTCAATCGAGTTGTCAAGTTGTGGAATGGGCTTCCCCGAAACGTTATAGACTGCATCACCGTTGATTCATTTAAACTCCACCTAGACAAATATTTTACATCAAACCCGCGACTGACTGCATTTGTAAATGAATAACTTTATTTTATCCCCCCCTCAGTTACTAACCCATCTGTCCTCTACTAACTTCCTAATCCTGCCACGGACATTAGTTCCAGGGCAGTAATTCCCTTTCCAATGTTCCCTTACCCACTCTAAACCACTGTTTGGACACTTGATCCTCAGTGTTTTGGAGGACAAGCAACCTAGAAGGGTCACTAGATCTGTTGTTGCTTGATTTCCTTTGTACTCCTTTGTATTTATTGACAATTGGTTCAGCAACCGTTAGAAAAAAATTCTAAGCTCAGAAAGGGCCCTCTTTGTGACGTCACACATAATAGCTCCATAACCACCCTTAATTAAATTGTAAGTGACACATGAAAACTCAATACAAGCACATTATGCAGTAACATACACTACAACTTCATTATTATTGAATTGTTGTTGTTATTATTATAATTATTATTATTTTCATTATTTTTATCATTATCATTATTTATATTACTATTATTATTGGTATGATTATAAATACCATTATTTTTAGTAGTATCATTGTTAATGTTATTAATATCATCACCATTATTATTATTATTATTATTATAATTACTACTATTATTCATATTATTATTATACCTATACCGTTGAACTGTTAACGTCCTCGATACCATCTCCAACACCGTACCCAATGAAGCTGCTCCTGACATATACAATCGATACAAGTAAATTAAGCAATGGCATACACTACAGCTTCATCATTACGGTAAAGCGACATTGAATTGCACGCTGGCGCCGGCGATGATACAGTGACACGTCTATTGCGCAAAATGATTGAAACGCCATTGCATATTCCATATCAATTACGGCCCGTCCATCAATCACCTCCCGATAATTAGCCTACATCACAAAATACCTTGTTTGTTGCCCTTTTAGTCAAATGAGGTGAAGTGACTCAAATGACACACATGCACTCTTTCACTCTCTCTCTCTCTGTAATCAGTAGGAATTGGGAGCTTCCAAAAATACTCATATACACCATGTATTAACAACTAATATAAATCACCTCTATTCACAATCAAACACGTGAACAGCTAAAATACCAAATGCGAAATAACGTGTACCCATAACGTTATTTCGCTCTCTCTCTCTCTCTCTCTCTCTCTGTTGTGTGCTTTTTGTGCGTGAAGGAAGGTAAAACATTTGTTTAATAGTTCACAATTAACTTACTTTATAAATATGTACCGTGTCTGTGTGTGTGTGTGTGTGTGTGTGTGTGTGTGTGTGTGTGTGTGTGTGTGTGTGTGTGTATTTTCATTCGTACGTATTCATTTATTATATATTGTATTTAATTTTGTATTAATATTAATGTTGAATTATTGTTTCGTTTTACCAGTACTGACCATTAATTCAACTATAAACTCACGGATATTTCCTCTTATATGTAGTGCACGACTACTATTATTACATTCATCTACATTGTCAGTTCATGCATTCATCAATTAACACAAGTATTTTATTCAATTTATTCGCAGCCCCTGGTCTCTGTGTTGCGCTCATTATCACAAACACCCAGATTGGAATTCAAAATAAAACTGCAATTTTATTGGCCTTTGTATTCCACCGAGTGTTTCGACCCAGAACATATATTTTCCCCTTTCTTGTGTGCTCTCCTTTCTCCAATAGTTTTCTTTCTCTATTTGTTTTCTTTCTCTTTCCCTTCTCATTCAGTTTCGTACCTTTAGTAACACCTCCCTTTCTACCATTTCTTCCTTCCTTTCCTTCTTCTTGCTTCCTTTATTCCCTTTCCTTCCACTTCTCCCTACGTAACGCAACCTTTTTCCTATATTTCACCCACCACCCTTTTCTCCATCTCCTTCCTCACTCTTCTCTCCTCTTTAGTAACACATCCCTTTTCCCTTATTCCCCTCCTCCCTCCTTCATATTGCTCGTCCCACCCCTCCCATCCTGTCTCCTTCTCTCTTCTTAATTTAACAACCCCTCCCCAGTCCATTATTTTCGACCCCCAATTACCCCCCCCCCCCTTGTTACGTATGTATTTTCTTCCTGTTCTATAAGTCACTCTTTCTTTACATCTTCTTTCCCGCTTCTCTTTTCCTTTCTCTTCTCATTTCGCACCTCCCATTTTATATTCTTCTCTTCTTGCTTTACATCTTCCTGCCCGCTTCTCTCTTCCTGTCTCTTCTTTCTCCTCTCATGTCCTACCTCTTCCCGTGTCCTCTCCTTCTCTATCATTTTCCCTCCTTTCTCTCCAATACATTAATGTCCCTTCGTCTTCCCACCCCAAAAGGTCGGCCCCCTAGTTCTCAATAGGCCTGACCAGGGAAGCCTAATAAAAGGGAGATGGGCCGGTTTTCTGGACCACTTCCTTCTTCGTGTTTAGCCCCATTAGTTTTAAGACGTTCGGCCCATTAGTTTGACGATTTTAACACCTTTCGCCCCATTTCGTTGTCAATTTTAAGACCTTTCGTGACATTTAGGTGTCGATTTTTTTCCTGGCGAGCGATAGCGAGCCTTATATTTTAAGAGGAACCAGCCTACCGAAAACTCTACAAATATATCTTAAAGGAGGGTCTATTTTTTGTTTTGTTTTTAAGCTTTATGGAGGTCTAGGGAAGAAACTAAAAATTATATGAATAACTGAATAAATAGACAAAACAAACAGCCACTATCCCCTTCAGCCCCCCCCCCCCCCACCTACTTACGAGATCTAGGAGAAGGTTGTTGTCTTTTCCAACTAACCTTTCTAAAACTTCTGTATTGATGTTTTTTTTTTTTTTTTTTTTTTTTTTGCCACGTTTCCATTTCATCTTGAACTCTATTCGTCCTACTTTCTGTATTTATCTTAGTATTCCAGCTATTAGTGTATTTACCTATTATCTCTCTCTCTCTCTCTCTCTCTCTCTCTCTCTCTCTCTCTCTCTCTCTCTCTCTCTCTCTCTCTCTCTCTCTCTCTCTCTCTCTCTCTCTTTATATATATATATATATATATATATATGAAGAGCAATACCAAAGCGTAAAGGAACATCTTTATTTTTCTAGAGTATGTGCGACGTTTCGACACCAACATGTGTCATTTTTAAGCCTAAAAAGGAAAAAAAGAACCTAAATTAAAAAGTTTGCAATCAAATATACAATTTGTAAAAGTAGGTTACATTGCTATAAAGTACACAAGAAACTGGGTGAAGGAAGGTGGAAAACAGGGATAAAATACTGAAATTTAAATTATGAGAATAATAAATTAATAACATATGGAAAAAAAAAAAAAAGAGAAACAAAATCTAGATAAGCTACATTTTAGTGAATAACATACCAATTACTAAAAACAAAGTAAAGGAGAGGAGGACTCGTGGGTGCCTAGGTAAAAGATCATATTCCTTGCGTTTTGCAATCCTCAGTTGCTTACTTGTTCAAGTGCAGTAGCTGTAGTGCAACCTATATTGGTCAAACGAAGCGCCACTTAGCAACGAGGATTGCCGAACACAAGGGTCGATCATACCGCACAAATGTTCCCATATCAAAACCTTCATTTTCGACTATCAGAAATCATAGTGAAGCTTCAGGCCATGCTATAGTCAAAACTTGTCCATATTATTCACTACAACAGACGACATGTCCAGGGTAACAGCTGAGTCTCTCCTCACCCACCATCACGAACCATCCCTAGGCACCCACGAGTCCTCCTCTCCTTTACTTTGTTTTTAGTAATTGGTATGTTTTTCACTAAGATGTAGCGTATCTATATTTTGTTTCTCTGGGGGGTTTTTTTCTTCCAAATTTCAGTATTTTATCCCTGTTTTCCACCTTCCTTCACCCAGTTTCTTGTGTACTTTATAGCAATGTAACCTACTTTTATAAATTGTATATTTGATTGCAAACTTTTTAATTTAGGTTCTTTTTTTCCTTTTTAGGCTTGAAAATGACACATGTTGGTGTCGAAACGTCGCACATACTCTAGAAAAATAAAGATGTTCCTTTACGCTTTGGTATTGCTCTTCCTTGTACGCCTACGATTCCCTGTCGAAGAGTCAATTGCTTCTATATATATATATATATATATATATATGTATATATAATGTATATATATATATATATATATATATATATATATATATATATATAGTGTGTGTGTGTGTGTGTGTGTTAGCTTATGAAGGCGTATGAAGACATACAGTAGACAATCGAATTTCATGTCAGGCCTCACGATTCTACAATTCTACACCTGATAAAAGCGTACGTCATTGTATATACATTCCAGAATCAGTGTACACTATTTTAGAAGTTAGCTTACAACCCATGCATTACGTGTCATGGTAATTACTCTTACAGTTGACTCGGGGGAACTCCGCACAGGTAATTAGTTTAAGCTACTCTGCCTCACGAGTCCTAATATATTAACCTGTGTCACCTATGTTGACATGCAGGGGAAATTCACTCAGGTACATAAGGGGAGGTTTTTAGTTAGTTCCCTAGACCTCCATTAAGCTTAAATTTACACCCCCTAGACCCCTTTTCAAGATAAATGTGTATATTTTTTGGTAGAAAAATGTCCCGGCGGTTACTCTCAAATTTCAGGCTCGCTATCGCTCGCCAGGAAATAATCAACACCTAAATGGCACGAACGGTCTTAAAATTGACAGAAATGGGGCGAAAGTTCTTGAAATCGCCAAACTAATGGGGCGAACGTCTTAAAATCTCAAAAATAATAGGGCTAAACATGAGGCAGAAATGGGTCCGGAAATGAATGCCTCAAGTGTAAATCCCCCCTTAACCCCCTCTCTCTCTCTCTCTCTCCCCCCAGCCCCCATGGTGACGGTATACGCAGTGAAGGGAGAGTCTGCCCGCCTACCCTGCACCATGCCAGACGGTCGGCCACCCCATCCTGTCATGCTGGTGCTGTGGTATAGGAAGGGCACCAAAACACCAGTCTTCAGGTCGGTACTATATAGCTATCTATCTATCTATCTATCTATCTATCTATCTATCTAATATATGTATATATGAACTTGTGTACACACTCTTCAAAAAAGTATCAGCATGTAATTATTCTTTACTCTGTAATATGACGAATAAAATATCTTAATATAATACCCAGTACAGCAATCTATGTTATTGCACTTGACTGATGATACTTTATTAGAGGGTATATATATATATATATATATATATATATATATATATATATATATATATATATATATATATATATATATATATATATATATTGCCGTATGCAACCAATTTTCGAACCTTTAAACACATGATTTGGAGGCTGCTACACTTCGATACCAGTATGACACGGCGTGAGTGATCCTAAGCAATATTTATTAAGATAAGTGGTAGTAGGGGTGAGGATGGGAGGGTAATAGAGATGATAAAATTTAACCAGAGAGAGGAGGAGAAGAGACGAGAGAGCGGATGGGAGAGAGGAGAGGGAGAGGAGAAGGAGAGGAGGGGGGGGGGGAGACGGAGTAGGTGGGATCAGGAGAGATGAGAGATAGGGAGAGAGAGAGAGAGACGAGAGAGAGAAATGGAGGAGAAGAGAGAGAGATGAGAGAGAGAGAGGAGGAGAGAGAGAGAGAGGGAGAGAGAGAGAGAGAGAGGAGCAGGAGAGCGAGAGGAGAAGAGAGAGGGCGAGAGAGAGAGAGAAGAGAAGAGAGAAGACAATAAAAAGAGACGGGAAAAGAGAAGAGAAGAGCAGAAGAAGGAGAGAAGAGAAAAAAAAGAGAGAGCAGAGGAGGGAGAAGAGAGAGGGGGAGAAAGGAGGAGAGAGGGGAAAGGACGAGACGATCAGGAGCCACACCGGGGGAACAAGAGAAGCAACGACAACGCAGAGGAGTCACCCAGGAGGATACGAAAATGGTGAGGGGGTTACGAACGGCAGGGGGGGTGAAACACTTCGTAGCTCTAGGGGATAGGGCGGTTAGAGTTAGAGGCGCACCTATGAGGATTCATATTGGTTTGGAGTGAAACGTTACCTAGCCAGGACCTGTAGAACGCAAACCAAACAAACATAAATACCGAACTAGAGGGGTAGCTTGTGCAAAGGAAACCCTGCAGTGCTAGGGAGGGAGGGAGGGACAAATATACAGTGCCGTGGTTAAGGGGGGTCACCGGCTTGGGTTATCTTTCTCTCCTTTTCTCTCTTTCCCTGGCTTGTATCCATTCGGCCGCATTCAGCCAACTGTTTTAAGACGTTTATCCCCATTTAGGGTGTCGATTTCTTCCTGCAAAACGAGCGAGTAGCGAGGCCAGCACAATTTGTATGGAGTAAATCCGTGCCTCGCCGGAGACATGATTTTCTATCAAAAAAAAGTGTACAAATTTAGCTTACTGTCAAAAACATAGAAATATATGATATGCTGGCTCGCTAGACCGAGTCGCCAGAAAATAGAAGTAACACCTGGATGGGGGTAAACGTCTTAAAACAGTATTCTGAATGGGGCCGAATGGATACAAGCCAAAGAGAGAGGGAGAGAAAGAGAAAAAAAAAGCGAGGTGGGCCCCCTTAAGCCCTGGAGGATCGTGACGCGTTTTAACACATTATTCTGGCTATCATTAGATGATTGTATGCAACTTAGGAAGGAACTCAAGGAATGTGAGGGGTCAAAACCAACCCAATTATGCTTCTAACTCCCACATATTCTTTCTAAGGTGAATAATATCGTCTAATGATGGCCAAAATAAACTGTCAACATTGGTCATATTCCTCAAGGGGTTAATTAAGAAAAGGGAAGGAATAACAATACTAAGGGGGTCACATTTTTGTTTTTATCTTTCTCCCCTTTTCTCTCATTTTCTGGCTTGTATCCATTCGGACCCATTCAGTCAACTGTTTTAAGACGTTTATCGCCATCCAGGTGCTGATTTTTTCCTGGCGAGCTATAGCGAGCCAGCATTGTATGAAGAAATCCGGCTCGGCCGGAGACATTTCTATCGAAAAATTTACAAATTTAGCTTGCTGTCAAAACAAAAATATCTATATGCTGGCTCGCTTATGCTCTCCAAGAAAATATTGACACCTGGATGGGGGTAAACGTCTTAAAACAGTAGGCTGAATGGAACCGAATGGATACAAGTCAAAGAGAGAGGGAGAGAAAGACAAAAGAGCGAGGTGGGCCCCCTTAATGAGAACTAAAGAAAGGAACTGTGGTAGTAAAAAGAAGAGTAATGTATTAATAAATGTAGTAGTGCAGTGTATATACATTTACACACTGTTTACCTGTATATTTACTGTATTCTTGGTAACTATTTCTTGGTATCGTAGTAACTAAACAAACACAATTGAAGCACTACATTAGAGTAAATACACTGGAGAAGCTAGTGTAATATATGTCATCATCATTAGCGAACTAAAAATAGGTGCGATCATATAATACAGAAGACAACAACAAAGACATGGCACTAGAGAAGACAAGTAGGATAAAGTGTGGTGGATTTAAGGGACCCCACCTCGCTGTTGTTCTCTTTCTCTCCCTCTCTCTTTGGCTTGTATCCATTAGGCCCCATTCAGCCTACTGTTTTAAGACGTTTACCCCCATCCAGGTGTCAATATTTTCCTGGTGAAGCGGTAGTAGCGACGCCAGCAGATATATATTTTTTGTTTTGAATAGGAATCCTAAATTTTTTAATTTTTCGATAGAAAAAATGTGTTCCGGCGAAGCCGGATTTCTCCAAACAAAACTGCTGACTCGCCTATCGCTCGCACACACACCTCAGGAAGATATACGACACCAATAGCGATGTGGAATATAAAAGTAAATCTAAAAACAGTTGGCTGCAATGGGGGACACCCAACACCACCCCAATGAATGATACAAGCCAGGGAAAGAGAGGAGAAAAAAGGGAGAGGAAAGATAAAAAAAAACAAAACGCGCGCGGTTGACCCCCTTAATGTAGAAGTCATAATTATTAGCGAACAACATATCATTGCTAGCATATAACACATACAAAACAACAGTTGTAGTGAAGACAAGTAGAAATAAAAAGAGTAAAGACATGACAGTTGCGAAGACAAGGAGGATAAAGTGTGTTGGCTTTAAGAGAAATATTAGGGTCATATATAGTGTTGTAGAGAGGATTCCTGGGGTGAGATGGAGGGTAATGGTAGGATTTCAAAACGCTTAATAAGAAAGGAGAACGAGGCAGTTGTGTTTCTGTACCTAGTATTAGTAGTAGTAGTAGTAGTAGTAGTAGTAGTTATTGTTGTTCTTGTTATAATAGTTGGATAAAAGGAGGTTTTAAGGGTTCGAGATAAATTTGTACATTTTTAGGTAGAGCAATATCTCGGTCAAAGGCCGATGCCTCCTAAACTACAGGTTTGCTATCTCTCGTCAGGAAAAAATAAATACACCTAAATAGCACGAACATTCTTAATGACAATACATTTTATCAAAAAGCTTAACATTGCCAAAGAGAAAGCTGCACTGGGGAAAGGGGGTGCTAATAGTTTCAGTTAAAATGGCTCAAAAACTTAAGGGGGCTCAAGCCATAGCGGAGGGGAGGAAAGGGTTGGGTCCAAAAAACAACCGAGGCCATTAAGTGAAAATCTTCCTTTACCGTAAGCTGACCATAAAGGTATACGGATACCTGATATATGTTGGTAACCAAATGTAAATGTAATCAATTCTGACTTTTAAATAAAAATAATAAGATGGAAAAAGAAAACCTGCTTATATACATTACTGATACATTACTGAAAACCTGCTTATATACATTACTGATATGTTTATGGATTGATAGTAATGGAAATAATGGTCGCTCATCTCTAAAGCTAAAATGGCTTAATAATGGGAATTGGGTGGGACCTTTTTGTTATAAGTTGTATTAGTATTACTACTACTAGCATTACTAGTAATAGTAATAGTAGAAAATAAGGTACAAAGGAGTACAAAGGAAATCAAGCAACAACAGATCTAGTGACCCTTCTAGGTTGCTTGTCCTCCAAAACACTGAGGATCAAGTGTCCAAACAGTGGTTTAGAGTGGGTAAGGGAACATTGGAAAGGGAACTACTGCCCTGCCACTAACGTGGCAGGACTAGGAAGTTAGTAGGGGACATATGGGTTAGTAACTGAGGGGAGGATAAAGTTATTCATTTACAAACGCAGTCAGTCGCGGGTTTGATGCGAGATATTTGTCTAGGCGGAATTTAAATGAATCAACGGTGCTGCAGTCTATAACGTCTCGGGGAAGCCCATTCCACAAGTTGACAACTCGATTGAAGAAGAAATTCTTAGATTCGTGCGAGTTAAAAGATTTACCAATAATTTTGCAACCGTTTCCCCGCGTGTAATTAGATTGGTCGATAGTGAAGTACTTACTACAGTTCATATTGTCGATGCCTTTGATGATTTTGAACACTTGAATTAAGTCGCCTCTTAATCTGCGCTGGGTTAAAGGAAATAGATTTAATTCTCTAAGACGCTCTTCGTATGGTTTGTTCTTTAGGCTAGGTATCATTTTGGTAACTCTACGTTGAACTCGTTCTAGCTTGTTTATATCTTTTTGGTAATAAGGGCACCAGGATTGAACGCAGTATTCCAGAAGAGGGCGGACTAAGGAATTGTAAAGGGTTAGGATAACTTCTTTGGATTTATGCTCAAATGACCTGCCTATAAAGCCAATTATTTTGTTTGCCTTCTTAACAACTTCTGAACATTGTTGACTCGGTTTTAGGTTACTCGATATTGTTACTCCCAGATCAGTTTCTCTGTTTACATTCTTAAGCTGAGTGCCATTCATCGAATAGTTTGCTTTCTCATTTAGGTATCCGACATGTAGTACTTTACAACTTTACATTTATCCGCATTGAAACTCATTTGCCAAATTTGGGCCCAACATGACAATTTATCTAGATTGTGTTGCATATCGTCAACTTGTTCTTTTTGAGAGTACGCTATTTGCAATTTTTGTATCGTCAGCAAATTTTGAGATTGTACAGGTGAGACCCTCATCTATGTCGTTGATGTAAATTAGAAAGAGAATTGGTCCTAGTACCGATCCCTGGGGTACCCCGCTACTTACATTGGTCCATTTAGATGCCTTACCGTTTATGACTACCCTTTGCTTTCTGTTGCTGAGCCAATTTTCTATCTATCCATTTCAACACACCGTCTTGTATTCCATGCGCTTTTAGTTTTAGCAGTAAACGTTTGTGGGGAACTTTGTCAAAGGCCTTTTGAAAATCAAGGTATATAATATCTACAGCTTTACTCTCATCGTAGAGGTTGAGGATATCGTGGAAGAAGTCTAAGAGGTTTGTTAAACAGGAACGTTTTTTACGAAAGCCGTGTTGAGTATCTTTAAGTATGTTATTTTCCTCCAAGTGATTTACGAGTCTGTCTCGTATGACCGTTTCTAGCATTTTACATACAACTGAGGTTAAGCTAATTGGACGATAGTTACTGGGTAGGGATTTGCTGCCTTTTTTGAATATCGGTGTTACGTTGGCTAGCTTCCACTGATCAGGCATAGTTCCAGACTGCAAGGATTTATTGAATAGTAATGTCAGTGGTTTGGAGAGCTCATTCTTAGCTTCCTTTAGAACTCTAGGCGAGATTGTATCAGGTCCTGGCGTTTTATTTACCTTGAGTTTATCTAAACAATTCAATACTTCTCTCTCTGTAACGGTGATATTGCTTAGAACATCTGAATTATCAATCTGAATCGGCGATGGTGTAGGGATATCACTGAGGTCTTCTGTTGTAAAAACTGATGCAAAGAAGGTATTGAGGGCATTACTCATTTGTACTTCGTCTTTGGTGTATTCTCCTTTTTCATCGACTAACGGTCCAACAGTTGAAGTAACTACTTTTTTCTTTCTGATATAACTATAGAATTCTTTCGGGTTTGTTTTACTTTGATTCGCAATATGTAACTCTAAGGTCTTTTTACTTTGCTTAATTAACTTTTTGGCTTTGCGTCGTAGCTCTACAAATTTCACCCGTTCTTCGTCATTTTGTGAGGATTTTAATCTATCATTAGCAAATTTTTAGCAAGCAGGCAGTTTGAAATATCTTTATTCCACCATTTGGGCTTATTATTATGGCCTGGACGCCGTATTTTCGATGGTATGCAGTCTTGCACTGCTTTTAGGTAAGTGGTTTCGAATAACTTCCAAGATGTATTTATGTCGTTATTGTGAATTAAAAAGCTCCAGTCAGTTTCTTTAAACATAGCTCTAAGTTTATGGAAGTTTGCTTTCTTGAAATTAGGGACTTTTTCGATGCTACTATTTGGTTCGTTACTAGTAAACTTTAAAGTGAAAGTTATCGTACGATGGTCGCTGTTACTGAATTCATCACCAACATTCAAATTCTCTATCAATTCTTCTTTTGTTGCAAGTACAATGTCAAGAACGTTATTACCACGGGTCGGCATTCGAACAAATTGATAAAGCGAACTCTCTTGCAAGTTCGTATACAAGTCATGTCCGGAGTGTGAAGTAAGAGTATCGCCCCACTTGGTCACAGGTAAATTAAAGTCGCCAAAAATTACGGTATCTTGTGAGTTACTTACATCTGCAATTTGTTCGTAAATTTCTCGGTCAGTTTGCACTGATTGAGCTGGAGGTCTGTATATTAACGCAAGTATTATTTTTGTACCTTTATTATTCTTTATTAGCACAAAAGATGTGTCGACGTTCACAATTTGAGGTTTTGACACGATACCGGTGGCATCCTTTTACTGCCCTCGCTCGGGAGTCAAACTTAGCCCGGTACATTCTCAGTTAACCCTTACAGTACCGGAGGCATCCTTTTACTGCCCTCGCTCGGGAGTCAAACTTAGCCCGGTACATTCTCAGTTAACCCTTACAGTACCGGTGGCATCCTTTTACTGCCCTCGCTCGGGAGTCAAACTTAGCCCGTTACATTCTCAGTTAACCCTTACAGTACCGGTGGCATCCTTTTCACTTTATTCTGCCAACCATTAGACTATTTGTAATATAGTCGGGAAGGCCGTCTACCCATTAAAAAGCTACACCCCAATCCTTATAGCTATCATATACCTTTCCTAACATTATAAAATGGTCTAAATGAAGCTGAAATCAAATAAAAAAGACGTCGCCAGTAAACTGTTGTATCATGTTTAGCACATTTAATAGGTAAGGGCATATATATATATATATATATATATATATATATATATATATATACCTGGCTTTCTTTCAACAATTTCATTCAGCTTAGAAAGGGCCTGTGGGAGTCCAGCGAGTAAGGACTTTCTTAATTAGCCATATGACTTTCATATACCTTTCTTTACCTTTAAGTAAGTCGTCTAATGATACTGAACACAGAAGGTATGGCGCCATGGTAAACTAAAAGGGTTAATTGTGCAAATTATTAAATTATGAGGGACATCAGAATATTTATGATATTATATCTGTATGTCCTTAATGTGTAGATATGGATATTAGGATCATAACTTTAATAGAGAACTAAGTGCAGACATAACTCGAATTAAAGACAATGATACTGGAGTTATTATGTAATACTGAGATAGTTGTACTGACCTTTCTGGCAGGAGATGGACATTTCACCGCAGTCACCCACGTCACACAGCACCCGTAGCCAGAGGTGAGGGAAGCCAGGTATGTCCTCAGTACAATTTGCTTGACCCACAACCTTCTCCAAACCACCAGTTGTGTCCGTCATTCTCACCCACTTGGACCCAACCTGAAACAACAACAACAAATATGGTCTTACGACAGATGCGGTTTGTAATACTGTTATAATTGTGATCATCAGTTATGATTGCCCTTCTCCAGGAGGGATGGGCATATTTATTTGCAGTATATTATCTTTTCTAGTTTCCTAACTAGACCTCCATCAAAGTTTTATCCCCCCCCCCTCCCCCCACACCCTCCTTTAATATAAATTTGTAAAAACAAACAAATAATATAACAATGTCCTGGCCGAAGGCCGGTTCCTTTTAAATTACAGGCTCCCTACCTCTCGCCAGCAAAAAAATGACACCTAAATGACACGAAAGTCTTAATACTGACAATTTCATGGGGCGAAAGGTCTTAGAATCGCCAAACTAATATGCCAAACATCCTAAAATCATAAAACTAATAGGGCTAAACATGAGGAAGAAGGGTGATCAGAAAAGCGACCCATCTCCCCTTAAGGTCAAAGACAACTCTTGATCAATCTGCTTATTAACCTGAGAGCCCCATCCAAAACAGTTACAGTTAGTTACACCCAGTCCCAGGGATTGTCCATATTTGTTCTTTTTCTTTGAATATAAACCAAAATTCAGTGACCCAGGGTGGTGTTTGTGGGGTGCCAACTTAGCCCACCTCCTAACATAACGTAAGATATAACCCACAACCTCCTCTCCAGGACAGTTATTAAAAGGGTTATAAACACAAGCAATGCCTTCTGAGTGGCCATCTGGACCCTACCGTGCTAAATAATATGGCATGCAGGAAGGCCATCTGGGTTGGAAGGGTTATATACATGGCTGGTTTTGGCAAACTTTAAATAAATCCCTCACGATTGTAACGGTAAGCACAATTGTTCTACATTGCTTCAGTCGACAGTGTTTTCAATGCTTCCCAAGGAGTTGTGCATTATTTATCACCATTATGCAGTATTTTTTGGGTGCGGTTGGGTTGGGTTGGGTAGATTAGGTATAAGTTAGGTTAGGATAAGTTTAATATCCAAATATTCCGATCCAACTCTCAAACCTTCAGTTTATTCAAACGCCCTAATTGACAACATTATAGACTCCAGGCTTCAAACACTCAGTCATCGTTAGTATTTTGTACTGACAGGATGATCATACTTCATAAAAGCATCAGATGAGTGTCTGAATATTGTTTTGGATAGTACGCCAATGTTAATAGGTTTGGGAAGCTATATAAACAGGCCACCGTCGGCAAACGGTCATCTCTCGCCGCGGCAATATATTGTGGGGAGGTCGGACGAAATATTGTTGAAATCATCAATATATTGAATATTACTGTACTAAAGATGAGATAGTACCGAGATAAACGACAATTTTCGGAAATCTAAATAAAATTGGAGGGTTTCCTATAACCAAATTTAAAGATTCGTGTCTTAACTCTCCTGTATTACCAATTTGATTCAGCTTAAAGGAAAGGGGTATAATTCTGGGACCGACTGGTTCTCCAGCACCAACAATTGTTATTATACGTTTGTCATATCCATTACTTCATTGCTATATATGTCCAGACCGTCGCAAATGTGGATATGGAACTATAAAAAACCATGTAAATAAACACAATTATCCCTATAATTCTCCCTATCGACAGAGGCGGCGCCGTGTGTCACCACAGAGTTCAGTTTATGGTGCTGCCCCCCACACGTCCTAAGATATAATTCCATTGACATTACAATTACGTACCTGAGAATCAACTAGACAGGCCCACCAGAACACATATGTAACACCTGGGAAACAATCACAGACCCTCCAGACAATCACCATACTAGACATAGCTGGCTTGTGTCACAGTTGCAATGTCTTACCAAACAAAGTAATTGAAAGACATTTCCTAAGAACGAGCCAAGCATAGCTATTATGAAATCCCACATCGTTCTTCCTAGTAATGTGGTTTGTCCTCAGTGTGGAAATCAGTTTGTGTTTATGGAATCAAGAACAAAGTGGTAAAGTTTCCATACACACCGGTTCCATATAAAAACAAAACAAAAGACGTAGTTGTGGTTTAACGGCTTCTAATAGTACAGGAAGCTTCCTCTCTCCTACTAAATTACTGACCTGTGGACATAAAGTATGTTTAGTACCGGTACTCTAGGTGTTAATTAGGTTAGGTTAGTTTACTTAGGTTATGTTAGTAAGGTTATGTTAATTAGGTTATGTTAGTAAGGTTATATTAGTTAGGTTAGGTTAAGTTTGGTAGGTAAGGATCAGCTAAGAGAGTTAGCGAGCAAACCAAAAACACCGGGATAACCTTCCAAAATAAACAATAGTGTTGCCAACTTAAAACACCAGGATAACCTTACCATATTAAGAATAGTGTTGGCTTGCTATCGCTCGCCAACTTAAAACACCAGAATAATCTTACCATATTAAGAATAGTGTTGGCTCGCTATCGCTCGCCAACTTATAACACCGGGATAGCCTTCCAAAATAAACCATAGTGTTGGCTCGCTATCGCTCGCCAACTTAAAACACCAGGGTAACCTTACCATATTAACAATAGTGTTGGCTCCCTATCGCTCGCCAACTTATAACACCGGGATAGCCTTCTAACATAAACCATAGTGTTGGCTCGCTATCGCTCGCCAACTTAAAACACCAGAATAATCTTACCATATTAAGAATAGTGTTGGCTCGCTATCGCTCGCCAACTTATAACACCGGGATAGCCTTCTAAAATAAACCATAGTGTTGGCTCGCTATCGCTCGCCAACTTATAACACCGGGATAGCCTTCCAAAATAAACCATAGTGTTGGCTCGCTATCGCTCGCCAACTTAAAACACCAGAATAATCTT
>JAVRFV010000166.1:266688-281688 GCA_032716605.1 Paralithodes platypus | reverse complement strand
TCTGGCCGCCGGGTTGTTGGTCTTCTTGGCATTTACTTGGTCTATTGTGGCACCACCTACACGACCTGTTGTGTTGTACAGGACTAGGTAAAGACCCCAGTTGTTGTAGTGTTGTGGATGGTGGAGATGTAAGATGTCTGTCTCCAGTACATCCGTAGACCCGTTGACCGGCCGCCGCAGTGATGCTCCACCCTTGTACCTCACCACCATGTTCACCGCGTTACACTCTGTAGGGTAAGAGGTAAAGGAATGTTAACCCTATTTGGTCTGAGGGGGAATTTTTATGTCAACCCTATTTTGCTCCATTAGGCTTAGTTGCAGGATGTTAAGACTTTTCACCTCAATAGGCTACTTTGGCGATAATACCACGTTTCACCCTATTTAGGTATGGATTATTTTCTGGGCGAGTGATAGCGAGCCTGTAACTTAGATTTTTTTTTTCTTCGGCCGGGACATTTTTCTATTGAAAATGTACATGTTTAGCTTGAAAAGGAGATTGCTTTGACATTTTATATTTTGAAGGAAGTCTGGGAAGTTGTTTTTTGTTAGTTTAGTGGACAATCTAATGTACAAGTAAAACCCTCAATAGTAATTACAAATAATATACTAATTTGCTGTTGGAGTTCAGGAATAGCGACAGTAAATTATTTTACATTTAGTTCAAAATGGACTGTGTGTAGCATTAGTTACTTTGTTGAGCACATCAAATATATTCCAAGACTGGCCTTTGTACCGCTGCTGTATCCAGAGAGCGTCTTTATGTAACATGGACTGTGTGTAGCATTAGTTAGTGTGTTGAACACACATCAAATATATTCCAAGACTGGCCTTTGTACCGCTGCTGTATCCAGAGAGCGTCTTTATGTAACATGGACTGTGTGTAGCATTAGTTAGTGTGTTGAACACACATCAAATATATTCCAAGACTGGCCTTTGTACCGCTGCTGTATCCAGAGAGCGTCTTTATGTAACATGGACTGTGTGTAGCATTAGTTAGTGTGTTGAACACACATCAAATATATTCCAAGACTGGCCTTTGTACCGCTGCTGTATCCAGAGAGCGTCTTTATGTAACATGGACTGTGTGTAGCATTAGTTTGTGTGTTGAACACACATCAAATATATTCCAAGACTGGCCTTTGTACCGCTGCTGTATCCAGAGAGCGTCTTTATGTAACATGGACTGTGTGTAGCATTAGTTAGTGTGTTGAACACACATCAAATATATTCCAAGACTGGCCTTTGTACCGCTGCTGTATCCAGAGAGCGTCTTTATGTAACATGGACTGTGTGTAGCATAGTTAGTGTGTTGAACACACACATCAAATGTTTTCCAAGACTGGCCTTTGTACCGCTGCTGTATCCAGAGAGCGTCTTTGTGTGACATCACCCCCTTAGAATATAACTATCTTGTATAGATTTGTTTACTATTTTAGAATATATATTAAAGTAAAATACATATTTGTTAAATTAACAAGTTCTGAAAAGTAACAACAACAGGGGATAACTATGTCTGCTAGCAGTGGTGGGCACGGTTTCGCTAATGTGTTAACAGCTAATTAGCGAGTTGAACTTTCTTGTAACTTGATTGGCGTTTCAGCTAACTTTAATAATCGTTAGCAATGATTAGGCTACAGGTGCGCAGTGCCAGATTGGTTGAATAAATTAGCAGTATAATAAGCATTTAACCAATCAGCGGCGGGCAGTGGTGTTCTAATAGCTGCCTGCATTTTTTCTTGTTTTACTCCCACAAGTAATATTATAATAATACTGTATGATAATACTAAATATATTTGTTGTCAATTGAATATACTCTAAATGAATGGGCTTAGTTCTATAATATAATATCACCTGAGTTGCATGCAGAAAGTGAGCCACAGTCATCACCACCATCAGAGCCACACATCACACCCAGGAAGAGGAGTGGAAGGTTATTGATGTTGTTGAGGACCGGGCAGCTTCCGTTCCATACACGACCAGAACTGTTCAATATTTGCACCAACGATGATCCCACCTATAAATATACACAACAGTAACACAATTAATATTATATTAAAATAGTATTGGTATTATCACATACTACAGTATTAGCCAAACATTGAATATCAGCAGCAAATATAGACATTATAATGGTATATATAATAACACAGTAGGCTACCCTGTATAATGTTGGTGTATATAATATGAACACTATGTTTTGTATATTGGTATTATCACATACTACAGTATTAGCCAAACATTGAATATCAGCAGCAAATATAGACATTATAATGGTATATATAATAACACAGTAGGCTACCCTGTATAATGTTGGTGTATATAATATGAACACTATGTTTTGTATATTGGTATTATCACATACTACAGTATTAGCCAAACATTGAATATCAGCAGCAAATATAGACATTATAATGGTATATATAATAACACAGTAGGCTACCCTGTATAATGTTGGTGTATATAATATGAACACTATGTTTTGTATATTGGTATTATCACATACTACAGTATTAGCCAAACATTGAATATCAGCAGCAAATATAGACATTATAATGGTATATATAATAACACAGTAGGCTACCCTGTATAATGTTGGTGTATATAATATGAACACTATGTTTTGTATATTGGTATTATCACATACTACAGTATTAGCCAAACATTGAATATCAGCAGCAAATATAGACATTATAATGGTATATATAATAACACAGTAGGCTACCCTGTATAATGTTGGTGTATATAATATGAACACTATGTTTTGTATATTGGTATTATCACATACTACAGTATTAGCCAAACATTGAATATCAGCAGCAAATATAGACATTATAATGGTATATATAATAACACAGTAGGCTACCCTGTATAATGTTGGTGTATATAATATGAACACTATGTTTTGTATATTGGTATTATCACATACTACAGTATTAGCCAAACATTGAATATCAGCAGCAAATATAGACATTATAATGGTATATATAATAACACAGTAGGCTACCCTGTATAATGTTGGTGTATATAATATGAACACTATGTTTTGTATATTGGTATTATCACATACTACAGTATTAGCCAAACATTGAATATCAGCAGCAAATATAGACATTATAATGGTATATATAATAACACAGTAGGCTACCCTGTATAATGTTGGTGTATATAATATGAACACTATGTTTTGTATATTGGTATTATCACATACTACAGTATTAGCCAAACATTGAATATCAGCAGCAAATATAGACATTATAATGGTATATATAATAACACAGTAGGCTACCCTGTATAATGTTGGTGTATATAATATGAACACTATGTTTTGTATATTGGTATTATCACATACTACAGTATTAGCCAAACATTGAATATCAGCAGCAAATATAGACATTATAATGGTATATATAATAACACAGTAGGCTACCCTGTATAATGTTGGTGTATATAATATGAACACTATGTTTTGTATATTGGTATTATCACATACTACAGTATTAGCCAAACATTGAATATCAGCAGCAAATATAGACATTATAATGGTATATATATAACACAGTAGGCTACCCTGTATAATGTTGGTGTATATAATATGAACACTATGTTTTGTATATTGGTATTATCACATACTACAGTATTAGCCAAACATTGAATATCAGCAGCAAATATAGACATTATAATGGTATATATAATAACACAGTAGGCTACCCTGTATAATGTTGGTGTATATAATATGAACACTATGTTTTGTATATTGGTATTATCACATACTACAGTATTAGCCAAACATTGAATATCAGCAGCAAATATAGACATTATAATGGTATATATAATAACACAGTAGGCTACCCTGTATAATGTTGGTGTATATAATATGAACACTATGTTTTGTATATTGGTATTATCACATACTACAGTATTAGCCAAACATTGAATATCAGCAGCAAATATAGACATTATAATGGTATATATAATAACACAGTAGGCTACCCTGTATAATGTTGGTGTATATAATATGAACACTATGTTTTGTATATTGGTATTATCACATACTACAGTATTAGCCAAACATTGAATATCAGCAGCAAATATAGACATTATAATGGTATATATAATAACACAGTAGGCTACCCTGTATAATGTTGGTGTATATAATATGAACACTATGTTTTGTATATTGGTATTATCACATACTACAGTATTAGCCAAACATTGAATATCAGCAGCAAATATAGACATTATAATGGTATATATAATAACACAGTAGGCTACCCTGTATAATGTTGGTGTATATAATATGAACACTATGTTTTGTAACACCCATACTTTATTTGTTATATATATATATATATATATATATATATATATATATATATATATATATATATATAATATATATATATATATATATATAATATATATATATTTATATATATAATATATATTATATATATTATAAAGGAGTGAAAGCAAATGAAATTCGTACAGGTAATGGCGCTGTACATTCTGGAACTCCAAATAAAACTGTGTTAATCTACTTGGTGTGAGTACATTAGTCCATTACACAACACACATCTTGTACACTACCACACACCAATAATCTACTTGGTGTGAGTACATTAGTCCATTACACAACACACATCTTGTACACTACCACACACCAATAATCTACTTGGTGTGAGTATTTATCCATTACACACACATCTTGCACACTACCACACACCAATAATCTACTTGGTTGAGTACATAGTCCATTACACAACATCTTGTACACTACCACACACCAATAATCTACTTGGTGTGAGTACATTAGTCCATTACACAACACACATCTTGTACACTACCACACACCAATAATCTACTTGGTGTGAGTACATTAGTCCATTACACAACACACATCTTGTACACTACCACACACCAATAATCTACTTGGTGTGAGTACATTAGTCCATTACACAACACACATCTTGTACACTACCACACACCAATAATCTACTTGGTGTGAGTACATTAGTCCATTACACAACACATCTTGTACACTACCACACACCAATAATCTACTTGGTGTGAGTACATTAGTCCATTACACAACACACATCTTGTACACTACCACACACCAATAATCTACTTGGTGTGAGTACATTAGTCCATTACACAACACACATCTTGTACACTACCACACACCAATAATCTACTTGGTGTGAGTACATTAGTCCATTACACAACACACATCTTGTACACTACCACACACCAATAATCTACTTGGTGTGAGTACATTAGTCCATTACACAACACACATCTTGTACACTACCACACACCAATAATCTACTTGGTGTGAGTACATTAGTCCATTACACAACACACATCTTGTACACTGCCACACACCAATAATCTACTTGGTGTGAGTACATTAGTCCATTACACAACACACATCTTGTACACTACCACACACACCAATAATCTACTTGGTGTGAGTACATTAGTCCATTACACAACACACATCTTGTACACTACCACACACCAATAATCTACTTGGTGTGAGTACATTAGTCCATTACACAACACACATCTTGTACACTACCACACACCAATAATCTACTTGGTGTGAGTACATTAGTCCATTACACAACACACATCTTGTACACTACCACACACCAATAATCTACTTGGTGTGAGTACATTAGTCCATTACACAACACACATCTTGTACACTACCACACACCAATAATCTACTTGGTGTGAGTACATTAGTCCATTACACAACACACATCTTGTACACTACCACACACCAATAATCTACTTGGTGTGAGTACATTAGTCCATTACACAACACACATCTTGTACACTACCACACACCAATAATCTACTTGGTGTGAGTACATTAGTCCATTACACAACACACATCTTGTACACTACCACACACCAATAATCTACTTGGTGTGAGTACATTAGTCCATTACACAACACACATCTTGTACACTACCACACACCAATAATCTACTTGGTGTGAGTACATTAGTCCATTACACAACACACATCTTGTACACTACCACACACCAATAATCTACTTGGTGTGAGTACATTAGTCCATTACACAACACACATCTTGTACACTACCACACACCAATAATCTACTTGGTGTGAGTACATTAGTCCATTACACAACACACATCTTGTACACTACCACACACCAATAATCTACTTGGTGTGAGTACATTAGTCCATTACACAACACACATCTTGTACACTGCCACACACCAATAATCTACTTGGTGTGAGTACATTAGTCCATTACACACACATCTTGTACACTACCACACACCAATAATCTACTTGGTGTGAGTACATTAGTCCATTACACAACACACATCTTGTACACTACCACACACCAATAATCTACTTGGTGTGAGTACATTAGTCCATTACACAACACACATCTTGTACACTACCACACACCAATAATCTACTTGGTGTGAGTACATTAGTCCATTACACAACACACATCTTGTACACTACCACACACCAATAATCTACTTGGTGTGAGTCCATTAGCTCATTACACATCACACATCTTGTACACTACCACACACCAATAATCTACTTGGTGTGAGTACATTAGTCCATTACACAACACACATCTTGTACACTACCACACACCAATAATCTACTTGGTGTGAGTACATTAGTCCATTACACAACACACATCTTGTACACTACCACACACCAATAATCTACTTGGTGTGAGTACATTAGTCCATTACACAACACACATCTTGTACACTACCACACACCAATAATCTACTTGGTGTGAGTACATAGTCCATTACACAACACACATCTTGTACACTACCACACACCAATAATCTACTTGGTGTGAGTACATTAGTCCATTACACAACACACATCTTGTACACTACCACACACCAATAATCTACTTGGTGTGAGTACATTAGTCCATTACACAACACATCTTGTACACTACCACACACCAATAATCTACTTGGTGTGAGTACATTAGTCCATTACACAACACACATCTTGTACACTACCACACACCAATAATCTACTTGGTGTGAGTACATTAGTCCATTACACAACACACATCTTGTACACTACCACACACCAATAATTATACAAGCACACTTGTACATGGATTTATATGTCATCCTTAACGGAGAGTAGCATGGGGTAATGTGTATTTTGACTCATATAATTCATAACTGATTCATGCATTATCTTTTATATTTTAATTAATGATGCACATATCTTAGTAATTTGAGAACTAAACTTATTATATCAAATAAACCCATTTCCATATTACTGTCGGTAATCATGCTATTCCATTTTCCATTATATTTAATAATGGTTGCACTTGAGCATTTGTGCATTATTGTAGGCTGTCATATATATATTGATATATACATAATAGGAACTGTAATTGATGTATATCTACTGTATAGGTATACAATAACTGTAATCATAGAGCATCACCATTGGTTACTCCATTAGTTGTTTATAATGCACATTTGTGATCATCAAGAGTAACGCCGGAATATATTTCTTCTGACCTGCAGTGTGAGTTGAGTGGAGTTGTTGAAGGACATCTCTAGTTCAGTCTCTTTGGTAGTGTGGTCCATGGTGTAGAAGGTATCTCTATACCAGTTCAACTCCTTCAACTTGTTGTATTGGTCATCTCCTTTCTTTACATTCCGGCCACACTTTATCTTCAGCCGGTCCTCACCATTACCTCGCTCTATTATTATTGTTAATATACAGTTCTCAGTGCCCTTATAATAGTAGTTGAAGGTTATAATGGACCGGTTGTTATGTGTTGGGTGTTGTATGTTGACCATGGCTTGGTTGACCTTGACACTGTTGTTGTCCACTGTGCTGGTTGGCCACATCTCCACATAACGAACATCCTCAGCATACACCCGGTACTCTTGGTATGGCGGTATCTTGGTGTCCACACTTACTGTAGGGTGGTGGTGGTGGTGGTGGTGGTGTAGGGAGGGAGTAGGGGGGGGGGAGAACATACACCAATAAATATACAGGTAGATACAAACAGATAAATACACAGACATACAGATACTCAGATATATAGGCTAGATATAAGAGTAGTCTGGTAGATATATAGATAGTTAAATAACCAGACCAAATATATATATACTGTATACAGTATACCGTATATATATAAATAAATATAAAGACAGACAGAGGGATATACTGTATATATAGATTGTTATATACTTGATAAATAACTTGGGATGTTTGTATCGCCATAAAACAAAGAAGAAGTAGCTCCAAGATATATTAGGCTCGCTACCGCTCACCAAAATATACCTCACTATCTTAAAGGGCCAACTTGATAAATAAACATCTTACAAGTCATCTAAAAGTCCACACGAATTATGTAGTTATATATATTACCATTACAATTGGTTATATATATATATATATATATATATATATATATATATATATATATATATATATATATATATATATATATATATATATATATATATATATACCGGTATATATATATATATTATATATCTATATATATATTTATATATATCTTTGTATATATATTTATATATCTATATATATATATATATATATATGTATATATATATATATATATATATATATATATATATATATACCGGTATATATATATATATATATATATATATATATATATATATATATATATATATATATATATATATATATATATAGTTTTAATTTTGTTTTTATAATAGATAACAGCAATATTACTAATGTCCAGGGAGGTGACCCAGATTGCAGGATTAGCTTGTGTTCACGATGTTTGAGTAATGTGTTTATGTTTGTTCCCTGGGTTAATAAACACTCCTCCCCAGACTACCCTCAAAGTATAGAGATGCACAACCACTCCCCTGTCAAGCTAAATGTGTACATTATTATAAAGACAAATGTCCCAGTCCAAGGCGACTTGCTACGGTCATTGCAGACAAATATACACCTCAATGGGATGAAAAGTCTTATTGTTGACAAATTAATGGGGTGAATCGTCTTAACATGTTCATATTTAAGGAGCTAAAAAGGGGAAGTGAAATGCAACAGAGTTTCGAATCAAATAAGGTTAATGGAGGCAAATAATCTTTACTGATTAAATGGAGACCCTAACTCTCTCTCTCTCTCTCTCTCTCTCCAGACACTACCCCCTATATATTTTATATTTCAAATGTATAACTGTTGTATGTATATGTTTATATTTGTATACATGAATGTATGCAACGTGTGTATGTGTGTATGCATGAGTATATGTACCGGGTTTGTAAACATGCATATACTGTATGCATGTGCATATGAATATAAACATGCATGTATTTGTGCATGCATATATGCATGTGTGTATACATAGCCTATAAGATTGTGTGTATATTGTATGAGTGTATGCATACTTACACATGTGTAGGCCTACATATGCATATATATATATATATATATATATATATATATTATGTGTATATATATGTATTTGTGTATACATACATATATGTATTTATATATTCATGCCCAGTATGTCTGCAAATTGTAATGCCTTGTATCCGCAAAATCCGGCTACCACAAAAACTACCCGAGTTGTCGTCTGGGATAGCGTAAAATAGTTGTTGGTGGAGAAGCCTAATAAACCCACCATGTGAATCACTGCAGATAACCTAGTACTTATCGTAGATAGTACAAAGGAGTACAAAGGAAATCAAGCAACAACAGGTCTAGTGACCCTTCTAGGTTGCTTGTCCTCCAAAACACTGAGGATCAAGTGTCCAAACAGTGGTTTAGAGTGGGTAAGGGAACATTGGAAAGGGAACTACTGCCCTGCCACTAACGTGGCAGGACTAGGAAGTTAGTAGGGGACATATGGGTTAGTAACTGAGGGGAGGATAAAGTTATTCATTTACAAACGCATTCAGTCGCGGGTTTGATGCGAGATATTTGTCTAGGCGGAATTTAAATGAATCAACGGTTGCTGCAGTCTATAACGTCTCGGGGAAGCCCATTTCCACAAGTTTGAACAACTCGATTGAAGAAGAAATTCTTAGATTCGTGCGAGTTTAAAAGATTTACCAATAATTTTGCAACCGTTTCCCCGCGTGTAATTAGATTGGTCGATAGTGAAGTACTTACTACAGTTCATATTGTCGATGCCTTTGATGATTTTGAACACTTGAATTAAGTCGCCTCTTAATCTGCGCTGGGTTAAAGGAAATAGATTTAATTCTCTAAGACGCTCTTCGTATGGTTTGTTCTTTAGGCTAGGTATCATTTGGTAACTCTACGTTTCTCGTTCTAGCTTGTTTATATCTTTTTGGTAATAAGGGCACCAGATTGAAACGCAGTATTCCAGAAGAGGGCGGACTAAGGAAGTGTAAAGGGTTAGGATAACTTCTTTGGATTTATGCTCAAATGACCTGCCTATAAAGCCAATTATTTTGTTTGCCTTCTTTCAACTTCTGAACATTGTGACTCGGTTTTAGGTTACTCGATATTGTTACTCCCAGATCAGTTTTCTGTTTACATTCTTAAGCTGAGTGCCATTCATCGAATAGTTTTGCTTTCTCATTTAGGTATCCGACATGTAGTAACTTTACATGTATCCGCATTGAAACTCATTTGCCAAATTTGGCCCAACAGGACAATTTATCTAGATTGTGTTGCATTCGTCAACTTGTTCTTTTGAGAGTACCATTTTGTGCAATTTTTGTTTATTGTTTTGGGTCAGCAAATTTTTTGTGTGATTGTTTTGCTGTTTGGGACCCTTGTTATTTTTTTACTACGTTTTAAGTTGGGGCACAGTTCTTTGGGTGTATACTATCTGGTATTGTCCGATATGCCTGACCGGTATTATATGCTCGTTGAGGGAAGTGGAAAGGACCAAACATCTCCGATCCTGGGGTAGGGCCAATGTCGCTACTTACATGGGTCCTTGACAGTACCGTCTTGGGGGATGACTACGTCTGTTTTGCTGAGCATAGATTTTCTATCCATGTACACACCGTCTTGTATTCCATGCTTTTTTTATTAGTTTAGCAGTAACGTTTGTATGTGGAACTTTGTCAAGGCCGTTTGAAAATCAAGTATATAATATCTATCTTTTACCTCATCGTAGAGGTTGAGGATATCGTGGGAAAAAGTCTAAGAGGTGTGAACGTTTTTTTACGAGAGCCGTTTTGAAGTATCTTTTAAGTATGTTAGTTTCCTCTAATATTACGAGTCTGTCTCGTATGGACCGTTTCTAGCTTTTACATACAACTGAGGTTTAAGCTATGGACGATAGTTAGGGGGTGATGTGCCTGTGTTAGTTGGCTAGCTTCCACTGGTCAGCATAGTTCCAGACTGACAGTGATTTGATGAATGTAATTGCCATTTTGGAGAGCTCATTCTTAGCTTCCTTTAGAACTCTAGGCGAGATTGTATCAGTCCTGGCGTTTTTTATTTACCTTGAGTTTTATCTAACAATTCAATACTTCTCTCTCTGTAACGGTGATATTGCTTAGAACATCTGAATTATCAATCTGAATTCGGCGATGGTGTACCGGCTATCACTGAGGTCTTCTGTTTAAAAACTGATGCAAAAGAAGGGATTGAGGGCATTACTCATTTTTACTTCGTCTTTTTGTATTCTCCATTTTTCATCGACTAACGGTCCAACAGTTGAAGTAACTACTTTGTCTTTCTGATATAACTATAGAAATTCTTTCGGGTTTGTTTTACTTTGATTCGCATATGTAACTCTAAGGTCTTTTTACTTTGCTTAATTAACTTTTTGGCTTTGCGTCGTAGCTCTACAATTTTCAGCCGTTTTCTTTCGTCATTTTGTGAGGATTTTTTTAAATCTATCATTAGCAAATTTTTTAGCAAGCAGGCAGTTTGTAAAATATCTTTATTCCATCCATTTGGGCTTATTATTATGGCATGGACGCCGGTTTTCGATGGTATGCAGTCCTTGCACTGCTTTTAGGTAAGTGGTTTCGAATAACTTCCAAGATGTATTTATGTCGTTATTGTTATTAAAAAGCTCCAGTCAGTTTCTTTAAACATAGCTCTAAGTTTATGGAAGTTTTGCTTTCTTGAAATTAGGGACTTTTTCGATGCTACTATTTGGTTCGTTACTATAAACTTTAAAGTGAAAGTTTTCGTACGATGGTCGCTGTTACTGAATACATCACCAAAATTCAAATTCTCTATCAATTCTACTTTGTTGCAAGAACAAGGTCAAGAACGTTATAACCACGGGTCGGCATTCGAACAAATTGATAAAGCGAACTCTCTTGCAAGTTCGTATACAAGTCATGTCCGGAGTGTGTAGGAAGAGTATCGCCCCACTTGGACCCAGGTAAATTAAAGGCGCCAAAAATTACGGTATCTTGTGAGTTACTTACATCTGCAATTTGTTCGTAAATTTCTCGGTCATTTTGCACTGATTTGAGCTGGAGGGCCTGTATATTAAGCCAGTATTATTTTGTGTACCTTTATTATCTTTATAGCACAAAAGATGTGTCACGATCACAATGAGTTTTGACAACGAGGGTCGGGTTAAGACTTTTGATATAAAATAATAAATATTATATATAAATAATAATACATAATTAAATATGGGGGATGCCAAGGCCAAGTTCAGAAGATGGAGAGAGTGCATTGCAAGTAAAGGAATAAAAGTTAATATAAGTAACATCAAGGTTTTACACATTAGATTAGGGCTTGGCAGGGTAGAACAATGGTGTATTCCCATGTAAAGTATGCAGAACATGGGTGGGTGCGAACTCAATATAGTTTAGTGTCTGCTGCTGCTGGGTACAGCACAATAAGAAGCGCTGCATTATAATATAGGGACCTCTACCAAGGAAGGCCGAAGTTGATAATTTGTGTAAAATAATATGCAAAGGTGTACAGTGACTGGCTCGAGAGTGTTAACTTTGGCAATGAGGCATTGGAGATGGTGGACAAGATTTGCCACTTGGGAGATAATATCTCTGCCGATGTTGTGGCTAGGGCAGCCAGAGTTAAATGCTGCTTGGGAAAGTTCAGGCAACTGTTGCCACTACTTACTGTGAAAAAACTACCTCTCCCCTTGAAGGGAAAATTGTACATTTCATTTGTTAGAAGCGCACTGACATATACATCTGAAACGTTGCCTGTCACAGAGGGTGATATCAACAAAATGGAACATAACAAGATGAAAATCGTGAGATGGATATGTGGGGCCAAACTGTAAGATAGGATATCTAGTGAAGAGTTGAAGAGACTGTTAGGTATTGAGAGTATCAGTGATGAGATGCGTACAAGTAGGGTTCAATGGAATCGACATGCCTAGAGGATGAGTTAACTAAATTGGGCAAAAAGATGCAAATCCGTGAAAGGGGAGAGGGGGATCAGCACCAAGGAACAGCCAGGAAAGACGTGGGATTAAACCTTACAGTCTTTGAATCTTGAAAAATACAGAAATTAAAGTCCCTGAGAAACAATTATGGGCCCGTCCTCTGAATTAGGGCGTGGGTAAGGGAGCGCCCCCCCCGCCATTAAAATAATATCCCTGACCAAGTCATGGCCGCTCTGCCATAGGGGCTGGTATGGAAGCGCCGCCCATTTATATACCTGAAACAAGTATGGCCGCTCTGAAATAAGGGCCCTTAATGGAAGTTCTCCGCCCCCATTTTATTTACCTGACAGTAAATGGCCCGCTTCTGGGGATAAGGGCCTGTACTGTAGCGCCCGCCCTTATATACCTAAACAAGTTATGGGCGCCGCGTCTGGAATACTTCGTCTGGTAAAAATGGAGCCGCACGTGGACCATTATACTCTGACAAGTTAAATGGCCGCTCTGAATAGGGCCTTGTAATGGAGCGCCGCCATTATATACCTGACAACGTATGGCCCGCTTCCCTGCAATAGGGCCCCTGTAATGGTAGCCGCCGCCATTTTTTATATACGTAACAAGTTACAATGGCCCGCTCGTGCAATAGGGCTTGTATGGGAGGCGCCGCCAGTTATATACCTTGACAAGTAATGGCCGCCTCTGCAATAGGGCTTTGTTAATGGGAGCGGCCGCCATTATATTACCTGACCAGTGAATGGTCCGTGTGCCTTCTGGCATAGGCCCCCCCTGTAAATGGATGGCGCCCGCCATTATATATCCTGACCCCAAGTAATGGCCGGCCCTTCTGCAATAGGTCTGTTATGGAGCGGCCGCCATTAATATACCTCTGACAAGTAATGGCCGCTCTGGGAACTAGAGAGCTGTATGGGGAAGCGCACGCCCATTATATAACCTGACAAGTATGGGCCAGCTCCCTGCAAATAGGGCTGTATGGAGCCGCCCCCGCACCATTTATTATATTACCTGAAACAATTTCAAATGGGCCGCTCTTGAAATAGGGCCTGTAGTGGAGGCGCCCGCCCAATTAGATATACCTGAGAAAAAAAAAAAAAGCAAAGAAGGTATGGCCCCGCTCCTGAATAGGGCCTGTTTAAATTGGAGCGCCGCCTCCGCCAAGTAGGCCGCTCTGATTAGGGCTGTGATACCATAAACTGATACCAGAAACCGCACTTCAATGGTGGAAGCCACTCCAATCCTTTAAATATATTCATGAATAAATTAATATCAGCCTTGCCTCGGCAACACTTTTCACTACTAGGAAAACACCCTTTATACAAATTCTGGTTTGATGGAAAACCTCATCCGCCTTGGTCGGCAACCCTTTCTTAAAGTGGGAGTAAATCTGATACAAAATCATTAACTGCTTTTTTTTTACTTGATGTTAGTAAGGCAGGTTTAAGTGGGATGAACTAGCCGAACACCACTGTATAAAGATTGGGCCTTACAAGATACATAAAGGGCCGTTGGAGTCAGACTGATTTCTAATTTAAGGTGTCAATCCTGTAAGCCCTTTCAGAAAAACTGGCTTCGGTTTGGCTTCTTCTTGAAGGGAATAGGTCCGCATGGCCACC
>JAVRFV010000166.1:237348-266588 GCA_032716605.1 Paralithodes platypus | reverse complement strand
GAGCATGTATGAGGGTGCAAAGGCGGCAGTACGTGTGGAGAATGAGCAGAGCGAGTTCTTTGACCTGATTGTTGGGTTTAACCAGGGGTGTGTGATGTCCCCGTGGTTGTTTACTGTATAATGGATGGAGTCATGAAAGAAATACTAGGAAGAGCAGTGGATGTTGGTGTATCGCTGAAAAGGGAGGGAAATGAGTGGAAGCTGCCTATACTACTGTTTGCGGATGATACAGTTCTGATGAGCGATAATGGATGAGAGTTGCAGGGTCTGGTAAATTAGTTTGGAACAGTGTGCGAAAAACTAAATTAGAAGGTTAATGCGGGGAAGAGCAAGGTTATGGTCTTCGAAAGGGGTAAAGTCACAGAGTGTGAGGTGAAGTTGAATGGTCAGACTATGGAGATCGTCAGCTCTTTTAAGTATCTGGGCAGTGTGTTGAGTAAAGATGGGACTATGGATGAAGAAGTGCGGGAAAGGGTGCAACAGGGGAAGACGGTTGTAGGAACATTGAAAGCAGTAACAAGAAATAGGGTGGTCAGTATGGAAGTGAAGAAGTCCTTGCATGACAGTGTGGTAATCTCGACACTAACTTACGGAAGCAAAGCATGGACGTTCGGGAAGAGACTCAGACCAAGAGTGAGAGTGGTGGAAATTAGTTACATGGAGGGATAGACAGACGAATGAAGAAGTAAGAAGGTGTGGTGTGGAGGTAGATGTGCAAGAAAGTGTGAAAAGGAACACCTTGCGATGGTTCAGGGATATGAAACATAATTATGGGAAGCGAGAAAATTACTAAGAGGGTGTACGAGAGCGAGGTCAAAGGACAGAGAGGGAGAGGTGGAAGGATGGATTGAGGAAGTATATGGATGAAGGCGGTGCTGGTTGGGAGGAGGGGCGTCAACTGACTGGGGACAGAGGTGCATGGGGGCTTTTCGTTTGTGGCCACCCCTTCGGGGATTGCGGCGTCAGGCAATAGATAGATAGATAGATAGTACACAAGTTTTATTTCTTAACAGCTAGATACAGTATGGGGCACATCCTGCACTTAGCTATAGAGCGTAAGACCAATGGCTATTTTGGGTGATTTGGAATAAGTTAAATAAGTTTAACTCATTAGTGAATAATGGCGTCACTAACAAAGCATCAGAATCAACATATAAAATAATACATAAAAGGAATGATGACAATATCTCTACTAGAGTTAAGTATGCAAAGAGAGGAATCACGTAGCGTAAATATGGGCATCTGATATCGCGGACACAAACAGGCTAGCTTGCGCTTGGCTGGTGGCTGGGGGTCACGCGGCCTGGTATAAAGGGAATAAAGTACCCGCGACTAGGGGTCTAGGTCAAAGTTACTGCGAGGTATTTTTTAAAGTCTTAACAATATAGAATGTTAGTCTAGGATGGATAAATATGTATTTAACGTCAGTCCTAGAGGTATGACAATTTAAGTTAAAAATAAAGTATATAGACAAACAGGTGAATAATTAGACACCGGGTCTAGGAAGAATAATTTAAGTCATAAATGGTACTCAAAGAACAGTAATAAGGAATTTCAATTTCACAGAACGTGTAGTGAATAACATATAACCGAATGAGGTTATGAACACAGCGGGTCTAAATAAGTAATCAACGCGCTGGAAATATAATATATGAAACACCACAAGGTGGATGAGCGATGTTATATAATATAAACTGATATCACAGAACAAGTACTGAATCGAAAAGCAGCCAGACATATAGGCTAGAAACACAGTTGGGTGTAATAGAAATGTCCAAACTAGTATCGAATATTATTCACCGTATAACGTGGTGGACCGAATTATTCACAAGACTATGTGGAAGTTAGATTGTTCAAAATAAATTAATAAGGCACTCGAATGTACTAAATTAGAATTACAAAAGGGGGATAGAATTATTATTTACTTGAACTAATATTCAAATGGACCTAGAGGTGTCCGTGAATTCGAAGTATATTAATTATGGGACAGATATGAAAATTACACTCTCTTTGAACACTTCACTACGTACTTTTATACACAACTGATAATTGTGACGCATGTCCACGTGTGAGCATGCTGTACAGAACGCCTAGTCATGCCCCACTCTCGCTAGGATCGTCAGGGCAGGAACTTTGGCTGTAGTCTATGTAGAGTTTCCTAACTTAGTTCATGTGAGCCGTTGTACTATAAGTATTATGAATATGTATTTTGTTTTCATCTGAGTCAATGAGTTCTATTTTATATCATTAGTTATAAGTATTGTGTGTAAAACTTATTTGTAATGATGGGAAGAGAAACAGCAACAGTTGGGGGTCAGTGGGTGCGCCAGGCGGGAGGTGGTCCTAACTCACTAGCACTCCCCCCCCCCCCCCCTCAGTGCTAGGGGAGCCTTTGTCTATCCCAGAGGAGAGAGAGAAAATTACGTTATGGTTGTCAGTGGGCGGTCCTTAGTAGTTCACGTTGGGCTCACTAGAGGGCCGGGTATAAAAAGGGAAGTCTAGCCATTTTTTCATCAGAACTCATTAGGCAGAGCGACTTCTCATACGAGATACTTGCCTATTAGATAGCCTATTTTGGAAAGGTTGACTTAGAATAGGATTGATTTATGTTTGTTGCACTTGTATATGCATTTCCCTGTGTGTTATTATTATTATTCCTGTTTTCTGCTGGTCTAGGTAATGCTAGACTGGGGTAAGGCTTTTCTGTGTTACGAGTTGTTGTTTGATGCAGTGGTTAAGCGATAAACCTGCATACTCGTTTCGGTTCAGTGAAGCCTAGGTTGTCTTCGAGGCTGACTGTGTTGATTAATAATTTACAGTGCGTGAGGGCAAGAGCCTAACCACCCTGTATTTTACTAACAGTTTGTTTTTACGTGTCAAGGAGCCGGGAGAAAACCAGATACAAGGGATCTGGATTTCTCAAAGTGCACTTGTTAGTTTTAACGTAATACTTTAAACAGTTGTGAGGACTTCGCTAGGCTACGAGCCGTTTATGCTCAGTCACTGCTACCTTTTGCCCACAGTACCCCAGCTAGACTTTACTCGATTAGTAGATACAGAATAGTCTTGAAGCTTTCCTTATGTATGATATTGTTTATGCACTATTGATTTCATGTGTTGCAAGCTTGGCTACTTTAGTGATTAGTGGCCCACGAGCACAATCCGAGTAGGCTATTGCCGTTGCATTTGCGGAGTACTTCTTTTTAATGTTTGCCATTTACTATTGCATATTCTTTTAATTATTCTTATGCCAATTTAAACCTTTAATAGTATTTAATTGCCAGTGTTTTTGCTTATTGAATTACTGTTCAAAATCCGATACATACTTCTTACGAGCATCCGAGAAGCATCTAAACTTTTTTCAGAAGATTCCTTGCTCGATGCTTGGGACTATTAATTAACGTAACGTAATAGTGCGATCCGAAGTAGAGGGTGGAGGACTTCTTAAGTTCTTAGTCAAGGGTGGATTACTTCGGCTTCGGCCAACACTATTCTTTGGTGTTGTTGTTTCTTACTTTTGTTTGATTGTTGACCATACTAGATAATTCCTGTCTCTTTATTAGTCTGTTGTTGACACATAGTACCCATTTCTTGTATACCCCGTTATAGCAGATTGAACTCTGGAGGGTATTGGTGTTTTTTGTTCGGCTGGCAGTACTCAGGGGTTGGGATCGTGTGTTTCCGTTGTGGCAGCGAGCCGTATTCGAGTCCTGATTGAGAGCCCTTGTGTACCCGAGTGCCAGTTCGTAACAAATGGCGACCTTGCTTAGGATTTTGTGAACAGTATAAATTTTTGCAGAGTTGTACAACATTTGTTTGTTTGTATTTTAGCGTGCATATTGAAGAATATATTTTTTTGTCATGGCAATTAGTAAGCATTTAAGAGACTCCAGTTAATTTAGTAATTAGTGCTTGCATAGGAAGTTTAAACACTTTTGTCTCGAGAATTTTTTTGTGGACTTCAGTAGGTCGTGCAGTAGCACTGACGATGAGCGAGAGATGTCATTTGAAGGTGTGCCGTTAGTAACCAGTGAGGAGGATGCTAGAGTTTTTGTGAGTAAGCGGTACCACGTGACGGAGGAGAGGCTGTACTTGGGTGGATGTTTGTGGCTTGCACCTGATAGCCAAGGTTTTGGGCATTTCCAATGTAGTAGGGATGTCCAAGGGGGAGCTGATTTTCCTGGGTTTTGCGTGGGCGACATGGGGTTTCGGAGGAGAGGGCGTTTGGGGGGGTTCCTCCCCAGATCCCCTCTCACTCGACTCCCACAGTGCCGTCCACTCAGTTTCCGGAGGTTAGCACTCTCCCACAGAGGCATGAGAATTGGCAGATTGGAGTGCCCTCGGGTGGTGCACATGGTGGTTCCCCAGTTTTTGCCCCCCCTCCTTCAGTAGTGGCAGCTCCCTCTTCCTGCCTGTCTCCAGATATGGTATTTAGACTTGAGCTTGCTAAGATTGAGGCTAGGAAGCAGGAGAATGAGACCAGGAGGCAGGATGATGAGGACGAGGAGGCATGAGATTGAGGTTAGGAGGCATGAGGCTGAGCTTAGGTACGACTCGGAGAAATATTGTGCTAAATTAGATTTAGATAAGACTCGTGCAGAGTCGACAGGGACTCGGATGGGCCGTGAGGGCCAAGTAAGAGAACAGTCCTTGGCCCACTTAGTCAAATTGGTGCCGGTATTTAGTGAAACTGAAGTCACAGATTGTTTAATCGTTTTGAGAAGAAGTGTAGGGAGCATAATTGGCCTGAAGAGAAGTGGGCAGCTCTAGTCTCCTCAAGACTTACGGGTAAGGGTCTGAAGGCTTATGATGCACTGCCTTTAGAGTCTTGCATTGACTACCCAGAATTGAAGAGAGCTGTCCTACGGGCATACGAGTTGCAACCGGAAACATATCGATTGAAGTTTCGGGGTGTTACAAAGACTAGGGAGGCGACCTTTCTTGAACATGCCCGGGACTTAAAAGATGCACTTAAAAACTGGACACGTTCTGAGAAAGCTGAGACGGCAGAACAGTTGACTGAGCTGTTTCTGCTCGAGCAGTTTTATAAGTGTAGTGGTGCAGAAATGACTTTAACTATTAAAGAAAAGAACCCAAAAACTCTACAGGAGGCAGCTGAGATGGCTGACCTCCGGCTATCACTAATTCGTGGGTGCGGGTCTGCCCAGCGTAGTGAGGCAGGTATCAAGGGGCATGACGCCCCACCCCCCCGAGTTAGTGATATACCTTATGCAAACAAGTACAAGAGCCATGATACCAAGACTGACCACAAGACTAGCACGTCCCATTTAAGAAGGGGCCGGGCCCTTCCCAGTACCACTGGAAGCCCAAAGGGGAGTTGGAGTGTTATCATTGTCATAAAATGGGGCACTTTGCAAGAGTCTGTCCTAGCAAACCACCTACAGCAGCTGTGTCTTTGGCCTGCAACATTGGTGTGTCTCCGAAGTCATCTGAGTTTGGCCGGGGCAGTTCGTCAGAGGCTGAGGCACAGCCAATGCAGCAGCACCTGGGAGGCTCGAACCCTGCTCAGGATGTTTTTTTGCGACCATAGAGGGCGGGGTTGCGTGATGTGGGCGGGGCGCAAGCATGGAGTAGAGGTCTTGCGTGATACAGGTGCTTCCCAGACTCTGATGAAAAACTTGACTGGCTACCCTATAAACGCGGCTCGGGTGGTAGTGTTGCAGGGTATTAATGCAACTCGGTCATACCCGCTGGTGCGGTTGGAGTTGGAGGTGGATGGTGTGGCACGTGAATTGGATGTCAGGATTGTGGAGAAACTGCCAGTGGAGGGCGTCGACCTTCTTCTCGGCAACGACTTTGCAATGCCCGCTTCTGAGGTTCTACCCTTAGTCGTTGCCGAGAGGCCGGCCGACGTGAGTAGGGAAGAGCAAGAGTGGGACGAGCAGTGCCAGACACAACCCATGGCGTGTGTTGTCACCCGAGGTCGGGCAGCTAAAGTGTCACAGCCTAGTCCTCCGTCTTCCGACCAGCGGAGGAACGATCAACAGGAGGAGGCTAAAGCTGGAGTTGGTTTTAAGAGTTTTGACTCGGCGGCTCTCCTGGGTGATTCAGTATTAGACACATTACTTAATTCTGGAGTAGCCCCTGGGCCTGTCATCGAGAGTGACGAGGCTGGGCATGACGAGTCTCCACGACAGCAACGTTATGTACATCGAGAGAGACAGAGGGAGCAGCCCAGTATCGGGGAAGGTCATGCATTGCTCCGGGAGCAGTTAGATCGCTTGGCACCCTCAGATATACGTCGGTTGCAACTAGAGGACCCTGAGCTCCAAACGTGTGCTAATGGAGCTGTAGAGCTCGACGAGGACGGCGATGCACAGCCAGGAGATTTGTTTTATTTAGAAGGCATCCTCTATAGGTGTTTTCAAGACCCTAAACGTAGTTGGCAAAAGGGGTCCGGAGTAGTGGACCAGTTGGTGGTGCCACAGGAGTGCAGGGATAGCCTATTGAGGTTGGCGCATGACATACCACTGGCAGGACATCTAGGGGTGAGAAAAACGGTGGCGGCTTTGGGGAAATTGTTTTGGTGGCCGGGGATGAAGTCTCATGTGCAATCATGGATAAACTCATGTGATATTTGTCAACGTGTCGGGAAACCGAACCAAGTTATTCCTAAGGCTCTGTTACACCCTATTCCTGTGATTGGGCCACCCTTTAGTAAAATTATTGTTGACATGGTTGGTCCACTCCCTCCCACTAAGGCTGGAAATACATTTTTGTTAACCATAATGGATGATGACACTAGATTCCCCGACGCATACCCTATGAAAAATGGAATGGCTAAGACGGTAGTCGGTATCTTGTTGTGGTACTTCTCAAGGTACGGGTACCCGGAGGAGATTCAGTCTGATCAGGGATCTAATTTCACCTCCAACATGTTCAAGCAAACAATGCAACAGCATGGGATACGAGCAGTAGTATCATCAGCATATCACCCTGAGAGTCAAGGGGTGCTTGAGCGGTGGCATGCTACACTTAAAAGCATGCTCAGGTGTTATTGTGCTGACAACGGTATGGATTGGGATCTTGGATTGCCTTATGTGCTGTTTGCTGCTCGGGAGGTACCTGGTGAGAGCCTGGGATTTAGTCCAAACGAGCTGATTTTTGGACACCGTGTCAGGGGCCCCCTTACCATGCTGAAAGAAATTTGGGAGGGGACTGTGCAGCCTTGTCCATTATTAAAGTATGTGGTTGAAAGCCGTGAGCGCATGCTTAAGAGTCTGGAGATGGCAGGTAGAAATTTGACAGAATCACAAGCTTTGATGAAGGACAGGTATGATCGCAAAGTGAGGCTCCGGAAGTTCACTGTAGGACAAGAGGTGTTAATTTTGTTGCCTTTGGTTGGTAACCCCCTCTCTGCGAAGTACACTGGACCTTATAAAATTGTAGAAAAAATGTCAGACTTAGATTACCTTGTTGCCACTCCAGACAGGAGGAAAAAGAACCAGTTATGTCACGTGAACCTTATTAAAGAGTATGTGAGGCGCCCCACTGAGCATCTCACTGTCCCTGTGTTGGCTTGTTGCGGCCGTGGTGGAGAAGGAGAGGGGGACAGTCAAGCTTCAGAGGAGGATAGCTGGGATCAACATGTTTCAGCGGATCAGTGGGCGGGGAACTCGAGCCTTAGGGCTGACGAGGCTATAGCTCATTTGCCTGAGCCGCAGTTTGTTGCTATCCGTCAGTTGTTCGGTTCATACCCCACTGTATTTGCTGAACACCCAGGCCTCACTACTCAGGCTATGCATGATGTTGACGTGGGGGACCATCTACCCTTTAAGTCAATCCCGTACCGTGTGCCCCCCATAAAACTACCAGCTCTGAGGGATGAGTTGGAGTATATGCTCGGTAGAGGGTTGATAGAGAAAGGCACAGTTAAGTGGACTTCCCCCGTAACACTGCAGCCTAAGCCAGATGGCAAGGTACGCTTTTGTATTGATTTCCGTAGGTTAAACGGTTTGACTCCAACTAACCCATATCCTCTTCCTCGGGTTGATGATAGTGTTGACAAAATTGGTAATGCTCGTTTTTTGTCTAAAGTAGATTTAGTAAAAGGTTACTGGCAAGTACCTTTGTCCGAGCGTGCTAAAGAGGTATGTGGTTTTGTTGTGGACGGGAGTACCTACCGGTGCAATGTTATGCCTTACGGACTTAAGAATGCACCAGCAACGTTTCAGAACCTGATGAATGAAATTGTAAAGGGCATTCCAAATTGCACCGTATATTTGGACGATGTAATCATTTATGATGACGACTTTGAGAGCCATTGTGAGCACCTTGAGACCTTGTTCCGGAAACTTAGTGAAGCAGGTCTGGTAGTAAATTTGGCAAAGTGTGACTTCGTAAAAGCCACTGTGCAGTACCTTGGGTTTGTAGTGGGAAGGGAACAGGTGTGCCCTCCTCAGAACAAGGTACAGGGCTATCAATAAATTTCCGCACCCAACAACCAAGAAGCAGATTATGAGATTCTTGGGTATGATAGGCTACTACAGACGCTTCATAAAAGGTTACTCAACGGTGTTGGCACCTCTCACAGATTTGTTATCTAAAGACAAAAAGTTTTTGTGGGCACCTGAGTGTGAAAAGGCTTTCACTTTGGTGAAACATTTGCTATGTACTCACCCGATACTCAGGGCCCCAGACTTTAACAGGCCTTTTCAGCTGGCAACAGATGCTAGTGGTGTAGGGGCTGGTGCCGTCTTGCTACAGACAGACAATGAAGGTGTGGAACACCCAGTAAGTTTCTTTTCTAAGAAGTTCAATGCTGCACAAAAGAACTATTCTACAATAGAAAAGGAATTACTGGCGATTGTGCTGTCGCTCAGGCACTTCGAGGTGTATGTTCCAGCCTATGGCCCAGTCGTGGTTATCTACACTGATTATCACCCTTTGAGATTCCTGAATCAATTTCACAATCGCAATATGAGACTGACCAGGTGGTCTTTGATGTTGCAGGAGTATAACCTGGACATCCGTCATATTGCTGGATGTGACAATGTGATCGCGGATTGTTAATCAAGGGTGGATGATCAGTCGTAGGCTATCACAGGTGTGTGGGTTTGAGTGGAGGAAAATAGGCTGCCCTTATAGTGCAGCCGGGAAAAACATATTAAAATATAAAAATCATATAAAATCTCTTTCTTTTGATATAGGTAATCGTATAAGTTTGTCATAGCCTATAGAGTTTGAGTAGTCCACGAACTATCAAACGGCTGAGCTGCTGTAAGCTCGCTCTGGGAGCATGATATTGTGTCTTTTTGCTATTGTTGGGAGGAGTTATAAAATGTGATTTTTTTTTGTAATAATAAGATGTGTTTTGGTGATAACCTCAGCTTTGTTTTAGTGCCATGCGGTCGCTGGGTGTGAGGGGCTTGATGGGGTTCTGTGTTTGTCAGATTTTAGCTCAGGGTTGAGCGAGTAAAATCTTGGGGGAGGTGTGACGCATCTCCACGTGTGAGCATGCTGTACAGAACGCCTAGTCATGCCCCACTCTCGCTAGGATCGTCAGGGCAGGAACTTTGGCTGTAGTCTATGTAGAGTTTCCTAACTTAGTTCATGTGAGCCGTTGTACTATAGGTATTATGAATATGTATTTTGTTTTCATCTGAGTCAACGAGTTCTATTTTATATCATTAGTTATAAGTATTATGTGTAAAACTTATTTGTAATGATGGGAAGAGAAACAGCCACAGTTAGGGGTCAGTGGGTGCGCCAGGCGGAAGGTGGGCCTAACTCACTAGCACTCCCCCCCCCCCCCCCCTCAGTGCTAGGGGAGCCTTTGTCTATCCCAGAGGAGAGAGAGAAATTACGTAATGGTTGTCAGTGGGCGGTCCTTAGTAGTTCACGTTGGGCTCACTAGAGGGCCGGGTATAAAAAGGGAAGTCTAGCCATTTTTTCATCAGAACTCATTAGGCAGAGCGACTTCTCATTTCCCTTGCTAACTATATATATTCTTCTGACTGATGTGAACTTTCTCTACTACCTTACATTCTTATCTCCTCTTTTCCCTGCCTGTTTAACTTCCATGGTCCCTTTGGTGCAGAGCTAGTCAGCCAACGTATTATCGCTTGAGTTCTCACGAGATACTTGCCTATTAGATAGCCTATTTTGGAAGGGTTGACTTAGAATAGGATTGATTTATGTTTGTTGCACTTGTATATGCATTTCCCTGTGTGTTATTATTATTATTCCTGTTTTCTGCTGGTCTAGGTAATGCTAGACTGGGGTAAGGCTTTTCTGTGTTACGAGTTGTTGTTTGATGCAGTGGTTAAGCGATAAACCTGCATACTCGTTTCGGTTCAGTGAAGCCTAGGTTGTCTTCGCGGCTGACTGTGTTGAGTTAATAATTTACAGTGCGTGAGGGCAAGAGCCTAACCACCCTGTATTTTATTAACAGTTTGTTTTTACTTTGTCAAGGAGCCGGGAGAAAACCAGATACAAGGGATCTGGATTTCTCAAAGTGCACTTGTTAGTTAGAACGTAATACTTTAAACAGTTGTGAGGACTTCGCTAGGCTACGAGCCGTTTTTGCTCAGTCACTGCTACCTTTTGCCCACAGTACCCCAGCTAGACTTTACTCGATTAGTAGATACAGAATAGTATTGAAGCTTTCCTTATGTATGATATTGTTTATGCACTATTGATTTCATGTGTTGCAAGCTTGGCTACTTTAGTGATTAGTGGCCCACGAGCACAATCCGAGTAGGCTATTGCCGTTTCATTTGCGGAGTACTTCTTTTTAATGTTTGCCATTTACTATTGCATATTCTTTTAATTATTCTTATGCCAATTTAAAACCTTTAATAGTATTTAATTGCCAGTGTTTTTGCTTATTGAATTACTGTTCAAAATCCGATACGTACTTCTTACGAGCATCCGAGAAGCATCTAACTTTTTTCAGAAGAATTCCTTGCTCGATGCTTAAGGACTATTAATTAACGTAACGTAATAGTGCCGATCCGAAGTAGAGGGTGGAGGACTTCTTAAGTTCTTAGTCAAGGGTGGATTACTTCGGCTTCGGCCAACACTATTCTTTGATGTTGTTGTTTCTTACTTCATTGTTTGATTGTTGACCAGACTAGATAATTCCTGTCTCTTTATTAGTCTGTTGTTGAACACTAGTACCGAGTTCTTGTATACCCCGTTATAGCAGATTGAACTCTGGAGGGTATTGGTGTTTTTTGTTCGGCTGGCAGTACTCAGGGGTTGGGATCGTGTGTTTCCGTTGTGGCAGCGAGCCGTATTCGAGTCCTGATTGAGAGCCCTTGTGTACCCGAGTGCCAGTTCGTAACATAATACACACATGAATAAGATCTGTAAGTGTTCACAAAAGGTTTATGAGTGGCGTTGTGTATATACTGTATATTAGGTCTAAAATATATATAACATCTATATGGAATGTAAAGGAGTTATATCCAGAATGTTATATATATTAATAACCGTAAACACGTGTGTTATGTTCTCGCAATACGAGGTATAAGATAATTAAAAGAGAGTCCAAAATGGGTCTCAATAATTACGTTGACTTGAACACTAACATATCTTATATAACCTTCACAACAATTACCAAAACTCAAGATCACATAAAACACTTAGACTGGGGGGGGGGGGGGGGGGGAGGATCCTTTAGAGAGATCTGGTCTGCGTTTGGCTCGTACATTTTCTCCTTTTATTTTCATCAGAGAGGTACGACGTTCTCACAAACAACTAGAATAATTACTTCTAGTATTCCTACACAACTAGACTTTCACTTCTAGTGCTTATTCACACAACTAGAACCTTCACTTCTATGGCTTCTATACACAACTAGAATTTTCCCTTCTAGTGCTTCTACAGACAACTAGAATTTTCACTTCTAGCCTCTCTACATCCTACTAGAATAGACACTTCTAGCCGCTCTACACCCTACTAGAATAATAATAATAATAATAATATAATAATAATAATACTTTATTTCAGACTCACACAGTACAGAGGGGACCATACTGGGGTCCATATACTGTATACCTTACAGTAACTTACAGACACTTCTAGATTCTCTACACTTACTAGAACGGGCACTTCTAGTGTTACTAGGTTACTTTCTATGGGGACAATTGGCTAACCCCAACAGTATTGACGCTGGCATTGGTATCCTCATTCTGGTTTGCCTTTGGCTTACAGACGGGTTCGACAATGATTGCATAGCAATTCTAAATTTCAGGCAGAGGATATTCAGTTTTTAAATTGGGTCAGGTTTAATTAGCCTCGGAAATATTAGGGGCATTCGGATTCTTGTTTTTAAATTATTGTGAAGTTAGTAATGGTCTTAAAAATATAATACATATATGGATACATGGGGAATATTATTCTTTATTTATTAGCATTAAATCTATATCTTATAAACCTTGTATAGAGGAAGGAGAATTTATTTACACTTATTATATCTTCCATCTATTAGTGCTGGTGTATGTAACGCTTCTGTTACTGATGTGGTATCTTCTCTTGTGACTGTTGGTGGCGTTCATCACTGTAGAGGTGATTATTTCGGTAGGATTTCATATGGTAAAATGTTGGGTGTTGATGCGTCATTAGCATAAAATCTTCTTCGTAGTCCACGTCCGGTATTTGGTGGGGAGATACCCTTGTGTCGGAGAGCGGGCCGTTTGATCTTCCCGGAAGTACCAGATTATCCCTGATGAGCGGCCCTGGTCCTATTTGTACTGGCAGAGGGCACTGAATTAACTCTCTGGCCTCCCAGTAAGTTACAAAGTTAGAAATGGACAGACACAATTGGTTTTGGGGGAAATATTTCGCCCGGGAGCATTTTTGAAGCGTTGTGTATTTCTGTATTCCCATCCACCAGAATGCTGTTTATTGTGATGTATCATATGTCAATGGAAAAAGGAATGACTATACTACATAATAGAATAACAAAAAAGTAAATAAATTGAACTATGAAAGTGTAAACAAGTCCGGATAAAAATATTTCCCGCGCAATTGTGTTCACACCGTCCTATCTCGAAATTGTGAGTGATGACCATATATTTTTATATGCTCAAATTATAGTATTTTGTCTGCTCTTTCCAAATCTGAAAACAGAAATTGTCTATCTTCAATATTTCTCAAGCAGTGGCCGAAAAATATATATAATTGTGCATGATATGGTTTATAAAATGTTCAAATTATTTCTTTGTTATGAGGTCTATGGCTTTCAATTTAGTCTGTATGAATACGGTAGATAATGCTGAAGAGAATACAACAAAAATAGAAGTTCCTACGACAAATAATTTTTGCTCTATGAATATTTGAAATAAAGAGCCAAAATGCGAATATTTACGTTTCACCAGTCTCCGTTCCGCGGACGCAAGCAGGGCTCCGAGCAATTCCCCACCTCGGCGTTGAGCTATTTGCTCAGATACGTATATAACTGTACATATCACCGGAATCGGAAATGTATGCTCTTTCTAATGGTGAAAACCAAAATAATATAGCATAATTTGTTCGCGAGCTATGCACAATTGTTTCCATGCACTGCTATTGTTATGTAAATGTATGAGAATGTTTATACAGTTGTATATTTTTGCCACAATATACAACACATTTATACAAATTTCCTTGCCAATAGTTGCATAATGTTCATAGAACACCTGTTTGTCATGAATGTTGTCAGTCTGATGTTCTAAATTGCACACAGCTTTGCTAAACTGAAGAAATTGCAGTCAGGGAAAAGACTCCTGGGTTGACACTGAAATAAACAAAACAAGAAATCCAGGTTATTTTCAAATAATAAATTTGAGGAATAATTATTTTGTACATGCAAATAAAATAATGAATATACGTATACAAATATATTTCCTGAAAAAAACATTTGTACACGCACACACAAAATAAAATAAATAATATAAAGAGAATAGTAAAAAAAATATGTGTGTACTGTATGTGTGTGTGTGTGTATATATATATATATATATATATATATCTATATATATATATATATATATATATATACAAGGTGTCAAACCAGAGAAATATGAGCAGTTTCCACGTCACCCAATGAGGTACTGCACTAGACTCGTTATTTTTTATAGTGGTTTTCCCCAGGAGGCCTATATCCACTTTGATGATGAAGGTGGGTGAATGAAGGTGAGTGAATGAAGGTGGGTGAATGAAGGTGGGTGAATGAAAGTGGATGCATGAAGGTGGGTGAATGAAGGTGGGTGAATAAAGGTAGATGAATGAAGGTGAGTGAATGTAGGTGGGTGAATGAAAGTGGATGAATGAAGGTGGGTGAATGAAGGTGGGTGAATAAAGGTGGATGAATGAAGGTGAGTGAATGTAGGTGGGTGAATGAAGGTGGGTGAATGAAGGTGGGTGAATGAAGGTGGGTGAATGAAAGTGGGTGAATGAAGAAGAAAAATGGAGAAGATAAATATGTATATATATATATATATATATATATATATATATACAGTATATATATATATATATATATATATATATATATATATATATATATATATATATATATATATATATATATATATAGTATATATATATATATATATATATATATATATATATATATATATATATATATATATATATACATATATATATATATATATATATATATATATATATATATATATATATATATATACAGTATATATATATATATATATATATATATATATATATATATATATATATATATATTTGTCAATGCTATTCTAGCATACATTTGTGTTTTAGTTTATCATGCATTGTTTAATAAATATGCCCTATTTCTCCAGAAGACTTCTTACATGATATAGTGTATTGTTCTAGTGATAATTAAATATTATACAGGGCTATTTTAAGTTGGCTGATGAAAATGAAGCAGTAATATGCTGGACGATGAGAATATTGTATGTAAACATGTCTCGGATATCACTGATAATTTTTGGCATTTTCTACCTAAAGCCCAATGGCTAATCAGTGGTGGTAACGAAACACGCAGCTTTACACATTCACATCGTCATTGGCTTCCGGTAATTAATTTCATAGTAATTTAATTAACGTTTGTTGGTGATATAAAAAGAATTACCAGTTCTTGAAGGATGAAAATTTCATCCTTCGAGAAAGATTGAAATATTTGCTATTCGTATTCGAATTTGCGAATTTTACCAACAAAAATTCGCATTCATATTCGCATTCGCAAATAGTGAAAATTGATATTCGTTCCATCTCTACTCCAACTGACGCAGGAGATAAAATAGATCCACCTCACATCATATATGGTTAATGGAGGAGGACAAGTAGTCTGTTGTTTATTATATATATGCAGAATGTTTGACCCTACATCATTATATTGTAAAGGACCTTATTATATAAACAGACACGTTGACATCATCTCTTTATTGGAGTACCATAGGAATACAGTGGGATACATTGGAAAAAATGAAGCATACAAATCGGGTAAATAATAGGAATATGATATAATTGAGTATGTTCATAAATATATAAATTATATGCCTCTTTACCCTTATATTATATGGGTTTATTACCTCCAATATACCTTCAAATGAGTTGATTAGTATGGTCATAAACATTTTACCTTTTTCCAGTCAATAAATTTTACTTCTTAATTTTTATTGGTATTCAAAACTTAGACAATTTGCATTCGAGCTCGGGCAGGAGGGGATGTTTGGCCAATCTGCTCACCCCCAATACGTTTGCTCATGTACCAGTAAATAGTAAATTGGAGTAAGTGAACATTTGTGACATCCCATCTGGAGTAATAATAGTATATTGGAGAAAGTGGACATTTGTGATGTCCCATCTGGAGTAATAATAGTATATTGGAGTAAGTGAACATTTGTGACATCCCATCTGGAGTAATAATAGTATATTGGAGTAAGTGGACATTTGTGACGTCCCATCTGGAGTTATAATAGTATATATTGGAGTAGGTGAACATTTGTGACGTCCCATCTGGAGTTATAATAGTATATATTGGAGTAGGTGAACATTTGTGATGTCCCATCTGGAGTAATAATAACTGAAATACTCTTCATCCATCACCCCAAACTTTGTAATACTTATAATACACACACACACACACACGTACACACACATACACACACACACACACACACACACACACAGCCCGTAGCCTAGTAGGTAGAGCTCTCGTCTCACACACGAGGGGTCGGGGGTTCAATCCCCGGCCGGGCGGAGACAAATTGGGCTTGTCTCCTTTCATGTGTTAGCCTCAGTTCACCTAGCTGTAAATAGGTACCTGGAATAAGTGGACGACGTTGTGACGTCCCATCTGGGTTGGCAAAAATGGTACAAGGCGAGATGGGTATCATATGGTTCACCTAAGCTGATGGCTACCTAAGCCTTCGGGCGAGACGGACCGTCTATAGTGAGAATGGTACCATACAGATCCACCCTAAGCCTTCGTTTCCGATGTCGCCAATTGGCTAAATACAGACTACACACACATCCACAGCCATTCCAACAGTGCATAAAACACTTAACATGCATTTCACGCAATACATTCCCAGTTAAGGAGGCGCGATAATAATGAGCTTAGCTCGCATTGCGTGGATTCCCCTTGACGAACAAGTAACTGAGTAACATACAATATAAATATACTATATATATATATACCGGTATATATATATATTTATATATATATATATATATATATATATATATATATATGTATATTCTCAATATATATATATATATATATATATATATATATATATATATATATATATATATATATATATATATCAGTTGCTCTCTGACCCCTGACCTGTGCGGACGTCCCCAGTGACCGCTAGTGAACCTGTTTACCCTTAGTGAGGTCCTAGTGAACTTTCATAGTGATGGCTGTTGTTGATGAGTCTGCTGTCTCCTCCCATACTCTCCAGCTTTGTCTTGCTTTGCAAGAGAGACTGGAGAGTGTGGAGCAGGAGATTCAGTGTCTCAAAGATGAAAATTTGGCCTTGAGACTAGCTATGGCGGAGAAGAAGTGTGAGGCTACCGGAAGTGTTCCCAGGGATCGTGAAGCCCCTTGGAAAGTGGTGTCAACTAGTGCAACGGCCTGCAAGCTGAAAAGGCAGCCAGTCAAGACCCACAACAACTTCAGCACCTTGGCTGATGAGAGTGATGGCGATGAAGTGGCGATCATCGAGGCAGTGAGAGGGGAGGGGGGGAAGTCTGCTGCTGTTGCTGCAACAACTGCTGCTACACGCCGACAAAAGGAAAAAGCTAAGTCTGTTTTCATTGTCGGTGATTCATTGGTTAGATACCTTGGCAGGGCAACAAACACTCAGGTTGGTAAAGTTGTCTGCGTGCCTGGTGCCGGAGTCGGGAGGGTGGCTGAGAAGATAGATGCTGTCATGGAAGTGAGTGGGGAGGACCCCATCATCTTCCTCAACGCAGGGAGCAACGACATATGGAGATGCAGGACTGAGGAGTTGCTCTCCAAGTATCAGGAAATGTTGGAGAGGATCAAGGAAAAAGGTGGAGTTCCTGTGGTAAACAGTATCCTGCCTAGAAGAGGGGTAAGGAAGGAATGGTCCTCCAGGGCTATTGGTGTAAATAGCCGGCTGGAGAAGTATTGTAAGGCAAATACTATTCCATTCCTGGATAACTGGTCCCTCTTTTATGGTAAGGATGAACTGTATGCCCAGGATGGAGTACATCTCTCTCGACTAGGAGTTTCGACCTTGGCCAGCTCACTCGACAAGATTGTTGCGGGGTTTCGTTAAAAAAACTTGGGTGTGTAAGTAAAATACTGTCTCCATATGGAGCAGGTACTTCATGTGACAAACCAGTGAGTAAAATAGAAATAATCAGTCAAGATAGTGCGGATATAGTGATGTGTAATAGTAGTATCGATAACACTACACATGTAACTGACAGTAAAGATGAGAATACTGATAGAGTAGAATTTCCGTCTAGAGCTAGTAGTTCAACAGGAAATAATAAGTTAGCTAAACACAATAGAAAATTAGTTGCAAATAAAAGTAATAGGTTGAGGGTATATTATACAAATTGTAGGAGTTTATGTAACAAAATGAACGAACTTAGAGCACTCGTTAGCACAGCAAATATAGACATAATAGCGCTAACTGAAACGTGGATTAATACAGAATCTAGGCATTTTTTAGCAGAATTTGATATTCCAGGATATAGTTTGTTTAAATATGACCGAACAAGTAGGAGGGGCGGGGGTATAGCAGTGTTTGTCAGGAGTACATTAAAAAGCTGTATTAAATCAGGTATTAGACTAAATAATGATAATGAAAGTGTTTGGGTAGAGGTTAACGAAGGTAGTGAGACCATAGTTATTGGAGTTATATATAGACCGCCTAATATGAGTAGAAATGGCGGAAAATCGTTATGGGAGGAAATTAAAATAGCATCAAGGTTTAGCAATGTGTGCATTATGGGGGATTTTAATTTTCCGAACATTGATTGGCAGCACCAAATAGGCGACTCCGATTCAGTAGAGTTTATAGAGGTAGTACAAGATAGTTTTTTATTTCAATTCATAGATACGCCGACTAGAGGTATTAATATTCTTGATTTAGTTTTCAGTAACAATGAACATATGATAAATAATGTAGAGATTGGTGACCACCTAGGAAATAGCGATCATAAATCTATTTATTTTAATATACAATGGACAGGGAATGCTAAAGAGAATACGACACTTATCCCAGATTTCAGAAAAGCCGATTATGGTGGGCTAAGAAGAGACTTAAGGGTGGACCCTATTGTTAAGCGATTAAGTCAGGATATGCCAGAGTTAAACTTGCCACCTACATATAACCAGTTTATTGCTTCACTCCACAATGCTCAAAATAAATATATCCCTAAAAGAAGATTTAGATCGACGCAGAACCAACCAAAATGGATGACTAATAAGCTAATAGATCTTATAGGAAAAAAGAAAGGAATATATCGAAAAATAAAGAAAGGTGAAAATCATTTACATATATACTATCAGACTCTATCAAGACAGGTCAAAAAGGAAATCAGGAAAGCAAAAAGAAATTATGAAATAAGGATAGCCAGCGACTCAAAAAATAACCCTAAAGCTTTTTACCAACTATATAAATCTAAAGTTAGAGATGTAATAGGCCCCCTAAAAACTTCAATAGGAGAAATAACAGAAAATGATTTAGAAATGTGCAGTACATTAAATAGTCAGTTTCTTTCCGTTTTCACTAATGAAAATTTGGCACAGATTCCAGAAGTCAATATGGTATATAGTGATAGTATAGAAAATATGTTAAGTACAGTTAGTATAAGTAGAAATGATGTGCTTAAGGAAATTGACAGACTGAAACCTCAAAAATCGCCTGGTCCTGACGAGGTATATGCTAGAGTATTAAAAGAATGCAGAGATGAGTTAAGTAGTCCATTAGCATTTATATTTAACAAGTCATTAGAAACAGGTTTAGTTCCAGAAGCTTGGAAGCTTGCAAATGTAGTTCCGATCTTCAAAAAAGGTGATAAATCGATAGCATCCAATTACCGTCCCATTAGTCTCACATCAATCATAGGAAAGTTGCTAGAGTCTATTATTGCTAGGAAATTAGAAGCCACTTAGTAAAATTTAACTTAATAAATTCTTCTCAGCATGGATTCACTCAGGGACGTTCGTGCCTTACTAATTTGCTTAGCTTTTTCTCAGAGGTATATGAAGCAGTAGATAGTGACAAGTCATATGATATTATATATTTAGATTTCAGTAAAGCTTTCGACAGAGTCCCTCATGAGAGATTGATGAGAAAGGTTGAGGCACATGGAATAGGAGGGTCGTTGTTGGGATGGATTAGGCCATGGCTAATTGGTAGGAAACAGAGAGTCAGCATAAATGGTACCAAGTCAGAGTGGGGAGCAGTCAAAAGTGGTGTCCCCCAGGGATCGGTATTAGGTCCCCTGTTGTTTCTTATATACATAAATGACCTAGATTTAGGTATAACTAGTAGGATAAGTAAATTCGCAGACGATACTAAAATGGGGAGATCAATTGATTCAGATAGCGATATAGAGTGCCTCCAAAGGGATCTAGATACCTTACATGAATGGTCAGTAAATTGGCAGATGAAGTTTAACATTGACAAATGCAAGGTATTAAAGATAGGGAAGATGCAAACAAATGTTAAATATAAACTAGCTAATTTAGAATTAGAAAATTCAGACTGCGAGAAAGATCTAGGTGTGTTTGTTAGCAATGATTTGAAGCCTAGAAAACAGTGTATAAGCGTTCGTAATAAGGCAAACAGGATTCTCGGGTTCATCTCTAGGAGTGTGAGTAACAGAACTGCTGATGTTATCTTAAAACTTTACTTGTCATTAGTGAGACCCCATATGGATTATGCTGTCCAATTTTGGTGTCCTTATTACAGAATGGACATAGATTCATTGGAGAGAATTCAGCGTAGAATGACAAAAATGATCCATAATATTAGAAATTTTCCGTATGAAGAAAGGTTGAAGAAATTAGGTTTACATTCGTTAGAGAGACGCAGAGTTAGAGGGGATATGATAGAGGTGTTCAAGTGGGTTAGTGGGATTAACAAAGGGGACATGACAAATGTACTAAAGCTCAGTGATAGCGAAAGAACTCGTACCAATGGTTTCAAATTAGATAAATTTCGTTTCAGAAAAGATATAGGCAAATATTGGTTTGGTAACAGAGTTGTAGATGGGTGGAATAGGCTACCAAGTGATATAGTGGGATCAAGAACGATAGGGAGCTTTAAGAAAAAATTGGATAAGCATATGGACGAGAAGGGTTGGGTGTGAAGGGGGATCAGCCGGGTTGGGCCAATCAGCGCTCTGCAGACCCCCGTAATCCTGCGTTAATCTCTAACCGGTTTGGTAAGATGATCCTCAGGGTATTAGAGTGTTGAGCCTATAATTGGGCTTTGTAATTGGGGTTGTGTGGGACAGGGATCTGCCTTGCTTAGGCCAATCGGCTTTCTGCAGACTCCCATTTTCTTATGTTCTTATGTTCTTATATATATATATATATATATTTAATCAACAAGATGCATTTTGCAATATATGGAGACACTGGTTATAGTACTCTTATAAGGTAACTAACATTACCACTGATAGCCAGTATGGTCATTATTGTAATTGTTAGGATAATCAACACATAGTTACTATATTTATGATGTAGAATAGTTACCTCTTCCTTCACAACATTTACTTCATTATTATTATTATAATTATTATTATTATTATTATTATTATTATTAGTAGTAGTAGTAGTAGTAGTAGTAGTAGTAGTAGTAGTAGTAGTAGTAGTAGTAGAAAAGTACAAATAGCACAAGAAACGGGTGCTTCAAATTGGCTGACAACACTACCAATCAAGGCAAAAGGCTTCAATCTAAACAAACAAGAATTTAATGATGCTATTCCACTGAGGTATGATTGGCCGATTGAAGGACTGGCCGATCGATGCGTTTGTGGAATCAACAACGATGCAGACCACAGCATGGTATGTAAGAAGGGAGGATTCATCAGCATCAGGCACGATGAAGTAAGAGATGTAACGGCGAACATGCTCAGGGAGGTGTGTCGAGATGTGGTGCGCGAACCATCACTCATTCCCTTGGAGTGAGAGATCTTGCAGCACAGGACGGCCAACACATCCAACGAAGCACGAGTGGACGTTAGTGCAAGAAGTTTTTGGACAAGAGCACAGCGAGCATTCTTTGACGTAAGAATATTCGACCCAATGGCCCATAGCTACAGCGGGCTGTCTCTGGAGGCTGCACACAAGAGGAATGAACAAGAGAAGGTCAGGGCATATGGGGAAAGGATCTTAAATATCGAACATGGCAGCTTTACCCCACTAGTCTTCACCACATCTGGAGGGATGGGACCTAGGGCCCAGTGCTTCTATTCAAGGCTTGCAGAGATCATCGCAGAGAAGAAGAAACAGCCCAGGAGCCACGTTGTAGCCTGGATGAGGTGCCGTCTATCTTTCTCGTTGCTCAGATCAGCACTACTATGCCTGCGGGGAACAAGACTGTCTGCACCACAACCAGCGACGGTGGCAGAAGTGGACTACGAGGCAGCAGTGGCAGAGGGTCGCATAGGAAGGAGACTGGATTGAAATTGCATGGTGTTGAATAGTAATATCTGATGCTTGTAAAATAAAATGTATGAACAATATTAAATAAAAACCAATGTAGTAGTAGTAATCCACGATTATGAGTCTGAGTGCTGACCCGGGAATAGTAAGTAGCTGAATGACTACCAAGTCGGACGCTTTGATGACTGTTCTGACCTGGTTTAGGGTCCAAAGAGGGGATGCACAGGCTGAGTGGTTTAAAAAAAAAAAAAACAGTAGTAGTAGTAGTAGCAGTAGCAGTAGTAGCAGTAGTAGTAGTAGTAGTAGTAGTAGTAGTAGCAATAGTAGTAGTAGTAGTAGTAGTAGTAGTAGTAGTAGTAGCAGTAGTACATGAAATGTATGAAAAATATTAAATAAAAATCAATGAAAAAAAAATAATAATAAAAAAAAAATATACTAGCTACTACTTCTGCACTACGCAATATAAACACTACACTATACTAGCTACTACTTCTACACTATACAATATAAACACTACAATATACTAGCTACTATTTCTACACTACACAATATAAACACTACAATATACTAGCTACTACTTCTACACTACACAATATAAACACTACAATATACTAGCTACTACTTCAACACTACACAATATAAACACTACAATATACTAGCTACTATTTCTACACTACACAATATAAACACTACAATATACTAGCTACTACTTCTACACTACACAATATAAACACTACAATATACTAGCTACTACTTCTACACTACACAATATAAACACTACAATATACTAGCTACTACTTCTACACTACACAATATAAACACTACAATATACTAGCTACTATTTCTACACTACACAATATAAACACTACAATATACTAGCTACTATTTCTACACTACACAATATAAACACTACAATATACTAGCTACTATTTCTACACTACACAATATAAACACTACAATATACTAGCTACTATTTCTACACTACACAATATAAACACTACAATATACTAGCTACTACTTCTACACTACACAATATAAACACTACAATATACTAGCTACTACTTCTACACTACACAATATAAACACTACAATATACTAGCTACTACTTCTACACTACACAATATAAACACTACAATATACTAGCTACTACTTCTACACTACACAATATAAACACTACAATATACTAGCTACTACTTCTACACTACACAATATAAACACTACAATATACTAGCTACTACTTCTACACTACACAATATAAACACTACAATATACTAGCTACTACTTCTACACTGCACAATATAAACACTACAATATAATAGTAGTAGTAGTAGTAGTAGTAGTAGTAGTAGCAATAGTAGTAGTAGTAGTAGTAGTAGTAGTAGTAACGGGCGCTTCAAATTGGCTGACAACACTACCATTCAAGGCAAAAAGCTTCAATCTCAACAAACAAGAATTTAATGATGCTATTGCACTGAGGTATGATTGGCCGATTGAAGGACTGTCCGATCGATGCGTTTGTGGAACCATCAATGATACAGACCACACCATGATATGTAAGAAAGGAGGATTCATCAGCATCAGGCACGATGAAGTAAGAGATATAACAGCGAACATGCTCAGGGAGGTGTGTAGAGATGTGGTGAGCGAACCATCACTCATTCCCTTGGGTGGAGAGACCATGCAGCACAGGACGACCAACACATCCACTGAAGCAAGATTGGACGTTAGTGCAAGAGGCTTTTGGACAAATGCACAGCGAGCGTTCTTTGACATAAGAGTATTTGACCCAATGGCCCACAGCTACAGCGAGCTGTCTCTGGAGGCTGCACACAAGAGGAACGAACGAGAGAAGGTCAGGACATATGGAGAAAGGATCTTACAAGTCAAACATGGCAGCTTTACCCCACTAGTCTTCACCATATCAGGAGGGATGGGACCCAGGGCCCAGTGCTTCTATTCAAGGCTAGCAGAGATCATCGCAGAGAAGAAGCAACAGCCTAGGAGCCACGTCGTAGCCTGGATGAGATGCCGTCTATCTTTCTCATTGCTCAGATCAGCACTACTATGCCTGCGGGGAACAAGAAGGTCTGCACCACAACCAGTGACGGTGGCAGAAGTAGACTACGAGGCAGCAGTGGCAGAGGGTCGCATTGGAAGGAGACTGGATTGAAGTTGCATTGTGTAGAATAGTAGTATCTGATGCTTGTGAAATTTAGTATGTGTACAATATTAAATATAAGGTAGTGGTGGTGGTGATGGTGGAGGTGGTGATGGTAGTAGTAGTAACATGAAATGTATGTAAAATAATAAATAAATAAAAAAAAAAAAAAAAAAAAAAAAGTAGTAGTAGTAGAAGTAGTAGTAGTAGTAGTAGTAGTAGCAGTAGTGTAGAACCATGTCATAAGGAGTTGAATACTAATTATTGTATGATGACCATAGTGACTATCAGTTTCAATAACAGAGATGTGTATGTTTTTTATATAAGATACATAAGCAAACCAAATCATGCAGAATCCACTAACTAATATAATAATGTTTACACTGGTGATGGGCTGGTCTATCAGAGTGAGACCTGAGCGATCTCTGCCATACCCATAGCTTACTCTGACTGTTCCTTTTACTTATATATTTTCTAGATCTCGAGTGACGGCGTCTCTTCCGTGGATTGACCTCCCAATCTACCAAGATTGGAAGCTAAAGTGTCACATTATTCCTTTGCCCCTCAACTTTCTCTTCATAATTGCTGAGGGGCACAGGGCCCTGGGAGGGGCTTTGGTTTCCCGGGCGTTTACGCACCCTCTCAGCCCCCCGCCATGGAGTGGCTTCGGTCACCCAGGCTTTATTGTGGTCGGCAGGGAGGGTTCTGTGGGGTCGCTCGTTTATGGCCTTGGCCTTACTCGGGGCCTTGGGGCTGTTCGGCCAGGCAGCTTGGGGAACAACAACATAATGTTTACATACCTTGCATCTGTCCTTCATGTTTGGCCTAGCTATTGATAACTAGAGTGCCTTTATAAAGAGAGTAGCAACATAGGGGAGCCTGGGATTCAGAAACAATATGGCTCCCGGGAAATAATATATGTTGATAAATAGATAATGTAATAATAAGAGTTATAAATAAGATATTATAAGGTATATCAACTGAACATTAAGTGTAATACTTATGATATGCTAATGGGGACAACGCGAGATTAAAACATTATGGCATCATCACATCACACCTTTAACTGTGTTGGTGGTGTAACGGTTTAGATGCTTATGTTCTGGTTGTGGTGTCCCAAGTTCGAATCCCGGGAGGCCCATCTGCTTTAATTAGTTTATTCAGGTGCATTGGGGTTTGTAGTTGATGATCAATGTTACTTAATATATAAGTCAAGTTGACACTGCCTTCTCGTATAATGATACCCAAAGTAGAGTCACAACCAAATAATTTATGATGATCACATTCATTGACGATGGCAGGCTAAACATAATTAAATATGTTTGTCAAATTTGTATCTGAGATCTGTATATAGTAGGTTGTTAATAATAAGATGGACAGTTCTCTGCAAGGTAGACACAACTGATGATAATAATAATCTTTATCTGAGATCTGTATATAGTAGGTTGTTAATAATAAGATGGACAGTTCTCTGCAAGGTAGACACAACTGATGATAATAATAATCTTTATCTGAGATCTGTATATAGTAGGTTGTTAATAATAAGATGGACAGTTCTCTGCAAGGTAGACACAACTGATGATAATAATAATCTTTATCTGAGATCTGTATATAGTAGGTTGTTAATAATAAGATGGACAGTTCTCTGCAAGGTAGACACAACTGATGATAATAATAATTACCATACCAATTGTATCTGTTTTTCAAAACTGTATCTATCATCTGTATATGGAAGGCTATTAATAATGAAATTGAAGGTTCTCTGCGGGGTAAACACAAATAATTATAATGATACGAAGCATAGCACTATATGATATTATTAACACAACTCTTATAGCTTTAAAAAAATCTACATTTACTGTTGTCTTAATGTTTCAATCAAACATACCCATATTAGAATCATTAGGCGTAAGTGCAATACCAGCTAGAGTAATGAATTTTAATAATTCCTCAACGTATACAGTATATATATATATATATATATATATATATATATATATATATATATATATATATAATTATGTTACGGCCTTTTTGAAATAGTGGCCTTTTTGCGAAATGACCGGGAGCTTTTCAAAATGACCAAAAACCTAGCCTTTTTGTAAAATGAAACTTAATATCTGGCCCATTTGGAAAATGTCCAGCATATTGGCCTTTTTGTAAAATTACCTGTGCCCTTTTGCAAAATGACACCAAGCGTCTAACCTAACCTAACCTAACCTAACCTAACCTAACCTAAAATGTTAGGTTAGGTTAGGTTAGGTTAGACGTTTGGTGTCATTTTGCAAAAGGTCACAGGTAATTTTACAAAAAGGACAATATGCTGGACATTTTGCAAATGGGCCAGACATTAAGTGTCATTTTACAAAAAGGCTAGGTTTTTGGTCATTTTGCAAAGCTCCCGGTCATTTCGCAAAAAGGCCACTTTTTCAAAAAGGCTGTAACATATATACATTTATGTATTTATTTCTATTTACATATATATCAAGTGTATCTCACAAATGCACATGACCTAATAATTTGTGTTTATATTCTCAGCAGGGCACGAACCACCGATATTAAAGACGATTGTCCATGATTTAACTAACTCTACCAAAGCGTGAAATAATAGTTAACTTTTTCCTATATATACTATGGAGAAGGGAAATTCTACTTAGAGAAGATATTTCAATTCATACACTAGTCATCGGATCCATAATCCAGGATACCAAACCCTTCTCCTTAATATAAATAGATCAAGGTTAAGCATCCTTTCACGCCGTGGAAGAGTTGGTTAAAGCATGGACAGTCGCCCTGACTATTGGTGGATCGACCACCGCTATGTATCTATCTAGCTATCTATCTAATATATATATATATATATATATATATATATATATATATATATATATATATATATATATATATATTTTTTTTTCTTTAATACATACGAGGTTGAAAGAAATGGCAATTTCTGCGTTGGAAATTTTATTATTCAAAGTTTCCAGGTCTCTGATGAGTTTTCGCTGGGTGGCAGGAAGTAGATGAAGGAGATGAGCAAAATTCATGGTGGTACAGGGTTACATAAATGTACATGATGATACAGGATATACGACGCGTTTCACTGGACAACCAGCATTATCAAGTAAGGAAGGAATGAAATAAAAGGTAAACAGGAAGGGTATATATAGAGGGTGGAGGATCAGAGGAGGAGGAAAACAGGGGGCAAAAGTCTGCTATTGGTGGAAGCGTAAACTAGGAGAGAGAAGGGGTTAACCGCTCCACGCATGCGCACTGGATGCGGGATGGTGGTCAGTAGGTGGGGTCGAAGCTGATTGGCTGCGTGTCGAGGGGCGTGGCCTAAGTTGTGTGGCGCCTGCAGAAGACGAAGCTGAAGGAGGTAGCGCGGGGGGCTGCGTCAAGGGCACCGGGGGGCGAGGAGGGGTGTTAGGTCCTGTAGGGTAGTGCCTTTTGGCAGAAGGAAGGATCTGAAGGTCCAGAGTTTGGTTGTTGATGTTGGGATGTAAGGCTTGGATATATAAAGCTTCGAGTATAGGTAATCTCCTTGGGTCACTTTCTTTATCGAGTATGGTGGTGTGTTTCTCTAACTCGTTGCGTGTGAGGTGAGGGTGGTTAGGGGTGAGATAGTGGTCTTTGATGGCTCCAGCCTGAAGGTGAAGAGTTAACCGACGTGAAAGACGAGTCTGCGTCATACCAATATAGGAATGAGGTCCACAGTCCTCATAATTACAGGTATGTTGGTAAATGACGTGATCGTCGGTCATCGGGCTCTTTATCTTGGTGGAGGCTGGTTTGTTGCGGAGAACGAGGTTGGAGGTCTTGGGGGATTTGTAATAAATTATTAATTTGATTTTGTTTTCCGGGTTGGTTGGGTGGACATGCTTGGAGATTATTTCTTTTAAGACGGCCTCGTCATTTTTGTGTTCAGAGGACATGTAATTGCGGTAGAAGATCTTAATTTCATTGGGGGGGTCAATGTTGGGAGGGCTTTGAGTGTACCATTTTTCAAGATGGTGGTTGATGGTGCTGGAGATGTCGGAGTTGGAGTATCCGTTATTTACTAAAACTTGGGATAGTCTTTCTAGTTCCTGGTGGGTGTCGGCCCAGGTAGAGCAGTGCGTGAGGGCTCTCCTAACATAGGCGGAGATGGAGGATAGAAGATAACGGCGGGGGCATTCACTATCGCCGTTGAGGCATTGTCCTGTGTTAGTAGGTTTAATGTAGACGGTGGTTTTGAACCCATGGTCGTTCAGAGCTACGAGGATGTCGAGGAAGGGGAGTTGTCCATTGTTAGATTTTTCAAAGGTGAAGTTAAGTCCGGAGGAGGTCATGAAGCGACGCTGGAGTTCCTGTAGTTCGTGGAGGTCCTTGATTTGCACGAAGATGTCATCCACGTATCTACAGTAGACGGCTGGTCGTTGGGCAGCTAGGAGCTCTTCCTCGATGGTACCCATGAAAAAGTTCGCAAAAAGAACTCCTAGGGGGCTGCCCATCGCCACACCGTCTATCTGCTTGTACATGTTGCCCCGGGGGCAAAGGAAGGGGCCTCCTTGGTACATAGCTCCAGTAGTGTTTTCAGGGCCTTCTCCGGGATGTCCAGTGTAGGTGTATCAGGGCAATGATAAATTCGACGTAGAATCATGTCAATGGTCCTATCCACTGGCACGTTGGTGAACAGGCTTTCTACGTCGAGAGAGGCGATAGTGTGGTTGTTGTTACGGGGGGCGTCTCGTAAAATTTCCAAGAAATCGTGGGCTGAGTTAAGGTTGAATTGGCTGGGCACGTAGGGGGTGAGGAGGTTGTTCAGGGCCTTGGCGATCTGGTAGGTGGCAGTGGGGATCTGGGAGATGATGGGGCGGAGGGGGTTCCCAGGTTTGTGTGTTTTGATGGTTCCGTACGCATAACCAGGGGTGTATTCTCCGACGAGTTTTTTAAGGTGGATCCCTCCTTGTTTGGCGTTGA
>JAVRFV010000166.1:212348-232348 GCA_032716605.1 Paralithodes platypus | reverse complement strand
TGAGTATAATACAATACCCTAACACTCCATGTACCTGTTGGAGTGTAGCCCAACACAAACATAATAGACATAAAACACATGCATACATAAGCGTGAGTATAATACAATACCCTAACACTCCATGTACCTGTTGGAGTGCAGCCCAACACAAACATAATAGTAAAGCACATGCATACATAAGTGTGAGTATAATACAATATCCTAACACTCCATGTACCTGTTGAAGTGCAGCCCAACACAAACATAATGGACATAAAACACATGCATACATAAGTGTGAGTATAATACAATACCCTAACACTCCATGTACCTGTTGGAGTGCTGCCCAGCACAAACATAATAGACATAAAACACATGCATACATAAGTGTGAGTATAATACAATACCCTAACACTCCATGTACCTGTTGGAGTGCAGCCCAACACAAACATAATAGTAAAGCACATGCATACATAAGTGTGAGTATAATACCATATCCTAACACTCCATGTACCTGTTGAAGTGCAGCCCAACACAAACATAATAGACATAAAACACATACATACATAAGTGTGAGTATAATACAATACCCTAACACTCCATGTACCTGTTGGAGTGCAGCTCAACACAAACATAATAGACATAAAACACATGCATACATAAGTGTGAGTATAATACAATATCCTAACACTCCATGTACCTGTTGGAGTGCAGCCCAACGCAAACATAATAGACATAAAACACATGCATACATACTGTAAGTGTGAGTATAATACACTACCCTAACACTCCATGTACCTGTTTGAGTGCAGCCCAACACAAACATAATAGACATTATAATTCGATTAACCTATCATTATTAATAAGGAGAGTTAGTGATTATTTACTTTAATTTAAGGCAACATTATATGTTTGTTACTTATGAAGTCAAATGTAAAAACATGACATAAAAGATGATTATATTGGGTTATTGTGCATTACGAAGGTTATTATAGTCTATGAATCACTTATATATACTGTGTGTGTATAGAGAGAGAGAGAGAGAGAGAGAGAGAGAGATAATTGTCATTGTAATTATTGCATATAGGAACTGTACTACCTTTGTGTTTACAGATATATAATGATATGTGGCAGTAGTGGACGGGTTAATTTAGGCAGGAATTCCCTCTTTGATTCAGAGAGGTCAGGCATCAACTAAATAATATATTATGGGTATTAACATAATTAAATTAACGGGTGTATTACAATTACTAGTGTATACATTTTGAATGTTTTGCATAAACAATAAATAACATGACAAGTATATATTGCAGTTAAATTCAATAGCAATATCAAGTCCCGAAATTGTATACAAGTAACAGCCTCGTTGCGTTGTAAAAAAATGAATAAATACAAATACATACAGTAAATAAATAAATATTTTATATAAATAAATACATAAATAAGAAGAAAACAACATATAAAATAAACTATTTGTCAGACAATGATCACAATAAACAAAGCGTGTAATAAATAATGAATTATGCACAAGACCAACAACACTCACATAAGTAATCACAGCTTTGATCAGAAACTTGTATCCCTGTTTCCGCAGCAGCACTTCAATCGGGGGCTCATAGCAGGGTTCCATCTCTGGTTCTGAAATATTATGACAACACTATAAATATAGTAGATCACACACAACTACTAAAGAGAAAATGATTAATAGTAAGGTTATATTAAGACATAACAGTAATAATGCCTGTCACATTATACACCATCACCATTACTTACAGTAGGTCTGTTGTATGGTTTTAAGGGAGTCCACCTCGCTTGTTTATATTAAGACATAACAGTAATAATGACTGTCACATTATACACCATCACCATTACTTACAGTAGGTCTGTTGTATGGTTTTAAGGGAGTCCACCTTGCTTGTTTATATTAAGACATAACAGTAATAATGCCTTTCACATTATACACCATCACCATTACTTACAGTAGGTCTGTTGTATGGTTTTAAGGGAGTCCACCTCGCTTGTTTATATTAAGACATAACAGTAATAATGCCTGTCACATTATACACCATCACCATTACTTACAGTAGGTCTGTTGTATGGTTTTAAGGGAGTCCACCTCGCTTGTTTATATTAAGACATAACAGTAATAATGCCTGTCACATTATACACCATCACCATTACTTACAGTAGGTCTGTTGTATGGTTTTAAGGGAGTCCACCTTGCTTGTTTATATTAAGACATAACAGTAATAATGCCTTTCACATTATACACCATCACCATTACTTACAGTAGGTCTGTTGTATGGTTTTAAGGGAGTCCACCTCGCTTGTTTATATTAAGACATAACAGTAATAATGCCTGTCACATTATACACCATCACCATTACTTACAGTAGGTCTGTTGTATGGTTTTAAGGGAGTCCACCTCGCTTGTTTATATTAAGACATAACAGTAATAATGCCTGTCACATTATACACCATCACCATTACTTACAGTAGGTCTGTTGTATGGTTTTAAGGGAGTCCACCTCGCTTGTTTATATTAAGACATAACAGTAATAATGCCTGTCACATTATACACCATCACCATTACTTACAGTAGGTCTGTTGTATGGTTTTAAGGGAGTCCACCTTGCTTGTTTATATTAAGACATAACAGTAATAATGCCTGTCACATTATACACCATCACCATTACTTACAGTAGGTCTGTTGTATGGTTTTAAGGGAGTCCACCTCGCTTGTTTATATTAAGACATAACAGTAATAATGCCTGTCACATTATACACCATCACCATTACTTACAGTAGGTCTGTTGTATGGTTTTAAGGGAGTCCACCTCGCTTGTTTATATTAAGACATAACAGTAATAATGCCTGTCACATTATACACCATCACCATTACTTACAGTAGGTCTGTTGTATGGTTTTAAGGGAGTCCACTTCGCTTGTTTATATTAAGACATAACAGTAATAATGCCTGTCACATTATACACCATCACCATTACTTACAGTAGGTCTGTTGTATGGTTTTAAGGGAGTCCACCTTGCTTGTTTATATTAAGACATAACAGTAATAATGCCTGTCACATTATACACCATCACCATTACTTACAGTAGGTCTGTTGTATGGTTTTAAGGGAGTCCACTTCGCTTGTTTATATTAAGACATAACAGTAATAATGCCTGTCACATTATACACCATCACCATTACTTACAGTAGGTCTGTTGTATGGTTTTAAGGGAGTCCACCTTGCTTGTTTATATTAAGACATAACAGTAATAATGCCTGTCACATTATACACCATCACCATTACTTACAGTAGGTCTGTTGTATGGTTTTAAGGGAGTCCACTTCGCTTGTTTATATTAAGACATAACAGTAATAATGCCTGTCACATTATACACCATCACCATTACTTACAGTAGGTCTGTTGTATGGTTTTAAGGGAGTCCACCTTGCTTGTTTATATTAAGACATAACAGTAATAATGCCTGTCACATTATACACCATCACCATTACTTACAGTAGGTCTGTTGTATGGTTTTAAGGGAGTCCACTTCGCTTGTTTATATTAAGACATAACAGTAATAATGCCTGTCACATTATACACCATCACCATTACTTACAGTAGGTCTGTTGTATGGTTTTAAGGGAGTCCACCTTGCTTGTTTATATTAAGACATAACAGTAATAATGCCTGTCACATTATACACCATCACCATTACTTACAGTAGGTCTGTTGTATGGTTTTAAGGGAGTCCACCTCGCTTGTTTATATTAAGACATAACAGTAATAATGCCTGTCACATTATACACCATCACCATTACTTACAGTAGGTCTGTTGTATGGTTTTAAGGGAGTCCACCTCGCTTGTTTATATTAAGACATAACAGTAATAATGCCTGTCACATTATACACCATCACCATTACTTACAGTAGGTCTGTTGTATGGTTTTAAGGGAGTCCACCTCGCTTGTTTATATTAAGACATAACAGTAATAATGCCTGTCACATTATACACCATCACCATTACTTACAGTAGGTCTGTTGTATGGTTTTAAGGGAGTCCACCTCGCTTGTTTATATTAAGACATAACAGTAATAATGCCTGTCACATTATACACCATCACCATTACTTACAGTAGGTCTGTTGTATGGTTTTAAGGGAGTCCACCTCGCTTGTTTATATTAAGACATAACAGTAATAATGCCTGTCACATTATACACCATCACCATTACTTACAGTAGGTCTGTTGTATGGTTTTAAGGGAGTCCACCTCGCTTGTTTATATTAAGACATAACAGTAATAATGCCTGTCACATTATACACCATCACCATTACTTACAGTAGGTCTGTTGTATGGTTTTAAGGGAGTCCACCTCGCTTGTTTATATTAAGACATAACAGTAATAATGCCTGTCACATTATACACCATCACCATTACTTACAGTAGGTCTGTTGTATGGTTTTAAGGGAGTCCACCTCGCTTGTTTATATTAAGACATAACAGTAATAATGCCTGTCACATTATACACCATCACCATTACTTACAGTAGGTCTGTTGTATGGTTTTAAGGGAGTCCACCTCGCTTGTTTATATTAAGACATAACAGTAATAATGCCTGTCACATTATACACCATCACCATTACTTACAGTAGGTCTGTTGTATGGTTTTAAGGGAGTCCACCTCGCTTGTTTATATTAAGACATAACAGTAATAATGCCTGTCACATTATACACCATCACCATTACTTACAGTAGGTCTGTTGTATGGTTTTAAGGGAGTCCACCTCGCTTGTTTATATTAAGACATAACAGTAATAATGCCTGTCACATTATACACCATCACCATTACTTACAGTAGGTCTGTTGTATGGTTTTAAGGGAGTCCACCTCGCTTGTTTATATTAAGACATAACAGTAATAATGCCTGTCACATTATACACCATCACCATTACTTACAGTAGGTCTGTTGTATGGTTTTAAGGGAGTCCACCTCGCTTGTTTATATTAAGACATAACAGTAATAATGCCTGTCACATTATACACCATCACCATTACTTACAGTAGGTCTGTTGTATGGTTTTAAGGGAGTCCACCTCGCTTGTTTATATTAAGACATAACAGTAATAATGCCTGTCACATTATACACCATCACCATTACTTACAGTAGGTCTGTTGTATGGTTTTAAGGGAGTCCACCTCGCTTGTTTATATTAAGACATAACAGTAATAATGCCTGTCACATTATACACCATCACCATTACTTACAGTAGGTCTGTTGTATGGTTTTAAGGGAGTCCACCTCGCTTGTTTATATTAAGACATAACAGTAATAATGCCTGTCACATTATACACCATCACCATTACTTACAGTAGGTCTGTTGTATGGTTTTAAGGGAGTCCACCTCGCTTGTTTATATTAAGACATAACAGTAATAATGCCTGTCACATTATACACCATCACCATTACTTACAGTAGGTCTGTTGTATGGTTTTAAGGGAGTCCACCTCGCTTGTTTATATTAAGACATAACAGTAATAATGACTGTCACATTATACACCATCACCATTACTTACAGTAGGTCTGTTGTATGGTTTTAAGGGAGTCCACCTCGCTTGTTTATATTAAGACATAACAGTAATAATGCCTGTCACATTATACACCATCACCATTACTTACAGTAGGTCTGTTGTATGGTTTTAAGGGAGTCCACCTCGCTTGTTTATATTAAGACATAACAGTAATAATGCCTGTCACATTATACACCATCACCATTACTTACAGTAGGTCTGTTGTATGGTTTTAAGGGAGTCCACCTCGCTTGTTTATATTAAGACATAACAGTAATAATGCCTGTCACATTATACACCATCACCATTACTTATACTAGGTCTGTTGTATGGTTTTAAGGGAGTCCACCTCACTTGTTTATATTAAGACATAACAGTAATAATGCCTGTCACATTATACACCATCACCATTACTTACAGTAGGTCTGTTGTATGGTTTTAAGGGAGTCCACCTCGCTTGTTTATATTAAGACATAACAGTAATAACGCCTGTCACATTATACACCATCACCATTACTTACAGTAGGTCTGTTGTATGGTTTTAATGGAGTCCACCTCGCTTGTTTATATTAAGACATAACAGTAATAATGACTGTCACATTATACACCATCACCATTACTTACAGTAGGTCTGTTGTAAGGTTTTAAGGGAGTCCACCTCGCTTGTTTATATTAAGACATAACAGTAATAATGCCTGTCACATTATACACCATCACCATTACTTACAGTAGGTCTGTTGTATGGTTTTAAGGGAGTCCACCTCGCTTGTTTATATTAAGACATAACAGTAATAATGCCTGTCACCTTATACACCATCACCATTACTTACAGTAGGTCTGTTGTATGGTTTTAAGGGAGTCCACCTCGCTTGTTTATATTAAGACATAACAGTAATAATGCCTGTCACATTATACACCATCACCATTACTTATACTAGGTCTGTTGTATGGTTTTAAGGGAGTCCACCTCACTTGTTTATATTAAGACATAACAGTAATAATGCCTGTCACATTATACACCATCACCATTACTTACAGTAGGTCTGTTGTATGGTTTTAAGGGAGTCCACCTCGCTTGTTTATATTAAGACATAACAGTATTAATGCCTGTCACATTATACACCATCACCATTACTTACAGTAGGTCTGTTGTATGGTTTTAAGGGAGTCCACCTCACTTGTTTATATTAAGACATAACAGTAATAATGCCTGTCACATTATACACCATCACCATTACTTACAGTAGGTCTGTTGTATGGTTTTAAGGGAGTCCACCTCGCGTGTTTTCTCTTTCTCTCCCTCTCTATTTGCCTTGTATCCATTCTGCCCCATTCAACCTACCGTTTTAAGACGTTTACCCCCATCCAGGTGTCAATATTTTCCTGGCGAGCAGTACCGAGCCTGGCATTACAGAATCCTCATATTATGTGAACATTTTACATTGTCTACTATTCGAAGACAAATAATCAGCAATACATTTTCAGACATTTACTCTGTGCTTGTAATACACTGTCTGTAATATCAAAGAAATACCGATTACACCTTAAGGGAGCCCAGGCGGTATTGTGCACCATAATTTACTGGTTCGGCTCAATGGTTTAAGGAAGGGGTTTAGTTTGCTCTCAATGCCTCTATCTAGTTTAAAAAAAAAACACCCACAAGACCCCCCTTCGATGTAAATTTGTACATTTTTCGGTAGGAAAATGTCCCGACCGATTCCTCTTCAAATACAGGCTCGCTATCGCTCGCCAGGAAATAAATCGACACCTAAATGGCACGAAAGGTCTTAATATTGGCAAAGAAATGGGGCAAACGGTGTGAAAACCGCCAAACTAATGGGGCGAATGTGTTGTAATCTGCTAAATAATAGGGCTAAACATACTTTATGTAAACAGCTGTAAAATGTTAGGATTCAGCTTACCACAGCTTTAAGGCCGTTGATCAACCTTTCTCCGGCATTTTATAGGACAATTATTGCCACTTCACCATTGAAGCTGAATCATAAGGTGGCCACATAATATAATCTACCTTCAGTCTATTTAGCAATTGTAATATAATATAACCCAGAAATATTGCCACAAAACCTTGCTTATCGAACATTGATGGAGAGATCGGTGGTGTTACCTGACCTTAACTCCGCCAGGTATATCATCAGATCCTCACTGACCAACCTACCTATTACTGTATAGTTAGGTCAGTCAGCTAAATTATCAGAGTGGCTACTGCCCTCGCTCGGGAGTCAAACTTAACCCGGTACATTCTCAGTTAACCCTTACAGTACCGGTGGCATCCTTTTACTGCCCTCGCTCGGGAGTCAAACTTAGCCCGGTACATTCTCAGTTAACCCTTACAGTACCGGTGGCATCCTTTTACTGCCCTCGCTCGGGAGTCAAACTTAGCCCGGTACATTCTCAGTTAACCCTTACAGTACCGGTGGCATCCTTTTACTGCCCTCGCTCGGGAGTCAAACTTAGCCCGGTACATTCTCAGTTAACCCTTACAGTACCGGTGGCATCCTTTTACTGCCCTCGCTCGGGAGTCAAACTTAGCCCGGTACATTCTCAGTTAACCCTTACAGTACCGGTGGCATCCTTTTACTGCCCTCGCTCGGGTGTCAAACTTAGCCCGGTACATTCTCAGTTAACCCTTACAGTACCGGTGGCATCCTTTTATTGCCCTCGCTCGGGAGTCAAACTTAGCCCGGTACATTCTCAGTTAACCCTTACAGTACCGGTGGCATCCTTTTACTGCCCTCGCTCGGGAGTCAAACTTAGCCCGGTACATTCTCAGTTAACCCTTACAGTACCGGTGGCATCCTTTTACTGCCCTCGCTCGGGAGTCAAATTTAGCCCGGTACATTCTCAGTTAACCCTTACAGTACCGGTGGCATCCTTTTACTGCCCTCGCTCGGGAGTCAAACTTAGCCCGGTACATTCTCAGTTAACCCTTACAGTACCGGTGGTATCCTTTTACTGCCCTCGCTCGGGAGTCAAACTTAGCCCGGTACATTCTCAGTTAACCCTTACAGTACCGGTGGCATCCTTTTACTGCCCTCGCTCGGGAGTCAAACTTAGCCCGGTACATTCTCAGTTAACCCTTACAGTACCGGTGGCATCCTTTTACTGCCCTCGCTCGGGAGTCAAACTTAGCCCGGTACATTCTCAGTTAACCCTTACAGTGCCGGTGGCATCCTTTTCACTTTATTCTGCCAACCATTAGACTATTTGTAATATAGTCGGGAAGGCCGTCTACCCATTAAAAAGCTACACCTCAATCCTTATAGCTATCATATACCTTTCCTAAGCATTATAAAATGGTCTAAATGAAGCTGAAATCAAATAAAAAAGACGTCACCAGTAAACTGTTGTATCATGTTTAGCACATTTAATAGGTAAGAGCATATATATATATATATATATATATATATATATATATATATATATATATATATACCTGGCTTTCTTTCAACAATTTCATTCAGCTTAGAAAGGGCTTGTGGGAGTCCAGCGAGTAAGGACTTTCTTAATTAGCCATATGACTTTCATATACCTTTCTTTACCTTTAAGTAAGTCGTCTAATGATACTGAACACAGAAGGTATGGCGCCATGGTAAACTAAAAGGGTTAATTGTGCAAAATATTAAATTATGAGGGACATCAGAATATTTATGATATTATATCTGTATGTCCTTAATGTGTAGATATGGATATTAGGATCATAACTTTAATAGAAAACTAAGTGCAGACATAACTCGAGTTAAAGACAATGATACTGGAGTTATTATGTAATACTGAGATAGTTGTACTGACCTTTCTGGCAGGAGATGGACATTTCACCGCAGGCACCCACATTACATCGCACCTGTAGCCAGAGGTGAGGGAAGCCAGGTATGTCCTCAGTACAATTTGCTTGACCCACAACCTTCTCCAAACCACCAGTTGTGTCCGTCATTCTCCACCACTTGGACCCAACCTGAAACAACAACAACAAATATGGTCTTACGACAGATGCGGTTTGTAATACTGTTATAATTGTGATCATCAGTTATGATTGCCCTTCTCCAGGAGGGATGGGCATATTTATTTGCAGTATATTATCTTTTCTAGTTTCCTAACTAGACCTCCATCAAAGTTTTATCCCCCCCCCTCCCCCCACACCCTCCTTTAATATAAATTTGTAAAAACAAACAAATAATATAAAAATGTCCTGGCCGAAGGCCGGTTCCTTTTAAATTACAGGCTCCCTACCTCTCGCCAGCAAAAAAATGACACCTAAATGACACGAAAGTCTTAATACTAACAATTTCATGGGGCGAAAGGTCTTAGAATCGCCAAACTAATATGCCAAACATCCTAAAATCATAAAACTAATAGGGCTAAACATGAGGAAGAAGGGTGATCAGAAAAGCGACCCATCTCCCCTTAAGGTCAAAGACAACTCTTGATCAATCTGCTTATTAACCTGAGAGCCCCATCCAAAACAGTTACAGTTAGTTACACCCAGTCCCAGGGATTGTCCATATTTGTTCTTTTTCTTTGAATATAAACCAAAATTCAGTGACCCAGGGTGGTGTTTGTGGGGTGCCAACTTAGCCCACCTCCTAACATAACGTAAGATATAACCCACAACCTCCTCTCCAGGACAGTTATTAAAAGGGTTATAAACACAAGCAATGCCTTCTGAGTGGCCATCTGGACCCTACCGTGCTAAATAATATGGCATGCAGGAAGGCCATCTGGGTTGGAAGGGTTATATACATGGCTGGTTTTGGCAAACTTTAAATAAATCCCTCACGATTGTAACGGTAAGCACAATTGTTCTACATTGCTTCAGTCGACAGTGTTTTCAATGCTTCCCAAGGAGTTGTGCATTATTTATCACCATTATGCACTATTGTTTGGGTGCGGTTGGGTTGGGTTGGGTAGATTAGGTATAAGTTAGGTTAGGATAAGTTTAATATCCAAATATTCCGATCCAACTCTCAAACCTTCAGTTTATTCAAACGCCCTAATAGACAACATTATAGACTCCAGGCTTCAAACACTCAGTCATCGTTAGTATTTTGTACTGACAGGATGATCATACTTCATAAAAGCATCAGATGAGTGTCTGAATATTGTTTTGGATAGTACGCCAATGTTAATAGGTTTGGGAAGCTATATAAACAGGCCACCGTCGGCAAACGGTCATCTCTCGCCGCGGCAATATATTGTGGGGAGGTCGGACGAAATATTGTTGAAATCATCAATATATTGAATATTACTGTACTAAAGATGAGATAGTACCTAGATAAACGACAATTTTCGGAAATCTAAATAAAAATTGGAGGGTTTCCTATAACCAAATTTAAAGATTCGTGTCTTAACTCTCCTGTATTACCAATTTGATTCAGCTTAAAGGAAAGGGGTATAATTCTGGGACCGACTGGTTCTCCAGCACCAACAATTGTTATTATACGTTTGTCATATCCATTACTTCATTGCTATATATGTCCAGACCGTCGCAAATGTGGATATGGAACTATAAAAAAACATGTAAATAAACACAATTCTCCCTATAACTCTCCCTATCGACAGAGGCGGCGCCGTGTGTCACCACTGAGTTCAGTTTATGGTGCTGCCCCCCATACGTCCTAAGATATATTCCATTGACATTACAATTACGTACCTGAGAATCAACTAGACAGGCCCACCAGAAAACATATGTAACACCTGGGAAACAATCACAGACCCTCCAGACAATCACCATACTAGACATAGCTGGCTTGTGTCACAGTTGCAATGTCTTACCAAACAAAGTCATTGAAAAGACATTTCCTAAGAACGAGCCAAGCATAGCTATTATGAAATCCCACATCGTTCTTCCTAGTAATGTTGTTTGTCCTCAGTGTGGAAATCAGTTTGTGTTTATGGAATCAAGAACACAGTGGTAAAGTTTCCATACACACCGGTTCCATATAAAAACAAAACAAAAGACGTTGTTGTGGTTTAACGGCTTCTAATAGTACAGGAAGCTTCCTCTCTCCTACTAAATTACTGACCTGTGGACATAAAGTATGTTTAGTACCGGTACTCTAGGTGTTAATTAGGTTAGGTTAGTTTACTTAGGTTATGTTAGTAAGGTTATGTTAATTAGGTTATGTTAGTAAGGTTATATTAGTTAGGTTAGGTTAAGTTTGGTAGGTAAGGATCAGCTAAGAGCGTTAGCGAGCAAACCAAAAACACCTGGATAACCTTCCAAAATAAACAATAGTGTTGCCAACTTAAAACACCAGGATAACCTTACCATATTAAGAATAGTGTTGCCAACTTAAAACACCGGGATAACCTTCCAAAATAAACAATAGTGTTGCCAACTTAAAACACCAGGATAACCTTACCATATTAAGAATAGTGTTGCCAACTTAAAACACCGGGATAACCTTCCAAAATAAACAATAGTGTTGCCAACTTAAAACACCAGGATAACCTTACCATATTAAGAATAGTGTTGCCAACTTAAAACACCGGGATAACCTTCCAAAATAAACAATAGTGTTGCCAACTTAAAACACCAGGATAACCTTACCATATTAAGAATAGTGTTGCCAACTTAAAACACCGGTATAACCTTCCAAAATAAACAATAGTGTTGCCAACTTAAAACACCAGGATAACCTTACCATATTAAGAATAGTGTTGCCAACTTAAAACACCAGGATAACCTTACCATATTAAGAATAGTGTTGCCAACTTAAAACACCAGGATAACCTTACCATATTAAGAATAGTGTTGGCTCGCTATCGCTCGCCAACTTATAACACCGGGATAGCCTTCCAAAATAAACCATAGTGTTGGCTCGCTATCGCTCGCCAACTTAAAACACCAGGATAACATTACCAAATAAAGATAAGTGTGTGCACCGTATGTATGTATGTATGCATGTATGTATGTATGTATGTATGTATGTATGTATGTATGTATGTATGTCACTTTAAACACGTGGTACGATAACGGTCGCCATATTTAAACTCTGTCTCTCTCTCTCTCTCAAACATCTTAGAGCAGTTGGCTGATGGGATGAAACGTCTTAGAGCAGTAGGTTGATGGGACGAAACGTCTTAGAGCAGTAGGCTGATGGGGTGAAACGTCTTAGAGCAGTAGGTTGATGGGGTGAAACGTCTAAGAGCAGTAGGCTGATGGGGTGAAACGTCTTAGAGCAGTAGGTTGATGGGGTGAAACGTCTTAGAGCAGTAGGCTGATGGGGTGAAACGTCTTAGAGCAGTTGGTTGATGGGGTGAAACGTCTTAGAGCAGTAGGTTGATGGGGCGAAACATTTTGGAGCAGTAGGCTGATGGGGCGAAACATCTCCACTAAGGTGTTGAAAAATGATGGTCAGCCTCACCTTTACTCACTCTCTCTGTCTAGGCTATCTATCTAAGCTATCTATCTATCTATCAATCTATTTATCTTATCTATCTATCTCTATCTATGTTATCTATCTATCTGTCTTTCTATCTATCTGTTATCTATCTGTTATCTATCTATCTATCTATCTATGTTATCTATCTATCTATCTCTATATCTATGTTATCTATCTATCTATGTTATCTATCTATCTATATTTCTATCTATCTATCTATCTATCTCTATATCTATGTTATCTATATATATGTTATCTATCTATCTATCTTTCTATCTATCTATCTTCCAATCTATTTATCTTATCTATCTATTTATCTTATCTATCTATCTCTATCTATGTTATCTATCTATCTATCTTTCTATCTATCTGTTATCTATCTATCTATCTATATATTTATCTATCTATCTATCTGTTATCTATCTCTATCTATTAATCTATCTATGTTATCTATCTATCTTTCTATCTATCTATCTATCTATCTATCTATCTATCTATCTATCTCTATATCTATCTAGGTTAGGTAGACTGTGTTAGGTTAGTTAGAGTGCGTTAGGCTAGGTTAAGTGCGTTAGGTTAGGTTGGTTAGAATGTGTTATGTTATTTAGAGTGTGTTAGGTTACTCAGAATGCATTAGGCTAGGTAGATTGTGTTAAGTTTGGTAGAATGCGTTAGGTTAGATAGAGTGCGTTAGGTTAGGTAGATTGTGTTAGGTTAGTTAGAGTGCGTTAGGCTAGGTTGAGTGCGTTAGGTTAGGTTGGTTAGAATGCGTTATGTTACTTAGAGTGTGTTAGAATGCATTAGGTTAGGTAGATTGTGTTAAGTTTGGTAGAATTCGTTAGGTTAGATAGAGTGCGTTAGGTTAGGTAGAGTGTGTTAGGTTAGGTAGAGTGCGCTAGGTTAGGTAAATTAGAGTGTGCTATGTTAATTTGAGTGTATTAGATTAGGTAGAGTGCAATAGGTTAGTTAGAGTGCGCCAGGTTAGGTTTAAGTGCGTTTTGTTAGGTTAGGTAGAGTGCGTTAGGTTAATTAAAGCGCAATACATGGAGTGCGTTAGGTTAGGTCAGGTTAAAAAGTGTTAGGTTAAAAAATTAGGTTATGTTAAAAAAGTTAGTTTAGGTTAGGTTACAAATATTAGGTTAGACATTTAGGTTAGGTTAGGTTAAGTTAAAAATGTTAGGTTAGATTAGGTTAGGGTAGGTTAGGTTAAACATGTTAGGTTAGGTTAGGTTAGGTTAGGTTAAACAGGTTAGGTTAGGTTAGGTTACAAAACAAAAATATATATTTCACGCCCCTATTATTTCAAAATGATCTTGTAAGGCCTACGCAATCCAACTCTGTAAATATACCAGCCTCAGAGCCTCCAAATTCAGTCACCCAGGCACTTTCAAGGGAGTTTGTATATTATTAAGACTCAATTCCCTTCACCTTCGGCAGCCGCTCACGCTCACACCCGGCCCCCTACGACATCCTACTATAGAGAACCGATCATAGCAAACACGCTCACCTTGCCATAGAGCTCAACCCCAGCCTCCTACGACCACCGACACCCAAGATACAACGACGCATGTACAATGTATTTAGAGGCACTCACCCCCCCCCCCCTCCTACCTCTTCTCCCTGGGTACCCCTCGAAAAGAAATTATAGAGAGAGAGAGAGAGAGAGTTTTAAATATGACGACACCACCACGTGTTTAAAGGGACAGACAGACAGATAGACACACATACGTACAGTCATACATACAGTCATACATACATACATACGTACATACATACAGGGTATAATATATTTGGGACGATGGGGTTTGGTTATAACTTATTGTTGAATTAATTGAATTGAAAGACGTCCTTCCTTAACTGAATGTTCTGGTCAAATGCTGAATGATGTTGTTGCTGTTGCTGTTGTTGGACAGACATACATACATACAAACATACATACATATAGTTTAAATTGTATATATATAATATATATATATATATATATATATATATATATATATATATATATATATATATATATATATATATATATATATATAAGACGTTTTACCCCACCATTCAGCCTACTACTGTTTCTACTGTACGGTGTATCATCATTTGTTAACACCTTATGGGAGAAAGAGATCTTTACCAGGCTATAACTTTTTCCCTATAAGAGATTTCCACCCCCATTTTATTTTAGGTTTCTTTATATTTTGTTGGGCATCTATTGAACAAGTTATTTTGTTGGGCATCTATTGAACAAGTTATTTTTGATTTTGGAGATTATGACCTTGAGAGTTTTGGGAAGCTGATTTGTTTAGTCCCGCCCAATTTTCCCAGCAATTTTGTTGTTTCTACGTTATCCAAGTGTTTTGTTTTTGTTTGTTTTTTTGGCGAGCGATAGCGAGCCAACATAATTTTGTTGTTTGTACGTTATCCAAGAACCCGGCCTGGACATTTTTCTACTGGAATATGTACAAAATCTAGCTTGCAAGCGGGTAAATGGTGCATCATAGTGAGGGTATAGTGAAAGTGTTGTTATGGTGGTAAACTTACCTGTATTATGAACCTCAGTGGTGAAGGGGGGTAATGGTTGATGGGTGTGTTGACAGTGACCCCGCCACCACCACAGACCATCAGTAGTCTGGCCGCCGGGTTGTTGGTCTTCTTGGCATTTACTTGGTTTATTTTGGCTCTACCTACACTGCCTGTTGTGTTGTACAGGCCTAGGTAAAGATCCCAGTTGTTGTAGTGTTGTGGATGGTGGAGATGTAAGATGTCTGTCTCCAGTACATCCGTAGACCCGTTGACCGGCCGCCGCAGTGATGCTCCACCCATGTACCCGAACGCCATGTTCACCGCGTTACACTCTGTAGGGTAAGAGGTAAAGGGATGTTAACCCTATTTGGTCTGAGGGGGGATTTTTATGTCAACCCTATTTTGCTCCATTAGGCTTAGTTGCAGGATGTTAAGACTTTTCACCTCAATAGGCTACTTTGGCGATAATACCACGTTTCACCCTATTTAGGTATGGTTTATTTTCTGGGCGAGTGATAGCGAGCCTGTAACTTAGAATTGTTTTCCTTCGGCCGGGACATTTTTCTATTGGAAAATGTACATGTTTAGCTTGAAAAGGAGATTGCTTTGACATTTTATATTTTGAAGGAAGTCTGGGAAGTTGTTTTTTGTTAGTTTAGTGGACAATCTAATGTACAAGTAAAACCCTCAATAGTAATTACAAATAATATACTAATTTGCTGTTGGAGTTCAGGAATAGCGACAGTAAATTATTTTACATTTAGTTCAAAATGGACTGTGTGTAGCATTAGTTACTTTGTTGAGCACATCAAATATATTCCAAGACTGGCCTTTGTACCGCTGCTGTATCCAGAGAGCGTCTTTATGTAACATGGACTGTGTGTAGCATTAGTTAGTGTGTTGAACACACATCAAATATTTTCCAAGATTGGCCTTTGTACCGCTGTTGTATCCAGAGAGCGTCTTTATGTAACATGGACTGTGTGTAGCATTAGTTAGTGTGTTGAACACACATCAAATGTTTTCCAAGACTGGCCTTTGTACCGCTGCTGTATCCAGAGAGCGTCTTTATGTAACATGGACTGTGTGTAGCATTAGTTTGTGTGGTGAACACACATCAAATGTTTTCCAAGACTGGCCTTTGTACCGCTGCTGTATCCAGAGAGCGTCTTTGTGTGACATCATCACCCCCTTAGAATATAACTATCTTGTATAGATTTGTTTACTATTTTAGAATATATATTAAAGTAAAATACATATTTGTTAAATTAACAAGTTCTGAAAAGTAACAACAACAGGGGATAACTATGTCTGCTAGCAGTGGTGGGCACGGTTCCGCTAATACGTTAACAGCTAATTAGCGAGTTGAACTTTCTTGTAACTTGATTGGCGTTTCAGCTAACTTTGATAATCGTTAGCAATGATTAGGCTACAGGTGCGCAGTGCCAGATTGGTTGAATAAATTAGCAGTATAATAAGCATTTAACCAATCAGCGGCGGGCAGTGGTGTTCTAATAGCTGCCTGCATTTTTTCTTGTTTTACTCCCACAAGTAATATTATAATAATACTGTATGATAATACTAAATATATTTGTTGTCAATTGAATATACTCTAAATGAATGGGCTTAGTTCTATAATATAATATCACCTGAGTTGCATGCAGAAAGTGAGCCACAGTCATCACCACCATCAGAGCCACACATCACAACCAGGAAGAGGTGTGGAAGGGCCTTGATGTTGTTGAGGACCGGGCAGCTTCCGTTCCATACACGACCAGAACTGTTCAATATTTGCACCAACGATGATCCCACCTATAAATATACACAACAGTAACGCAATTAATATTATATTAAAATAGTATTGCAATTATCACATACTACAGTATTAGCCAAACATTGAATATCAGCAGCAAATATAGACATTATAATGGTATATATAATAACACAGTAGGCTACCCTGTATAATGTTGGTGTATATAATATGAACACTATGTTTTGTATATTGGTATTATCACATACTACAGTATTAGCCAAACATTGAATATCAGCAGCAAATATAGACATTATAATGGTATATATAATAACACAGTAGGCTACCCTGTATAATGTTGGTGTATATAATATGAACACTATGTTTTGTATATTGGTATTATCACATACTACAGTATTAGCCAAACATTGAATATCAGCAGCAAATATAGACATTATAATGGTATATATAATAACACAGTAGGCTACCCTGTATAATGTTGGTGTATATAATATGAACACTATGTTTTGTATATTGGTATTATCACATACTACAGTATTAGCCAAACATTGAATATCAGCAGCAAATATAGACATTATAATGGTATATATAATAACACAGTAGGCTACCCTGTATAATGTTGGTGTATATAATATGAACACTATGTTTTGTAACACCCATACTTTATTTGTTATATATATATATATATATATATATAAGGAAGGAGTGAAAGCAAATGAAATTCGTACAGGTAATGGCGCTGTACATTCTGGAACTCCAATAATAAAACTGACGTGTGGTTAATCTACTTGGTGTGAGTACATTAGTCCATTACACAACACACATCTTGTACACTACCACACACCAATAATCTACTTGGTGTGAGTACATTAGTCCATTACACAACACACATCTACTTGGTGTGAGTACATTAGTCTATTACACACACATCTTGTACACTACCACACACCAATAATCTACTTGGTGTGAGTACATTAGTCCATTACACAACACACATCTTGTACACTACCACACACCAATAATCTACTTGGTGTGAGTACATACACAACACACATTGTACACTACCACAATAATCTACTTGGTGTGAGTACATTAGCATTACACAACACATCTTGTACACTACCACACACCAATAATCTACTTGGTGTGAGTACATTAGTCCATTACACAACACACATCTTGTACACTACCACACACCAATAATCTACTTGGTGTGAGTACATTAGTCCATTACACAACACACATCTTGTACACTACCACACCAGTAATCTACTTGGTGTGAGTACATTAGTCCATTACACAACACACATCTTGTACACTACCACACACCAATAATCTACTTGGTGTGAGTACATTAGTCCATTACACAACACATCTTGTACACTACCACACACCAATAATCTACTTGGTGTGAGTACATTAGTCTATTACACAACACACATCTTGTACACTACCACACACCAATAATCTACTTGGTGTGAGTACATTAGTCTATTACACAACACACATCTTGTACACTACCACACACCAATAATCTACTTGGTGTGAGTACATTAGTCCATTACACAACACACATCTTGTACACTACCACACACCAATAATTATACAAGCACACTTGTACATGGATTTATATGTCATCCTTAACGGAGAGTAGCATGGGGTAATGTGTATTTTGACTCATATAATACATAACTGATTCATGCATTATCTTTTATATATTAATTAATGATGCACATATCTTAGTAATTTCAGAACTAAACTTATTATATCAAATAAACCCATTTCCATATTACTGTCGGTAATCATGCTATTCCATTTCCATATTACTGTCGGTAATCATGCTATTCCATTTCCATATTACTGGTAATCATATTCCATTTCCATATTACTGTCGGTAATCATGCTATTCCATTTCCATATTACTGTCGGTAATCATGCTATTCCATTTCCATATTACTGTCGGTAATCATGCTATTCCATTTCCATATTACTGTCGGTAATCATGCTATTCCATTTCCATATTACTGTCGGTAATCATGCTATTCCATTTCCATATTACTGTCGGTAATCATGCTATTCCATTGCCATATTACTGTCGGTAATCATGCTATTCCATTTTCCATTATATTTAATAATGGTTGCACTTGAGCATTTGTGCATTATTGTAGGCTGTCATATATATATTGATATATACATAATAGGAACTGTAATTGATGTATATCTACTGTATAGATATACAATAACTGTAATCATAGAGCATCACCATTGGTTACTCCATTAGTTGTTTATAATGCACATTTGTGATCATCAAGAGTAACGCCGGAATATATTTCTTCTGACCTGCAGTGTGAGTTGAGTGGAGTTGTTGAAGGACATCTCTAGTTCAGTCTCTTTGGTAGTGTGGTCCATGGTGTAGAAGGTATCTCTCCACCAGTACAACTCCTTCAGCTTGTTGTATTGGTCATCTCCTTTCTTTACATTCCGGCCACACTTTATCTTGAGCCGGTTCTCACCATCACCTCGCTCTATTATTATTGTTAATATACAGTTATCAATGTCCTTATAATAGTAGTTGAATGTTATAATGGACCGGTTGTTATGTGTTGGGTGTTGTATGTTGACCATGGCTTGGTTGACCTTGACACTGTTGTTGTCCACTGTGCTGGTTGGCCACATCTCCACAACACGAACATCCTCAGCATACACCTGGTCCTCTTGGTATGGCGGTATCTTGGTGTCCACACTTACT
>JAVRFV010000166.1:184848-209848 GCA_032716605.1 Paralithodes platypus | reverse complement strand
TATATATATATATATATATATATATATATATATATATATATATATATATATATATATATAGTAGTGTGTATGGACATGCATGTATTTGTGTATACATGCATATATGTTTTTATATATTCATGCCCAGTATGTCTGCAAATTGTAATGCCTTGTATCCGCAAAATCCCGCTACCACAAAAACTACCCGAGTTGTCGTCTGAGATAGCGTAAAATAGTCATTGGTGGAGAAGCCTAATAAACCCACCATGTGAATCACCACGACACTATCACCTGGTTCAAGTAGAACTGAGGTGGCTATCCTATTGTAAGTCGGTGGTAGTTACTCCAAATTTGTGTTTGTATTTACAAATACGTTTACAATTGGTTCACAATTTACATACAACGATATCCATTCCTATGTCTCTTATCTCTAACACTGCAGATAACCTAGTACTTATCGTAGATAGTGTGTGGGATGCCAAGGCCAAGTTCAGAAGATGAGAGAGTGCATTGCAAGTAAAGTATTAAAAGTTAATATAAGTAACATCAAGGTTTTACACATTAGATTAGGGCTTGGAAGGGTAGAACAATGGTGTATTCCCATGTAAAGTATGCAGAACAGGGGTGGGTGCGAACTCAATACAGTTTAGTGTCTGCTGCTGCTGGGTACAGCACAATAAGAAGCGCTGCATTATAATATAGGGACCTCTACCAAGGAAGGTCGAAGTTGAGACATTTGCATAATAATATGCAAAGGTGAGGTTGTGTACAATGACTGGCTCGAGAGTGTTGACTTTGGCAATGAGGCATTGGTGATGGTGGAAAAAATTTGCCACTTGGGAGATAATATCTCTGCCGATGGTGTGACTAGGGCAGCCAGAGTTAAATGCTGCTTGGGAAAGTTCAGGCAACTGTTGCCTCTACTTACTGTGAGAAAACTACCTCTCCCCTTGAAGAGAAAATTGTACATTTCATTTGTTAGAAGCGCACTGACATATACATCTGAAGCGTTGCCTGTCACAGAGGGTGATATCAACAAAATGGAACATAACAAGATGAAAATGGTGAGATGGATATGTGGGGCCAAACTGTAAGATAGGATATCTAGTGAAGAGTTGAAGAGACTGTTAGGTATTGAGTGTATCAGTGATGAGATGCGTACAAGTATGGTTCAATGGAATCGGCATGTCTAGAGGATGAATTAACTAAATTGGGCAAAAAGATGCAAATCCGTGAAAGGGGAGAGGGGGATCAGCACCAAGGAACAGCCAGGAAAGACGTGGGATTAAACCTTACAGTCTGATCTTGAATAAAATATACCTGACAAGTATGGCCGCTCTGAATAGGGCTGTATGGAGCGCCGCCATTATATACCTGACAAGTATGGCCGCTCTGAATAGGGCTGTATGGAGCGCCGCCATTATATACCTGACAAGTATGGCCGCTCTGAATAGGGCTGTATGGAGCGCCGCCATTATATACCTGACAAGTATGGCCGCTCTGAATAGGGCTGTATGGAGCGCCACCATTATATACCTGACAAGTATGGCCGCTCTGAATAGAGCTGTATGGAGCGCCGCCATTAGGGCGTGATACCAGAACCGCACTTCATGTGGAGCACTCAATCTTTAAATATATTCATGTATATATATAGCCTTGCTCGGCAACACTTCTACTGGAGACAACCTTATAAAAATCTGGTTGGATGGGACTCATCAGCCTTGGTCGGCAACCTGTCTAGGGGAGTAAATCTGATACAAATCAGTACTGCTTATCTGAGTGTAAGGCAGGTTAGTGGATGAACTAGCCGAACACCACTGTAGAAAAGTAGTGCTAACAAGATACATAGAGGGCCTTGGAGTCAGACGGATCCTAAATTAAGTTGTCATTCCTGTAAGCCCTTCAGTAAACTGGCTCGGGTTGTCCCTCTTAAAGGGAATAGGTCCGCATGGCCACCCTCATTAAGGGAGTCAGGCGTCCGGCAATAGATAGATATAGATAATCTCACATCCACGATACTCATAGACGTAATTCTGGCTCGTTGGAAATCTATACATAATGTTCTATCATAGAAACTTGTGTTCTCGTAACATAGAAAACAAGCGCTCTCCATCATATTTTGTCTTAGTTTCCTGAAGACTACACCGTTTTGCAATTGTTGATAGGCAGAAATTAGGAATATAATACCTGTGTTCATACATACAATCTCAGAGACATGTTTTTTTTTTTTTTTTTTTTTTTTCCCTAGCGGGGGAAGGGGAGGAAGGAAGAGGTGTGGGCGGGGAGAAGGTAAAGTCAGAAATATGAAAGAAAAGAGGAGAGTAAAAGTTGGCGGGCATACCGCCTTGCTGTGTTTGTGTATATGTATTTTGTTTTGTTGCAAATGGTGTATCTTTAGTGTTCTTCTTGTGTAGCTAGGTAAATCTACAGTATGTATTCGACTTAATTTTAGTTTGATACATTACATCTTATTTTAGGTTGCTTTGATAATTTTTAATCTTAAAAGATGATTCTTTCTTTATTATGATGCCTTAATAGATAGGTTCAGGTTCTATTATATTATTTATTATCTTGAGACTGCTTGGGAACCATGTGTGAAATTGCCTTTCTTCTATTGCTTCTTGGCCATCTTTTATTTTCTCTAATGTTGGGTCCTCTAGAAGATCTAGACTTGCCCATATTTGTTTAGCTTGATTGTGAAGCCGAGTGTTAAGCGGAAGTGTATTTGTTGCCTCGTGTATTTGTCTTGTTGTCATTGTATATAAAGATATGTCTGATTTGTGGCAAATCTGAGTGCTTTGTTTTGTATTTTTTGTAGTTTCCTTAGTTGCGTTCTACTTAATGTGTGAGTTGGAATTGGAGGATAATCAAGAATAGGTAGTATTATTGCTTTTACAAGGTGGGTTTTAATTTTTTTTCCCATTTCCCTAAATCTATATAGTTTATGGAGGGCAACATTGGCTAGTTTCTTTCTTTCTGTTGCATGTTTTATATAGCCTGTGGTGCTTATATGGAGCCCTAAGATTTTACCTGCATTTTTATTTTCAATTATTTCTTGGTTTATTATAATTTGTTCCTTATTTTTTACTGAAAGTTGAATTATTGTGAATTTATTGGTTTTTGTTTTTATATTCCATTCTTTTTCATAGTTGTTAATGATTTCTGCTTCTCTTATTGTTTTTCTTGCCATTATAGCCCTTGATGGTCCTCCGTATCCTACAATCTGTGTTATATCATCTGCGTATGAAATGTTTGTGCCTGTTTGTGAAGGTGGTGTGTCTGAAGTGTAATTTATGAAGAGAGGAGGAGAGAGACCTGATCCCTGTGGGACCCCACAGCCAATTGTAAAACTGTCACTCAGGGTTGATTTGATTTTAACTTTTGCTTTCCTATCGTCTAGGAAATTACAGAGTAGTTTTTCTATTATTGTCGGTAAGTTTAAATTAAGGAGTTTGAATTTCAATCCAATTGATAAAAGGTGTACTCTTTAGCATACCTGTTCACTTGGCCAGTATTGGCAAACAGTCGTGACAATGATACGCTGGCATTGTTACTACCAGGACAGTTTATGTTGTATGGTCATGTCCACTGGCAGAACAATATACACCTTTTATCAATTGATTTTAAGTAAATTGCTATAATTTAGGGACAATCTCATCCCATTACGACATTTATACACTTCACCAAACATATCACCGCATGGAGTTGAACAATCTACAAAACTGAAAAACATTATGCCTTGGATGAAAACAATATGAGTATTGTCACAATATTACAACAAACTAACAAACAAAGGACAATTAAACAGTATGTTTGGTCAATCCCTTAGTTAATTAGAACAATAACACAATACGAGAACAAATGTAAATCATTCAAATAATTCGTTTTTTGTTATGCATATTTATGTACGCTACATATTACAACAGTAAATTATATGCAAATTGTACTGATTACAAAATAATGTCATACAGAAGTAATACAGTATATAGGATCAAAATGTTGCTTTCAATAAGTATATATTGTAAGAATATATATGTATATTAATGAAGTAAACATGTAAATGTATGAGATAGCCAGTTACGGTATAGCAACTCTAGTCCCAAATATCATCTTTACTCAGACACTTCCTTGGGAATGAGTTACTGCGAGTCTGATGATGTCAGCTGAGGTGTCACACTCTCTAGTGCGGTTTCCATATACTGTATGAGCAGGCGTTCCCTGTACGCTCGTAGTGATATTCCCGCTCGCTGTGCCTCTGCTATGTCACATCTCTCCACGATGTCATTCCGGAGTGCTTTAATAATGCCTTAATTGCCGAAAAGCAGTTCAATCGGATCGAGACATGGGGAATGAGGGGGCGAATATCGTCTCACCCTATCTGGGAAGAGGTCAGATATTCCAATATGGCAGGGAGCGTTGTCCATTAGGATGACACAGTCTTCTTCTCCGATAACTTCATCTAGTGATGTAAAGTTGTGGTCCGTTTTATACCTAGATCATGTGTTGTTGCCAGGATGTCCTCATTTGCGTGATATTTGTTGAATATACGCTGACGATCCTCAGGTGATACTCGTTTGTTTCTGCGGCGAGGCATCCTCTCAGCTAGTGTGAACACCTTGATTCATGGTCTCGTACTGGCAGAACAGATTTCGACAGCCCCTTCGTAAACTATTTGACCGAGACACTGCCGCATGTATGATTATTTGTGATTGCTTAGTTGTATATCATTGTTTATGTGTTTTATGTAAATGTTTACATAATATATAATTAACTTTGTCTGTAAACGCAATTGTTTGGAATTATGAAGCATGTCTATTAGTGTTGATAATAGTTTGTATGTTCGTAATTGTCTACACAATCTCCTGAATTGTTTGACAACGGAATAGATTGTTTTGCATTACCCTAATTGTCGAGTTTATGTGATCGATTGGTTGTTTATAATGGATAAATGTTGAAATATTTGACCATTGTCTTCTAGTTGTATTGATAGTCTACTTCGAATACAAAATTATTCAAATACAATTGATAAAAGGTGTATTATATGTCACCAAACGGTACCTGTACCGTATATGTGGGTACAGTTACACATACCATGTCTATATGGACATCCCACTGATTTCCATTACATACAGTAGTGTAATTTGCTATAACAACATTTCTTATGGTATTTGGCAATTGTACCGTCTATGGATTGGGGACATACAAGTAATAAGATCCAGATTCATGTTTTTACTATGAAATTCCATATTCTATATATGTCATAGTAATGGTACCCATTGTTTAAGTATTTGCCGCATTGATGCATGTATTGTGTGGCATTGTCATTAGGAATGTACTGTGTTCGACTATTGTGAACTTTGTCCAACATATTGTCATACTGATGTAGTATTTTATCAAACTGTTTAATCAATGTTTAAATGTTTCGGAGCTCTGAACTTTGTCATAACTCACTGAAAATCTGCCTGACTATAATGCAAAAAGGTGTATTACCATGCTATACATTATTCTAACATTCTTATTCAGTTTAATATGTTATGTGTAATTAATAATTAAGTAGGCTATTGTGTAACCATATATTCATGTTTCTATACCTTAGTTAATTTACAGTGACATTATTATTGTCTCCCCTATCGGTTTCCGTTAGAAAATCAGTCGAAGATATTCTTACCTGTGTATAAAAAACTCCTAACCTGTTTTGGATGTATGATTTGCCTTGTCTGTACTTCGTGCATGTATACTCAATACCCTGTTTATCTTGCTTGGTGAACCTAAACTATCTGTTTTCGCCCAGAATGTCTTATTTGACTACAATGTCCCATGTGTGGTGCTGCCGTGGTTGTCGCAGTAGTTGTGGTCTTGTTGGTTCCGGTTTGATTTACATCCTTTTCCTCCTATGCTTCAAGGACTCATTTAATGATTCTGAGTAAGTTGAGAGTATTTCTTTTATACTTATTTAGTTTTCATGAAAGGTGCAAGGCTTTCTCACATCTGCAGGGCAAGCCTGGACCAGTGCTTCCAAGATTTAAACTTCTTGGTCTGCCTTGCCCAGGAGAAAGAATCCTAGTTGCACATTTAGCTCCACTTTCCGTCTCAAGGCTTGTATTATCTGGCGATCCACTTTCAAGATCTGTAGCCTGTCTTTATCCTTTTTTTCTTCAATCTTTCCCTTCTGAATTCCTTGATCATGGTCGCTTTGGCCCGGTCCCATTCCTCGACTCCCTCGAGTCTGTTTTGAACATCATCTATAGCCTTCCCCAAGTTTACTTTGCCATATGCAAGCTTGTTCCCTTACTATTCTAGCTCAAGTACTCCAAACTGTCACTTAATTTGCACAAGCCACTCTTCAATCGCCTCATTTCCTAAATCCTACACTCTAAAAGGTAGCATTGTTGCAATTTGTGTCGCCTTTTAAAGAGGTTGTGGTTATTTGGTCGGATATTTGTCTATATAATATTTTTTTATAGCAACCTCGTAAAACCTCCATCAAACTAAATAAACACCCCCTAGATCTCCCTTCAAGGTATATATATACAGTCTTCGGTAGAAAAATGTCACAGCTAAAGGCCGGCTCCTCATAGAGTTACAGGCTCGCTATCGCTCGTCAGGAAAAATATTACACCTAATTGGCACAAAAGGTCTTTGTATGGACAAAGAAATGGGGTGAAAGGTCTGAGAATTGCCAAATTAAATTAATAAACGTCTTTAGATCTCAAAGTTGATGGAATTAATCATGAGGTAGAAAAAGCAACTTCCTCCCCTTTAAAGAGAAGATGGAATATTTTGATATTGTTCCAATTGGTTTACTAATATCCCACCACTTGCCACCAAAATGTAGTAAACATACTATATTGTAGGTGGCTGAAATACAGCCAATCGTAAACAAAGGATTATTATTCACAATCCATGCCTGCAGAAATTAACACTCTCTTTTTAATAACTAAAACATTGGTATCTCTAGCCTCATCTGGTCTTACAATTGGACAACTCCTTCACTCAAGTGAAATAGGCTAAGGAAGCACAAATAATTGCCGTAGATAGCGCAGTTCTCTACTTTGGATGTCACTCCAGTTAAATACTGCCTAACTCTATGTTAATCAAAGGTATAGGTAAATAAATACTACTATTACATCAAACTCAATTAAGCCAGCATTAATTCATATAATTTTTTCCTCCATAGACAATAATCATATAACCTACTAAAGCACAAGAACAAAATATATATAGCACTTGTCGCACTTCTTATATAGCATAGGAACATATAATTAAATATTTCTGGGCTAAGTATAGGATACGACACCCAAATACAAGCCTGTCACTACAATCTCATTTCATCTACACAACCACTATGCATAATGCTTATAAGTTGTTGACAACCAATGTACCCAAAACACTCAATGCATGTACACTTGGCCGCAATTCCGCGTGGGCCACCTAGTCGTAGGGTTTGGGTAAATCCGTTGTGTAGTTTCTTCGCTCTGAATATAGTAAGATCTCACACTCCCCTCCCTGAATCAATCGAAGATTTTGCCCCATAGATGGCGCAGCTTGATGGGAAGGGAGGGAGCTTGTCGTAGTGTTAACAGGGTAGGACACAATGGTAGGAGGTGACGTTCTATAACATACAGTGACGAATGTTAAACTTATTTACTTCTACTTGTTCATACAATAATGTTCCCGAAACTAATTCGTAATGAACAGTAGATTCCCTCTTTCAGTAACTGAAACGTCACTCTCTCTCTCTCTCTCTCTCTCTCTCTCTCTCTCTCTCTCTCTCTCTCTCTCTCTCTCTCTCTCTCTCTCTCTCTCTCTCTCCACCCACTTTATTGGTATGAATAAAATAATAGTACAGGTCATACTATATAATATATAACATACACCTTTTGTTAGCAAACTACAAACTAGCGACAAATTAGATTAACAGAAGTAGTAAACTATTATTATTTAGATGAGTTACCTTTGTAGTGTCAAAATATGTCGATCTGTGGATGACTTACCTCAAGCATGAGAGTCACAGTTAATACTGAGTCGGTGGGCTATTGATTACATTGATCAGGATTCATTAAGATTGGTAATATCATTATCAAGATTCTAAATTACCTGTGGCCTGAAAGAAAACATTACATATGATCACATTGATACATTAAGCCAAATGGTAGAGGTATGACATGTCTGATTTATATATTTAACAATTAATTTACATCGAGGCAAATTTGTTGATAAAGCATTTCCCTCAGGAATATCAGTATATTTAGAGTAGCTGGCAACAGTGTTTAAACTTAGATACAAAATGCCTCTCTGTTTATGGCGATTTAAAGTCGGTTTTCCTGTGCATCAAGGTAAACTACCAATTCCCTCCCCCAAATGGATAGTTTGAGTATCGTTTCACCTTTATTGCTCTCTGACATTAGGTTGAAATTAGTATGGATCTTCATAAAGAGCTCCTTACCAAAACTTCTGCTGAAAATACACACTTCCTACTCGACAGGCTTACCAACATTTATCAGGGTAAATTCTATGACCTTAACTATTCAGCTATATTACCAATCTAATTCTTTCTGATTAACTTACTCTATAGACGAATGCTAATAATTGATGTGTGCTAACCTAGAAACAATAAATAAAATAATTACTAAAGTATATGACAAATCTGTTGGTATCACGGAAGAGCCAAGTCTGGTTTCTCAGAGAGAGAGAGAGAGAGAGAGAGAGAGAGAGAGAGAGAGAGAGAGAGAGAGAGAGAGAGAAGTTACACTGTGTTAATCGATTTATGTAGTAAATATGGTATTGATAAATAATTTGTGCATTACCTTGGTAACAGTGAGACTATGAGTAACTACATGTAAACTCAGGTTATTAGATATCACAAATAGACCAGGGTATACACAGATAATATTATTCCACACATATAGTTATTTATACTGATATGTTATACTCTTTGCATGTAGTTTGTTACATAGTGCCAAGTCTGATAATATAAGATAATGTGATACAGGGGGAAATATTTACCTAGAGTAAATTACCCTCGAGAATTGCAATCCACTTTTTCCCCAACACATTATTCCCTTGATCTATTTACTTTACTATGACTGTCTAATAAATATCAATTAAATAAATATAATTACTGAAGTTAATTGAGTACACCTTTATCAATTGTTCATATTACCGCAAACATAATGTTTATCAACAGGACAATTAATATTTGTCATTGTTATATTGCATTGCGCAATAATCTTGTATGATCAAGATACACATTTATTTTGAAATTAATTGAAAAAAAGCTAGATAATCGAATGAGTTACCTCGGCATATACAAGCTTATTAAGGTGATACTTTCACGTCCACCTCCTCTCGGGAGATAAGGTTGTCTGGCAATAGATGGATATATAGATAGATAGATAGATAGATAAATCAGATTAGCGAGTTCACGAAATATGATATGACATCAAAATTTGTGTGCAATGATTAACCGAAGTTGTAAGAGGAAGCATAAACAAGCGAACAGGGGATCGTCAAAAGGGATCCTAATGTATCATTCATATAAACATAACTATATTTAAGCCAATTAGTGAAATATGCTGAAAATGTGTGCAAAACTAATACAAAGCAAAGAGTAAGTAAGGCCATGCCAGTATAAAAAGAGATACAATATATAGTACATAAATAAATGTAGCTTTATAATTATCCACCCGTCCACGAACACAAAACCTCTATGCATTCGTGTCCCGATCGCCCTTTAAGCACACACACGCACGCACGCACACACACACACACACTGAAATATCCTAAATTTAGTTATTATACATTCATCCACCGGTCTAAACAATCCCACCACAACTCCTCCACCTCCACCGACCTTGTTAGTCACCTCGCCACCCTTACCTCCCTCCATCCCTTAGTGACAACTATACTCTATTTTTTTCCAGCTGATCGTAAATTGAATCTCTTATTAGCTGATTTCTCGATACTTAATGGAAATATATGAAATTACTATGGCTGTGTGTCATATTAATGCCAATTTTTCAGAATAACCATCATCTTTCGCTACAAAATCTACCTTATAGCCGAGTAACAAAGATAGAAACATGACATTTTACCCTCAGCTGGGAAAAAAATAGACTAGGGGATAAAAAAAAGTCCGAGCTCGGAGAGGGAGAGGAAGGTGGATAATTATACATGGCCGCGTCAGTATAATGTTACTTCGTGGTGCTACTTCAAAATATATTCTTCTCAAGTTCTCATCATATTGCTGAATAAATTTCATAATGTTATTCATTAAAGGTGTAAATGGATATATCTAATAGTGTTACTTTCAACATTCTGTATACCTCTTATAACCTAGAGAGAGAGAGAGAGAGAGAGAGAGAGAGAGAGAGAGAGAGAGAGAGAGAGAAAGAGACGTTTCAGTTACTGAAAGAGGGAATCTACTGTTCATTACGAATTAGTTTCGGGAACATTATTGTATGAACAAGTAGAAGTAAATAAGTTTAACATTCGTCACTGTATGTTATAGAACGTCACCTCCTACCATTGTGTCCTACCCTTTTAACACTACGACAAGCTCCCTCCCTTCCCATCAAGCTGCCCCATCTATGGGGCAAAATCTTCGATTGATTCAGGGAGGGGAGTGTGAGATCTTACTATATTCAGAGCGAACAAACTACACAACGGATTTATCCAAACCCTACGACTAGGTGGCCCACGCGGAATTGCGGCCGAGTGTACATGCAACTATAATATCAAGCTCATTACAACCAAGGTAACCAGAATGCTTACTACACCCACATGTACCTACTAGTATACCCAACAATAAACTGATGCTTATATTCTCGCATTTACCATTCACGCATCATCTGCATTACTGTACTGTACTGGCTATGGAGCTGACTGTAACCTATACAACTCACAACACTAAATGTACATATCGCTATAATAATATTCAATTGGCTACCATTTCTACAATGATATCAGTTAATACATGCACATGTACAGTCGCAATCCATAAAAGTAAGCCACCCTCAACTAAACAAATATTGGTATCCTGGAGCTTTCTGGATGACAGGAAAACGTGGCAACGCATAAACGAACACACTCCACTCCGATTTAGCACAGGTGGGTCGAGCAGCAAAATGAACCCTAGATGGTTTTGATGTATCAACGTTACTTTTTGCTTTCCATTGCAATCAGTTTTTTAAAGGTCAGCCCAATAAAATACTGCAGAACTATTTGCGTGTAAACAATAACTCATAAATATATCATACGGCTTTATTTAACTTGAAACCAATGAAATTCCAAATGATTCAAGCAAATTCCTGAAAGTGTCCGAAGCTTACAAGTTCAAAATAGAATAAACATTTTAAGAAATACTATTTATAGTAAAAAGACACTATGTCTCAACAAAGGCCATAATACAATGGATAGGAATAACGATTGGCCAACTATATTCAATCCAAGCTACAGTATATCGCAACCCGAAGTCACAAGCTCGAGTCGAGTTCTTCCGAAATATAAAGCTTGATTATTATACCCCAGGTAATTCTATTTCGTATTATAACACCTTGCTAAGGTGCTTTCCTAAATCTACAATTAAATAAAGTTTAACAGCTTTAATGTGTTATAAATGGGCCTAGTCTAGTTATAATCAGAAAGATCATAGTTTGTTTGTGCTAATTTCGTCCGTCATGGATTAGGGAAGCATTTCTGTAAGGTTAAATAATATGGCAGTAAACTCTGAATAACACAATCCATCATGCAACACATGCCTACTATTTGCGACAATACAAAACCTGCGCAATACCTGACTATCGTAGGTAAAACGAAATGTCACATATTGCTTAAATGTGTGCGCACTCAACAGTTTTGTTCCTACTCCATTCATGATTAATTATTCCTGCATGTTACCTGATCACCGTATTAATTATTCCTGCATGTTACCTGATCACCGTATTAATTATTCCTGCATGTTACCTGATCATCGTATTAATTATTCCTGCATGTTACCTGATCACCGTATTAATTGTTCCTGCATGTTACCTGATCACCGTATTAATTATTACTGCATGTTACCTGATCACCGTATTAATTATTCCTGCATGTTACCTGATCACCGTATTAATTATTCCTGCATGTTACCTGATCACCGTATTAATTATTCCTGCATGTTACCTGATCATCGTATTAATTATTCCTGCATGTTACCTGATCACCGTATTAATTATTCCTGCATGTTACCTGATCACCGTATTAATTATTCCTGCATGTTACCTGATCACCGTATTAATTATTCCTGCATGTTACCTGATCACCGTATTAATTATTCCTGCATGTTACCTGATCACCGTATTAATTATTCCTGCATGTTACCTGATCACCGTATTAATTATTCCTGCATGTTACCTGATCACTGTATTAATTATTCTTGCATGTTACCTGATCACCGTATTAATTGTTCCTGCATGTTACCTGATCACCGTATTAATTATTACTGCATGTTACCTGATCACCGTATTAATTATTCCTGCATGTTACTTGATCACCGTATTCATTATTACTGCATGTTACCTGATCACCGTATTAATTATTCCTGCATGTTACCTGATCACCGTATTAATTATTCCTGCATGTTACCTGATTACCGTATTAATTATTCCTGCATGTTACCTGATCACCGTATTAATTATTACTGCATGTTACCTGATCACCGTATTAATTATTCCTGCATGTTACCTGATCACCGTATTAATTATTCCTGCATGTTACCTGATCACCGTATTAATTATTCCTGCATGTTACCTGATCACTGTATTAATTATTCCTGCATGTTACTTGATCACCGTATTTTTTTTTTTTTTTTTTTTTTTTTTAAAGAGACAATGAACGGAGGAAGGAAAAACACAGATAAAACAAAAAGGTCCATGTGCCTAAAGGCATCCTCCATTCATAAAATGTTTGTAACAACTGGATTTAAACATTTGTAGATTGTAAGTTTGTGGAAAGCAATTCGAGGGAAGTGAATTCCAAAGAGTAGTAGCTCTGGGGATAAATGAATTCTGATAAGCAGAAGTTCTGCATTGTGGAGGAGAAAGTGTAAATTCATGGGCGCTCTCAGCTGCCCTAGTTCTACGGGGAAAGATGTGGAGAGGCGGCACAATTGAAGCAAGTTCCTCGGAACAATTGCTGTGAAAATATCTAGAATAATGCAAGGGATGCAACGTTTCTTCGTATGGCTAATGTAGGAAGGTCCTGTGTGATTGCAGGGTTATTGATTAATCTAATAGCTTTATTTTGAATTTTGTCCAACTGCCTCAATGCAACCACTCCACTTCCACCCCACAGAGGTGAACAGTAATCCATCTGAGAGCGCACATGACTTTTATATATTACGGCCAACTGCTCGTCAGTGAAGAATTCTCGAACTCTGTACAGGAGTCCCAGTTTTTTAGAGGCATTCTTAGCAATGCTTCTAACATAATGTGTCCAGCTCAAGTTAGTAGTTATGTTACACCGAGAATGTCAATACTAGGGGAAGTGGGAATATTTACATCATTAAAAAAATATATGGGAGTCAGTGAGATTCTGTCGGTTAGAAAATTGAATGTACTTGGTTTTCTGTGCATTAAAGGAAACTAGATTCTCTTGTCCCCATTCATTAATTGTAGAAAGGTCCTGGTTCAGGGAAATTGCAGTGTTTATTTTTGAATTTATAAGATCGGGTTGGGTGAAAGAATTGGTAAATGTGAAGGAACTGTGGAGTGTTGAGTCATCTGCGTAGGAATGTATTGGATTATGAGTGGTAGATATGAGATCATTGATATGAATGAGGAACAGAGTTGGGGCCAAAACTCATCCCTGGGGAACACCAGCATTTATTGAGTGAAATTGAGAATAAAGGCCATCTACCATTACACATATTTTTCTGTTATGAAGATAAGAAGAAATTAGTGGAACTAATGATGCAAGGCCGTAGTGTGACATCTTCGACAATAAGGATTGATGCCAGACTCTATCAAATGCCTTTGATATATCCAGTGCTATTGTATGTGTTTCACCATGTTGGTCTGTAGCTTGGTTGATTTGATGCGTAAGAAGGCAAAGAATGTCTGCAGTTGATCGACATCGTCTAAAACCATATTGCCTATCACTGATTAATTTATTATTCTCCAGATGCTTAATTATGTGATTATTTAATATAATTTCAAAAACTTTGCCAAGAGTGGAAGTTATAGCTATTGGTCTGTAGTTTGATGGATCTGAAGAGGCACCTTTTTTAGGAACTGGATGGATGTTTGCTTCTTTCCAGGGTACTGGGAAGCATGAGGTATGAGTACACAGACGGAAAAATTTGCCAATACAGGAGCGAGCACCAAGGAGCAATTCTTAAGTACTATTGGAGGAATTTCATCTGGACCAGGAGCCTTATCTACTGAGAGATTCTGCAAAATAGTTTTGACATGTCTGGTGTGGATCTTAAGTGAGGGAATTTCAGGCGAATTAAAATTAAGTACAGGGACATCTTGATTTATTTCATCTAAGGTTGAGTTGGTGGAGAAAATATCCGCAAGAAGGTTAGCTTTACCTCGTGGGTCACTTACAAGATTGCCAGTCGGAGATTTTAATGGTGGAATGGATGAAGCAGTAGTGAAGTTGGATTTGAATGAGTTAAGAGTAGACCAAAATATTTTGTTATAATTTGGATTATTTAGAAGTTTATTTGCCTGCCTATGGAGAAAGTTTGATTTAGTTAGGTTTAATACAGTTTTGGCATGAGTTCTGATGTTTCTAAAGTAATTAAAGGCTTCATGTGTTTTTGATCTTGTGTATGCATTGTAGGCTATTGCTTTTTGTTCAGTTACTCTAGCACAATTATGGTCAAACCATTTAGGTGAATTAGATCTTTTACTGTACTTTTGATGAGGAATAAAAGTTTCCATTCCAATTTTTACAAAATCTTGTATGTGGCTCAAGGTGGAGTGTGCATCATTAGAAAAGAAAGAGGTCCAGGGAATATCAATAAAGAAACCTTGAAGACCCTCCCAGTCTGCCCTATCGTAATGCCATTTAGTCACCAAAACAGGTTCAGAGTGGGAAGGTGTGGTAGGTGATAGACAGGTGGCCTGTATCAGACAGTGATCAGAAGATCCAAGTGGGGACCTCACTGTAACATCATAATTTTCTGAATTGGTTGTTAAAAATAAGTCCAGTAGGTGGGAATTATGATTAGGATTATCTGGTACACGGGTGGGTTGGTTGACTAGTTGAATGAGATTAAATGAGTCTGCAAATAGCTCACATTCAAGACCAGCATCATCAGTCCTGGCTGAATGAGTGAGCCATTCAACATTATGGACATTAAAATCACCCAACACAGTGATTTCAGAAGAAGCATTTAAGTTGAGGACACTGAGTTGTATTAATTAGTTGTATTAATTATTACTGCATGTTACCTGATCACCGTATTAATTATTCCTGCATGTTACCTGATCACCGTATTAATTATTCCTGCATGTTACCTGATCACCGTATTAATTATTCCTGCATGTTACCTGATCACCGTATTAATTATTCCTGCATGTTACCTGATCACCGTATTAATTATTCCTGCATGTTACCTGATCACCGTATTAATTATTCCTGCATGTTACCTGATCACCGTATTAATTATTCCTGCATGTTACCTGATCACCGTATTAATTATTCCTGCATGTTACCTGATCACCGTATTAATTATTCCTGCATGTTACCTGATCACCGTATTAATTATTCCTGCATGTTACCTGATCACCGTATTAATTATTCCTGCATGTTACCTGATCACCGTATTAATTATTCCTGCATGTTACCTGATCACCGTATTAATTATTCCTGCATGTTACCTGATCACCGTATTAATTATTCCTGCATGTTACCTGATCACCGTATTAATTATTCCTGCATGTTACCTGATCACCGTATTAATTATTCCTGCATGTTACCTGATCACCGTATTAATTATTCCTGCATGTTACCTGATCACCGTATTAATTATTCCTGCATGTTACCTGATCACCGTATTAATTATTCCTGCATGTTACCTGATCACCGTATTAATTATTCCTGCATGTTACCTGATCACCGTATTAATTATTCCTGCATGTTACCTGATCACCGTATTAATTATTCCTGCATGTTACCTGATCACCGTATTAATTATTCCTGCATGTTACCTGATCACCGTATTAATTATTCCTGCATGTTACCTGATCACCGTATTAATTATTCCTGCATGTTACCTGATCACCGTATTAATTATTCCTGCATGTTACCTGATCACCGTATTAATTATTCCTGCATGTTACCTGATCACCGTATTAATTATTCCTGCATGTTACCTGATCACCGTATCCAGTTTATTATCCTTCCTTCTTACTTTCTCTAGCACAGCAGTGTTACAAAAATACCATTAACATTTATCCAATCTAACATATGTAGTGAAGTTACCATATGTATATTTACATGTGTATGGGGGAGACAAAAGGCAGAACTGCCTGTTACGAGTGCCTCCCCAGAGTTAAAAGAGTGTTAGAGCCATTATCAAGGAATGGTCGAGCCCATATGCCTTGATACACGGAGGTTGAAGTCATTTAAGTCATAGGATGAGGGAAAGATGGGTTCAGGGAGTGTTCCAGAGCTCACCTATTGAATATAAAAAAATACTGGGAATATCGGTTAGCTCTTGAGTTGGAGAGTTGCACAGAGTACAGTATATGCTCATATAATATACCATAATGATTAAAGGAAGTTGATAGAATATTGCAAACGTTAAGCTGCATTCCTTAGAAGCTATCCAATTGTGGATTACGACGCATTTTGACAGTTTATTCCGCTTATAATTTGATGTCATTAGCATGGAAGTCAAAGATGTATTGAGTCTTTTCATTTTAATACCCACATATATTCCACAAGCTGCATAAAATTGAATTATGATAAGAACAAACTGTCAAAATGCATCGTTATCTTCAAAGAGTTAAGTTAGTCGAGAATGGGATTTCTTTGCATATATACTTATTTCAAAGTTATCATGAAGCCGATTGTGTCACATTAGTCATTACATTACTTTCATCTCGCATATGTAATTACGGGGTGAATATAATGCCCTTGAAAATAATTCCGAAGCTATTAATAAGTAAATAGGATAATCGGATAACACCAGTGTTTAGTGTTTTCCTCATAGGAGCTACTTCATTCTGCCACCAACTCAGAATTCAAAAGTAAATAATATCGCAAAATAGTGGATTATTAAATCATGAGGATCTAAAACTGAGCTAGGTAAAAAGTTTAAAGTAACAAGATTATATGTAAAGATATTATTTGGTGAAATAATATATTTATATATGTAATCTGTTTACTACTATTAAACAACTTTTAACATCATTCCACACTCTCTCTCTCCCTCTCTCTCTGGTTAGAAGCCTGATAATTGCTGGATACTCTTTTTATACTGAATACAATCGTCTAATAGTTGCCAGAATATATTGAAAAGGATATCACCGGTACTGAATGGGTTAATTATAATGCTCAGCAGGCTTTAGTCACCACCAATGCATTCAGCTTGTCATCTCTGTCCGACTGCGGCTTACTTGGTCGGCACCCTTAGTTTTCCTTACTTCAGCTAGGCAGCTCATCATCAGGTAATTGTTGTACTATTCAGCTCCTCGGTGTATTCTGTAGTATCTCCACTTTTCTCCTTGTGCAATGCCGTAGAAAATGCATGCATCACTGACAGGTAGGCCCAATTCGTAGGCCACTGGATACTTGGTTGCAAGCTTGGGGTTTGTGGTAAAGTAGTAGGTTTTAGTTGTTGCTACCATCTGTACTGTACTGGCAGGCTCGGCTCCCCTGTTTATGTTGCCATCTTGTCCATATTTTACAGCATCAGGGTACTGTCCTGGTGACCGAGTGCTATGACGGCTTGAACTTATATAACCGCAGCCCATAATGGCACTGCGCCCTAACTGGCTGGGGCTCCCAGCTCCATTGAGGACACCAGTTTTGCTCTTCCTCGCTTTTTTTTCACAACATTGATCATGTTTACACCATCTTCTCCATAGTAACATCCGGGCAAGTCAGCTTTTTGTAATGTTAGGCTATACAGTATAATGAAGAAGCTGCCCGTCATTAATATATCTTGTATTGATGTTTTCCATGCAATGATTAGAGTGTAAGTGCGCAGCTCTAGATTGGTTGAGAGGATTAGCAGGATAATGAGCATTTGACCAATAGCATCCGGCGGTGGTGTTTTCATAGCTGCCTGGATGAGCATGGTACCTTGATTGGTCCAATTTGGTGGAATTCTTGGTGCATGTATTTCTTCCTTTTTGACTCTCACAAGTATAATGTTTATAATCTATCTATCTATCTATTGCCGACGCCGTGATCCCCAAATGGATGGCCACGAATGAAATGCCCCCATACACCGCTGACATTGCTACTCAACAATGAAATGCCCCCATACACCGCTGACATTGCTACTCAACAATGAAATGCCCCCATACACCGCTGACATTGCTACTCAACAATGAAATGCCCCCATACACCGCTGACATTGCTACTCAACAATGAAATGCCCCCATACACCGCTGACATTGCTACTCAACAATGAAATGCCCCCATGCACCGCTGACATTGCTACTCAACAATGAAATGCCCCCATGCACCGCTGACATTGCTACTCAACAATGAAATGCCCCCATACACCGCTGACATTGCTACTCAACAATGAAATGCCCCCATACACCGCTGACATTGCTACTCAACAATGAAATGCCCCCATGCACCGCTGACATTGCTACTCAACAATGAAATGCCCCCATACACCGCTGACATTGCTACTCAACAATGAAATGCCCCCATACACCGCTGACATTGCTACTCAACAATGAAATGCCCCCATACACCGCTGACATTGCTACTCAACAATGAAATGCCCCCATACACCGCTGACATTGCTACTCAACAATGAAATGCCCCATACACCGCTGACATTGCTACTCAACAATGAAATGCCCCCATACACCGCTGACATTGCTACTCAACAATGAAATGCCCCCATACACCGCTGACATTGCTACTCAACAATGAAATGCCCCCATACACCGCTGACATTGCTACTCAACAATGAAATGCCCCCATGCACCGCTGACATTGCTACTCAACAATGAAATGCCCCCATACACCGCTGACATTGCTACTCAACAATTCTCTAAGAACTGGGACTGTACCGGATGAGTGGAAACTTGCGAACGTAACCCCAATTAAAAAAAAACAGCAAATCCTTGCCTAGTAACTATCGCCCAATCGGCTTGATTTCAGTTGTGTGTAAAATACTAGAAACTATCATATGAGACAGACTCATAAAGCACTGGGAAGAAAGCAACATAATTAACCCTTCCACTCACCGGACGCGATTTGAGCCTATTCTGGGATACTTTATACTTAAGCCTTTGTGACCATCAGGGGTGTTTAGAAACCTTTAGTTTATTTACTTCAACCTCTGCAGTTGTATTTGAGTTAGCTGTGGGCAAAAAACTAATTTTGGAGAGGTAATTATAAGATTGAGAGAACTTCATTTCTTATTGCTAATCGTATTAATCGGCAACCCCTGCGTCCACATGAGCGTGAAAGGTCTAAAGATACCCAACACAATTTTTGCAACAATCGTTCCTGTTTGACAAACCATTTAGATTTCTTCTACGATATCCTAAATCTATGTGATGAGAGCAAAGCTGTAGATATTATATACCTTGATTTTTAAAAAGCCATTGATAATGTTCCACATAAAAGACTATTGATCAAATAAAAAGCACACAGCGTACAACGAGTTACCTTGAAATGGATAGAGAATTGGCTCTTGTGAAAAAACTAAGTGCAGCCATAAATGGGAAAACATCGTCAATGGACCAATGTAACTAGCGGAGTAGCACAATGATCAGTACTGGGGCCAATTCTCTTCCTAATCTACATAAACGACATAGATGAGGGCATCACCTGCACAATCTCGAAGTTTGTAGATGGTACAAAAATTGTAAATAACGTAATCTCAAAAGAACACGTTCCGGATATGCAAGGCAATCTAGATAAGTTGTCTCAATGAGCTAAAATATGGCAAATACGTTGCAATGAAGATAAATGTAATGTACTTCACATTGGAAGCCAAAATGAGAAAGCGAACTATTCAATGAATGGCACCCAACTCAAGACTGTAGAAAAGAAACGGATTTAAGAGTAACAGTATCAAGTAACCTCAAACCTAATCAACAATGCAAGGAGGTTGTTAAGAAAGCAAACAAAATTATTTGTTTCATAGACAGGTCCTTTGAGCATAAATCCAAAGATGTAATCCTCACTCTTTATAATTCCTTAGTTCGCCCACACCTGGAATATTGCGTATAGTCCTGGTGCCATTACTATCAAAAAGATATAGACAAACTGGAACATCTTCAACACAAAGTCACTAAAATGATACCCAATCTAAAGAACAAACCATTTGAGAAACGTCTTGAAGAATTACACATGTTTCCCGTAATAATGCTAACGATGCGTAAGATCATCAATGGCATTGACAATATGAACTGTAGTAAATAATTTACGATTGACCGATCAAACGGGGAAAAGTTTTCAAAATCATTGCTAAATCATTCAACTCGCACAAATCCAAGAATGTTTTATTTAATCGAGTCGCCAACTCGTGGAATGGATTTCCCCGAGATGTTATAGACTGCAACACCGTTGATTCCTTCAAAGTTCGCCTTGACAAACACCTTGCTCTGAATCCAAGGTTGACTATATATTTGGTTAATTGTGCTATTTCATTAATATTTCCCCCCCTCCCTGCCATGTTAATCCCCAGGGAGGTATTTCCTTTTCACATCTTTATCTTTTTGAAATACTGTTAGACACTAGAAACAACAGTAATTTGGAGGGCAAGTAACCTTGAGGGGTTGCAAGGACTGTTGTTGCTTGTTTTCCTTACGTTCCACATGGCCAAACCATCTCAAGGTGTTCCTTTTCACACTTTCCAGCACATCTACATTCACACCACACTGCTCTTGTACTTCCTCATTCGTCTGTCTATCCCTCCATGTAACTCCGCACGCACTTCTCAAGTAAATATTTTCTATCCCTCTCGCTCTTGTTTTTTGTCTCTCCAACAATGTCCATGCTTCGCTCCCATAAGTCAATGTCGTGATTACCACACTGGCATGCAAGGACTTCTTTATTTCCATGTTGATAACCATATTTCTTGTTACTGCTTTCAGCATTCCTACAACCATCATCCCCTTTTGCACCCTCTCCCGCAGTTCTTCATCCATACTCACTTCTTTACTCAACACACTGCCCAAATACTTAAATGAGCTGACATTATCCGTAGCCTGACCGTTCAACCTCACCTCACACTCTGTAGCTGCACCCCTTTCAAAGACCATTACATTACTCTTCCCTGCATTTAACTTGAGATTCCGTTTTTCAGACACTGTTCCAAGCATATTTACCGGGCCCTGCAACTCCCATTCATTATTTAAATAATGACTATGTATAATAATTATATAGTAATAGTATGGCAATTGAATATAAGGAAATAAATGGGCTTAGTTATATAATGTCACCTGAGTTGATTGCAGAAAGTGAGCCACAGTCATCATCACCATCAGAGCCACAAGTTACACGCAGGTATGTAAGGCTCTTTGTTAGATTATTGAAGATAGGACAGGTTCCTTTCCATACACGACCAGAACTGTTCCATATCTGCACCAATGATGATCCCACCTATAAATATACACAACAGTAACGCAATCAATATTTTATTGATATTAATATGCAATGATCACATAATTATTATTTGTTGAGCATTGAAAATCAACAGCTAATATAGACACAGTATTCTGTATATTGCTTGTGTATATTGTATGAAAAATCGGTCAAAGATCCAGCTGGCCCACCCTAGTGCTGGGACTCACAGTTTGTCTGCCAATATTCGGTGTAGTAACGTGTCCTACAGGGATTGTAATTGATTTTGGCTATATCAGTGTCAGAGCATAATTATATGACCAATGCAACATATATGTATATATAATACAAATGCATACAATGCAATATAAGATAATGAAATATCTCCAAATGTTCGTAGATTTGCTTAAATACATTATTTCACAATAATGGCAGGTGGTATCTTTGAACAGCGGCGGCGAACGACTTTGCGTGTATGTGTGTTCGTGTGTGTGGGGAAAGGGAGAGGGTTGTGGGAGAGGTAAAACACTGACGGGGGTATTTATTGTTCTAATAACTGCCTAATGTATTACCATCTTATAAATTACACCTTACAATAAGACAGAGAGAGACAATATAAGGCATAATGACCGACATAAAGGAGAGAGAGAGAGAGAGAGAGAGAGAGAGAGAGAGAGAGAGAGAGAGAGAGAGAGAGAGAGAGACCGACAAACCCATACGCCTCCTTCAGTTTATATTTAAATTTATAATCACCAAATATCACTTATAATTATTGTTTTTCGTTTAAGGTCTTCATTCCCTACACACATCACCTAATACATGGTGAATTATTCATGTAACAAGTGCTGAGAATATAACCATCGCTTTGACAAAAATATTTGAGAACACGTTAATTCAGACTGAAAACCATGTGTATTAACCTACAGGAAAGGTCATATAATACATCAATAGACATGGTGACAAATGACAATGGCTTGAACTGTCATCATTCGTTAAACTAAATATACTATTGAATAATAACTGCATCCATTTTATATGTAAATATACTGTATAGATAATTAACAACATAACCAATATTTACCATGGTTGATTAATATATATTATATATAATATATTTGAGAATATTATTACTGAAAAGTTTGTAAAAGTTTTAAACATACGGTAAATAACATAATTACATCAATTAAATTCACATAAGATATAATATAATACAATTTAGATAAATTATCTTTGTGTTGAGATTCACAGTCAATAATGAGTTTTCTTAAATATTGATTAACACCTTTGTTGCGGCACCTGTCACCTGACAGAGACTGATATCCGCCTATTATGTAGGCTTTGAGTGGGCGGGAGGGGCTTCAGACGGAGCCCACAATGTCTGGGCGAGAAAAGCTTTCTCGCACCATTGCAGTGTTACACATAGCGAAAACAGCTCAAAGCCGCTTATTTGTTAGTGATTTTGGCCGACCTATGCTATATCATTGCAAGACAACCAGACGTCGTACAGAGACAATTAAGGTAACATTGGAAAGCTCTATTCTTGTAATTTAGCAGATATGTCATTGTATTACGCTCTGGCTCTTGCTTAATGCTTATGCATGATAAATTGCAGGGCATGAAGGTCAAATTAGGCCAACATGTCCGCATGTTAGGGGTTAAAGTTATCGTGAGTCACAAAGATTTGTAAAATTACTTGCATGTATAGGAAAGATAGACATAGGTTCATCATGCTTCACAATTACCAGTAACCAGATAGAAACATAGCTGATTATATCACATTTTACTACATACAGCCAAATGATGGTTATGAGACATCTGATTAGGGATGGTGTAGAGATGTGGCGACCCTATCACCCATCACTTGGTGACGCAGATAGTGCCTGGCGGTTAGGACTGGGAATCCCACCTCCAGAGTTTTTAGAAGGCTGTAGCTACCAGCCAAACAGGGCTGTACTCCCGGGGAGTGCTAGGTGGTTCATAAGGAAGCTGAAACTCCTGTTTCACCACCTGGCCTCCCTAGCTGATCCCTTGTATGCCTCATCAATATTGAGGGAGAGCCCAGCCTGCCCTCCAAAACACCTTCTCCTCCTATCAATTCATTATACTGCAAACACCAAGCACACTAAACTACCTTTCTTCTTAAAAACATAATGACTCAACCACGAGTCTCGGAGTCCCCATGGGAGAGGGGAGGGGGGGGGGGGGGGGGACCAGAAATACCCCCATTGGACTGACCACTGGTAATGACTACTTAAAATGTTCTAGATCACTACATTCTACTCTTACTATTAACTTCTGCAACATTCGTGGACTTTCTTCTAAATTACACTCTATGGAACACCACCTCTCCTCTGCCAACCCTTATCTTCTCTTTCTCACCGATACTCAGGTGTCTCGGACTACTGACAGGAATCCGTTCTCTGTATCCTCCTACTATCTTTATCCTCAGTTTCAAGCCAAAGGTGGATGTTGTGTATATGTGCACAATAATCTCACTTTCTCTCGTGTACCCAACTTTGACTCTTCTGAATTCTCAATTCTCTGGCTAAAGCTTTTTTAGTCACTCTCAAACTAAATATTTCTGGCTGTTTATCTCTCCCCTTATTCTACTGATTATCCAAAATTCTTTGACTATCTAACTTCTAAAGTGGAACACATTCTATCTATCTCTCCTTTCGCAGAAATCTCCATCCTAGGAGCTTTCAACATTCACTCTCTCTTTTCACTGACCAACCTGGTGAACAAGCCTACATCTTTTCTATTCTAAACGACCTAGACCAATTACTCCAGCAACCCACTGGAAGGCTCTTCAGAAGTACTCCTTTGATTTTCCATGGAATGAGTTTTGCTTCCGTGGCCGGGGAACCATGGAAAGTGCTGAATGCATTACCGAGGTAATCCTCTCGAGAATGGAAGTGTACCTTCCATTTTCTTTCTCTCATTCTAATGCAAAACATCCTTGGTTTCCTCACACTTGCTCTACTGGTGTCTGCAATACCGTTACGTTACGGAGGAAGCATTCAAACGGTAGTGTCGCTTTCAAACAAAAGAATCTCATACTTCCTATGTTTCTGCCTGGAATCAAGCCAAATCTGTTCTTTGACTAGCCAAAAATTCTTTTGTCAATAATAATGCACTGAACTATCCAACTCTAACTCTTCCCAAGCCTTCTGGCATCTAGCCAAAAACCTCTCCAACATTTTTCTTCTTTGTCTTTCCCTCCTTTTGCCACTCTACCAGCACTACCGTCACTTCTTCCTCT
>JAVRFV010000166.1:102348-179848 GCA_032716605.1 Paralithodes platypus | reverse complement strand
GTAATATTCCCTGTATAGTATCCTGGCATAATATGGTTCCTACGACATATAATATTACTTGTAATATTCCCTGTATAGTATCCTGGCATAATATGGTTCCTACGACATATAATATTACTTGTAATATTCCCTGTATAGTATCCTGGCATAATATGGTTCCTACGACATATTACTTGTAATATTCCCTGTATAGTATCCTGGCATAATATGGTTCCTACGACATATAATATTACTTGTAATATTCCCTGTATAGTATCCTGGCATAATATGGTTCCTACGACATATAATATTACTTGTAATATTCCCTGTATAGTATCCTGGCATAATATGGTTCCTACGACATATAATATTACTTGTAATATTCCCTGTATAGTATCCTGGCATAATATGGTTCCTACGACATATAATATTACTTGTAATATTCCCTGTATAGTATCCTGGCATAATATGGTTCCTACGACATATAATATTACTTGTAATATTCCCTGTATAGTATCCTGGCATAATATGGTTCCTACGACATATAATATTACTTGTAATATTCCCTGTATAGTATCCTGGCATAATATGGTTCCTACGACATATAATATTACTTGTAATATTCCCTGTATAGTATCCTGGCATAATATGGTTCCTACGACATATATATTACTTGTAATATTCCCTGTATAGTATCCTGGCATAATATGGTTCCTACGACATATAATATTACTTGTAATATTCCCTGTATAGTATCCTGGCATAATATGGTTCCTACGACATATAATATTACTTGTAATATTCCCTGTATAGTATCCTGGCATAATATGGTTCCTACGACATATAATATTACTTGTAATATTCCCTGTATAGTATCCTGGCATAATATGGTTCCTACGACATATAATATTACTTGTAATATTCCCTGTATAGTATCCTGGCATAATATGGTTCCTACGACATATAATATTACTTGTAATATTCCCTGTATAGTATCCTGGCATAATATGGTTCCTACGACATATAATATTACTTGTAATATTCCCTGTATAGTATCCTGGCATAATATGGTTCCTACGACATATAATATTACTTGTAATATTCCCTGTATAGTATCCTGGCATAATATGGTTCCTACGACATATAATATTACTTGTAATATTCCCTGTATAGTATCCTGGCATAATATGGTTCCTACGACATATAATATTACTTGTAATATTCCCTGTATAGTATCCTGGCATAATATGGTTCCTACGACATATAATATTACTTGTAATATTCCCTGTATAGTATCCTGGCATAATATGGTTCCTACGACATATAATATTATATGAAATGAAATGTTTTCTCCATGTACGATTTCCTTTCTCCTTAAATTATATGGGAAAAATTAAGCATCCTTTATGACCCACGGTGTTTTAGCGGGTTAAAGTATGGACACTCGTCCTGAATGTAGGTGGTTCGAGTCTGGTTAGGAGTATATAATATTTAGTAGCTCATATATTGTCCTGTATATACTGTAAGTGTATATAGTATTATAATGATGATGATTATTATTATTATTATTATTATTATTATTATTATCATTATTATTGTTATTATTATTATTATTATTATTATTACTATTATTATTATTATTATTATTATTATTATTATTATTATATTTAATAATAATATTATTATTATCATTATTACCATATTATTATTATTATTATTACTAGTCGTATTAGTATTAGTAGTTTGTATAACATGTTACCTTAATAATCATACAAATGTATATTCTTTACTGTATACAAAATAGCAACCTGAAATATTAAATATCAACTGTGGATTATATATTCCAACAATTACTGTAATCATAGAGCATCTCCATCGGGACTCCATTAGTTGTTTATAACGCACATTTCCCACCATCGAGAGTAACAACAGAATAGATTACTTCTGACCTGCAGTGTGAGTTCAGTGTATTTGTTGAAGGACATCTCTAGTTCAATCTGGTTGTTAGTGTTGTCCATGGTGTAGAAGGGATTTTCCTCCCCATATATCTTCGTCCGCTCCTTGTATTGGTAGTCTCCTTTCTTTAACTTCTGGCCACACTGTATCTTCAGCTGGTCCTCACCATCACCGCGCTCCATTATAATTGTCAATATACGGTTAAAAAACCAGGAATAAAAGTAGTCAAATCTTATAATGGATCGGTTGTTATGTGTTGGGTGTTGTATCTTGAATATGGCCTGGCTGTCATTGACTCTGTTGTTCCCCACAGCGCTGGTTGACCACTTCTCCACAGTACGAATATATCCATGCCACGGCTGGACCTCTGTGTATGGGCGTATCTTGCTGGCCCAACACACTGTAGGGCGGCGGCGGTGGTGGTGGTGGTGGTGGTGGTAGTGATGGGAGGGAGAGAACATACACAGATAAATATATAGTTACATTCATATAGATACATAGACATACATATACATATATAGACAGGCTAGACATAAGAGCAGTCTGGTAGATATATAGATAGGTGAATAACCAGACAAAACAATAACATACATAAATATATACCGTATAAAGCCAAACAGATAGACGGACATAATATTATACATAGATAGATATAAGACTGATAGATAATTATAATATATACAGTATAAAGCCAAACATATAGACGGACATAATATTATACATAGATAGATATAAGACTGATAGATAATTATAATATATACAGTATAAAGCCAAACAGATAGACGGACATAATATTATACATAGATAGATATAAGACTGATAGATAATTATAATATATACAGTATAAAGCCAAACAGATAGACGGACATAATATTATACATAGATAGATATAAGACTGATAGATAATTTTGGATGCTCGCTAAAATACACAACGAAGGAAGCGCTCCAAGATATATTTGGCTCGCTACCGCTCACCAAAATAAACCATATATAACCTTAAAGGTACAAATTGAATTAGCTTCTTAAAATCCATCAAACAGTTCATACGATATGTAATTATATATATATATATATATATATATATATATAATCAATGACCAACAATAATACAATAGATGTTTAAAACAATTATTATATTCCTTCCAACAACCAACCATACTCCTAAAATCGATTAATGAAATTTACAAACACATGTGGCAGTCCGTGGACTGGAACCCAGGATGCTCACACCGAAAATCAACACCTTATACATCGCACCACGAAGACAGTTAAAGGTTTGTGGACACTGCCTACGATTTATTATGCAACTTCGAATCCTGCATATCAATCTAAGCATGTACACACATCCCAACTGCAACTCACGTAGGCTATGCATATGTGAATGGAAAGAGCAATTAATGGGGCCTTAACCACTTAGGGAAGTCCTCTCGATAAATTACTCCTGAACCAATATCAATTATTATGTTCCTTCCAAACGAGGACGCACTGTAGGCCTACATGCATATCCGACAAGGTATTGTAATGAACTCCAAGTGCCACAAGGTAGGTTATCATTGTTCCAGAACACTTTTCGATATAAAGGATAATGTATTTGGAACAGTCTAACGGATGCAATCGATGCAAAGTCATTTAATGCCTACACAAATATATTAACATTATATGTAATAAACAATGATCTGTGAATCCTTGAATTAAATATCAAGGGTAAAAGTGGGTTATGCCCATATGTCTACGTCTTGTATAATACGATGTACAGTCGTGGTCGGCAGTTTCTGGGCGGTCTTTGGTATTGTAATATCAAGGATAAGAGTGGGTTATGCCCATATGTCTACGTGTTGTATAATACGATGTACAGTCGTGGTCGGCAGTTTCTGGGCGGTCTTTGGTATTGTAATAGGGTTGCTGTGGTGAACTGTTTGATAAAGTGTTTGTATCTCATAAACCGAATACTGGATTCACTAGTTAACGCTCACTGTCTTTTGTTATCAGTTGATGGTGTTCAGTTGTTCCCGACCACAACTGTGCATGTACAGTCGTGGCCGGACCTTGTTACCCATTTATACAAACATCTTTAGAACACTGTTGAACCATTTTGATTATATACTGAACATGTACTGTAGGTGAGTTGATGGGCTTCCCTAATTAAATTATATATTTGTGTTAGTTTAGAAAGGAATTGTACGGGAATCGTGGGCAAGACTGTGTATTGTGAATGTTATGTATGTGTACGCCCTGGGACATTGGTCTTGGCCTCATATTAACTCTTCAACAATAACATGTAACAATGAAAAGCAAGTACTAAGTGTGTAACTATGAATGTTATTTGTGAGTTTGTATGAATTAATTAATGTGTGAGTATGTGCTTATGATTGTAAATGTGTAGTGTTATATTTCTATAAGTTCAGTGTCTGCTTATGCATGCAAATATGTATGATGTTGCTATATACTATGTGTACATGGGTGTGATAATTTAAATGTGTTTGGGATGCGCATATATTCAATCGCACCATTGGGCCCCTTGGCTATTTAATATAATACTGATGATGTACTCATGATTCACCTTGGATGAGGACTGGTTGTGATCATGTGTTTGTGTATGGCCACGATATTGTTGACCACTTTGGTTGGGGCCTGGTGGTGTCATTATACTATGTAGATGTGTGTGTATGTTTAGGTATGTTTGGTGGTGTTATTATACTATGTAGATGTGTGTGTATGTTTAGGTATGTTTGGTGGTGTCATTATACTATGTAGATGTGTGTGTATGTTTAGGTATGTTTGGTGGTGTTATTATGCTATGTAGATGTGTGTGTATGTTTAGGTATGTTTGGTGGTGTTATTATACTATGTAGATGTGTGTGTATGTTTAGGTATGTTTGGTGGTGTTATTGTATGTTTAGGTATGTTTGGTGGTGTTATTATACTATGTAGATGTGTATGTTAGGTATGTTTGGTGGTGTTATTATACTATGTAGATGTGTGTGTATGTTTAGGTATGTTTGGTGGTGTTATTATACTATGTAGATGTGTGTGTATGTTTAGGTATGTTTGGTGGTGTTATATACTATGTAGATGTGTGTGTATGTTTAGGTATGTTTGGTGGTGTTATTATACTATGTAGATGTGTGTGTATGTTTAGGTATGTTTGGTGGTGTTATTATACTATGTAGATGTGTGTGTATGTTTAGGTATGTTTGGTGGTGTGTTATTATGCTATGTAGATGTGTGTGTATGTTTAGGTATGTTTGGTGGTGTTATTATGCTATGTAGATGTGTGTGTATGTTTAGGTATGTTTGGTGGTGTTATTATGCTATGTAGATGTGTGTGTATGTTAGGTATGTTTGGTGGTGTTATTATACTATGTAGATGTGTGTATGTTTAGGTGTGTTTGGTGGGGTTATTATACTATGTAGATGTGTGTGTATGTTTAGGTATGTTTGGTGGTGTTATTATACTATGTAGATGTGTGTGTATGTTTAGGTATGTTTGGTGGTGTCATTATACTATGTAGATGTGTGTGTATGTTTAGGTATGTTTGGTGGTGTTATTATACTATGTAGATGTGTGTGTATGTTTAGGTATGTTTGGTGGTGTTATTATACTATGTAGATGTGTGTGTATGTTAGGTATGTTTGGTGGTGTTATTATACTATGTAGATGTGTGTGTATGTTTAGGTATGTTTGGTGGTGTTATTATACTATGTAGATGTGTGTGTATGTTTAGGTATGTTTGGTGGTGTTATTATACTATGTAGATGTGTGTGTATGTTTAGGTATGTTTGGTGGTGTTATTATACTATGTAGATGCGTGTGTATGTTTAGGTATGTTTGGTGGTGTCATTATACTATGTAGATGTGTGTGTATGTTTAGGTATGTTTGGTGGTGTTATTATACTATGTAGATGTGTGTGTATGTTTAGGTATGTTTGGTGGTGTTATTATGCTATGTAGACGTGTGTGTATGTTTAGGTATGTTTGGTGGTGTTATTATACTATGTAAATGTGTGTGTATGTTTAGGTATGTTTGGTGGTGTTATTATACTATGTAGATGTGTGTGTATGTTTAGGTATGTTTGGTGGTGTTATTATGCTATGTAGATGTGTGTGTATGTTTAGGTATGTTTGGTGGTGTTATTATGCTATGTAGATGTGTGTGTATGTTAGGTATGTTTGGTGGTGTTATTATACTATGTAGATGTGTGTGTATGTTTAGGTATGTTTGGTGGTGTTATTATGCTATGTAGATGTGTGTGTATGTTAGGTATGTTTGGTGGTGTTATTATACTATGTAGATGTGTGTGTATGTTTAGGTATGTTTGGTGGTGTTATTATACTATGTAGATGTGTGTGTATGTTTAGGTATGTTTGGTGGTGTTATTATACTATGTAGATGTGTGTGTATGTTTAGGTATGTTTGGTGGTGTTATTATACTATGTAGATGTGTGTGTATGTTTAGGTATGTTTGGTGGTGTTATTATACTATGTAGATGTGTGTGTATGTTTAGGTATGTTTGGTGGTGTTATTATACTATGTAGATGTGTGTGTATGTTTAGGTATGTTTGGTGGTGTTATTATACTATGTAGATGTGTGTGTATGTTTAGGTATGTTTGGTGGTGTCATTATACTATGTAGATGTGTGTGTATGTTTAGGTATGTTTGGAGGTGTTATTATACTATGTACATGTGTGTGTATGTTTAGGTATGTTTGGTGGTGTTATTATACTATGTAGATGTGTGTGTATGTTTAGGTATGTTTGGTGGTGTTATTATACTATGTAGATATGTGTGTATGTTAGGTATGTTTGGTGGTGTTATTATACTATGTAGATGTGTGTGTATGTTTAGGTATGTTTGGTGGTGTCATTATACTATGTAGATGTGTGTGTATGTTTAGGTATGTTTGGAGGTGTTATTATACTATGTACATGTGTGTGTATGTTTAGGTATGTTTGGTGGTGTTATTATACTATGTAGATGTGTGTGTATGTTTAGGTATGTTTGGTGGTGTTATTATACTATGTAGATGTGTGTGTATGTTAGGTATGTTTGGTGGTGTTATTATACTATGTAGATGTGTGTGTATGTTTAGGTATGTTTGGTGGTGTTATTATGCTATGTAGATGTGTGTGTATGTTTCGGTATGTTTGGTGGTGTTATTATACTATGTAGATGTGTGTGTATGTTTAGGTATGTTTGGTGGTGTTATTATACTATGTAGATGTGTGTGTATGTTTAGGTATGTTTGGTGGTGTTATTATACTATGTAGATGTGTGTGTATGTTTAGGTATGTTTGGTGGTGTTATTATACTATGTAGATGTGTGTGTATGTTTAGGTATGTTTGGTGGTGTTATTATACTATGTAGATGTGTGTGTATGTTTAGGTATGTTTGGTGGTGTTATTATACTATGTAGATGTGTGTGTATGTTTAGGTATGTTTGGTGGTGTTATTATACTATGTAGATGTGTGTGTATGTTTAGGTATGTTTGGTGGTGTTATTATACTATGTAGATGTGTGTGTATGTTTAGGTATGTTTGGTGGTGTTATTATACTATGTAGATGTGTGTGTATGTTTAGGTATGTTTGGTGGTGTTATTATACTATGTAGATGTGTGTGTATGTTTAGGTATGTTTGGTGGTGTTATTATACTATGTAGATGTGTGTGTATGTTTAGGTATGTTTGGTGGTGTTATTATACTATGTAGATGTGTGTGTATGTTTAGGTATGTTTGGTGGTGTCATTATACTATGTAGATGTGTGTGTGTATGTTTAGGTATGTTTGGTGGTGTCATTATACTATGTAGATGTGTGTGTATGTTTAGGTATGTTTGGTGGTGTTATTATACTATGTAGATGTGTGTGTATGTTTAGGTATGTTTGGTGGTGTTATTATACTATGTAGATGTGTGTGTATGTTTAGGTATGTTTGGTGGTGTCATTATACTATGTAGATGTGTGTGTATGTTTAGGTATGTTTGGTGGTGTTATTATACTATGTACATGTGTGTGTATGTTTAGGTATGTTTGGTGGTGCTATTATACTATGTAGATGTGTGTGTATGTTTAGGTATGTTTGGTGGTGTTATTATACTATGTAGATGTGTGTGTATGTTTAGGTATGTTTGGTGGTGTTATTATACTATGTAGATGTGTGTGTATGTTTAGGTATGTTTGGTGGTGTTATTATACTATGTAGATGTGTGTGTATGTTTAGGTATGTTTGGTGGTGTTATTATACTATGTAGATGTGTGTGTATGTTTAGGTATGTTTGGTGGTGTCATTATACTATGTAGATGTGTGTGTATGTTTAGGTATGTTTGGTGGTGTTATTATACTATGTAGATGTGTGTGTATGTTTAGGTATGTTTGGTGGTGGTATTATACTATGTAGATGTGTGTGTATGTTTAGGTATGTTTGGTGGTGTTATTATACTATGTAGATGTGTGTGTATGTTTAGGTATGTTTGGTGGTGTTATTATACTATGTAGATGTGTGTGTATGTTTAGGTATGTTTGGTGGTGTCATTATACTATGTAGATGTGTGTGTATGTTTAGGTATTTTTTGGTGGTGTTATTATACTATGTAGATGTGTGTGTATGTTTAGGTATGTTTGGTGGTGTTATTATACTATGTAGATGTGTGTGTATGTTTAGGTATGTTTGGTGGTGTTATTATACTATGTAGATGTGTGTGTATGTTTAGGTATGTTTGGTGGTGTTATTATACTATGTAGATGTGTGTGTATGTTTAGGTATGTTTGGTGGTGTTATTATACTATGTAGATGTGTGTGTATGTTTAGGTATGTTTGGTGGTGTTATTATACTATGTAGATGTGTGTGTATGTTTAGGTATGTTTGGTGGTGTTATTATACTATGTAGATGTGTGTGTATGTTTAGGTATGTTTGGTGGTGTTATTATACTATGTAGATGTGTGTGTATGTTTAGGTATGTTTGGTGGTGTTATTATACTATGTAGATGTGTGTGTATGTTTAGGTATGTTTGGTGGTGTTATTATACTATGTAGATGTGTGTGTATGTTTAGGTATGTTTGGTGGTGTTATTATACTATGTAGATGTGTGTGTATGTTTAGGTATGTTTGGTGGTGTTATTATACTATGTAGATGTGTGTGTATGTTTAGGTATGTTTGGTGGTGTTATTATACTATGTAGATGTGTGTGTATGTTTAGGTATGTTTGGTGGTGTTATTATACTATGTAGATGTGTGTGTATGTTTAGGTATGTTTGGTGGTGTTATTATACTATGTAGATGTGTGTGTATGTTTAGGTATGTTTGGTGGTGTTATTATACTATGTAGATGTGTGTGTATGTTTAGGTATGTTTGGTGGTGTCATTATACTATGTAGATGTGTGTGTATGTTTAGGTATGTTTGGTGGTGTCATTATACTATGTAGATGTGTGTGTATGTTTAGGTATGTTTGGTGGTTGGATTATACTATGTAGATGTGTGTGTATGTTTAGGTATGTTTGGTGGTGTCATTATACTATGTAGATGTGTGTGTATGTTTAGGTATGTTTGGTGGTGTTATTATACTATGTAGATGTGTGTGTATGTTTAGGTATGTTTGGTGGTGTCATTATACTATGTAGATGTGTGTGTATGTTTAGGTATGTTTGGTGGTGTTATTATACTATGTAGATGTGTGTGTATGTTTAGGTATGTTTGGTGGTGTCATTATACTATGTAGATGTGTGTGTATGTTTAGGTATGTTTGGTGGTGTCATTATACTATGTAGATGTGTGTGTATGTTTAGGTATGTTTGGTGGTGTTATTATACTATGTAGATGTGTGTGTATGTTTAGGTATGTTTGGTGGTGTTATTATACTATGTAGATGTGTGTGTATGTTTAGGTATGTTTGGTGGTGTTATTATACTATGTAGATGTGTGTGTATGTTTAGGTATGTTTGGTGGTGTTATTATACTATGTAGATGTGTGTGTATGTTTAGGTATGTTTGGTGGTGTCATTATACTATGTAGATGTGTGTGTATGTTTAGGTATGTTTGGTGGTGTTATTATACTATGTAGATGTGTGTATGTTTAGGTATGTTTGGTGGTGTTATTATACTATGTAGATGTGTGTGTATGTTTAGGTATGTTTGGTGTTGTTATTATACTATGTAGATGTGTGTGTATGTTTAGGTATGTTTGGTGGTGTCATTATACTATGTAGATGTGTGTATGTTTAGGTATGTTTGGTGGTGTTATTATACTATGTAGATGTGTGTGTATGTTTAGGTATGTTTGGTGGTGTTATTATACTATGTAGATGTGTGTGTATGTTTAGGTATGTTTGGTGGTGTTATTATACTATGTAGATGTGTGTGTATGTTTAGGTATGTTTGGTGGTGTTATTATACTATGTAGATGTGTGTGTATGTTTAGGTATGTTTGGTGGTGTTATTATACTATGTAGATGTGTGTGTATGTTTAGGTATGTTTGGTGGTGTTATTATACTATGTAGATGTGTGTATGTTTAGGTATGTTTGGTGGTGTTATTATACTATGTAGATGTGTGTGTATGTTTAGGTATGTTTGGTGGTGTTATTATTCTATTTAGATGTGTGTGTATGTTTAGGTATGTTTGGTGGTGTTATTATACTATGTAGATGTGTGTGTATGTTTAGGTATGTTTGGTGGTGTTATTATACTATGTAGATGTGTGTGTATGTTTAGGTATGTTTGGTGGTGTTATTATACTATGTAGATGTGTGTGTATGTTTAGGTATGTTTGGTGGTGTTATTATACTATGTAGATGTGTGTGTATGTTTAGGTATGTTTGGTGGTGTTATTATACTATGTAGATGTGTGTGTATGTTTAGGTATGTTTGGTGGTGTTATTATACTATGTAGATGTGTGTGTATGTTTAGTTGGTGTTATTATTATGTGTGTGTATGTTTAGGTATGTAGATGTGTGTGTAAGATTAGGTATGTTTCTTGGTCTTATTATACTATGTAGATGTGTGTCTATGTATGTTTAGGTATGTTTGGTGGTGTTATTATACTATGTAGATGTGTGTATGTTTAGGTATGTTTGGTGGTGTTATTATACTATGTAGATGTGTGTGTATGTTTAGGTATGTTTGGTGGTGTTATTATACTATGTAGATGTGTGTGTATGTTTAGGTATGTTTGGTGGTGTTATTATACTATGTAGATGTGTGTGTATGTTTAGGTATGTTTGGTGGTGTTATTATACTATGTAGATGTGTGTGTATGTTTAGGTATGTTTGGTGGTGTATTATACTATGTAGATGTGTGTGTATGTTTAGGTATGTTTGGTGGTGTTATTATACTATGTAGATGTGTGTGTATGTTTAGGTATGTTTGGTGGTGTTATTATACTATGTAGATGTGTGTGTATGTTTAGGTATGTTTGGTGGTGTTATTATACGATGTAGATGTGTGTGTATGTTTAGGTATGTTTGGTGGTGTTATTATACTATGTAGATGTGTGTGTATGTTAGGTATGTTTGGTGGTGTTATTATACTATGTAGATGTGTGTGTATGTTTAGGTATGTTTGGATTTATGTAAGTATACTATTTACTTATACTACAGATACTTCTGCTAGTGTACAATTATAATATCTATCTTTATATTTGTGTTTGGGCGCATATCTCTTTTTCCTTCATTCGCCACTCCTTCCACTTTTGTAATTAGTATAATAGTATTTCAGGACATAATTATATACCAATAGGTATAGCAATAGGTATCAAGTCCTCTTTGTTATGTGATCACGTGTTAACACAACTAATTATTTTATTTTGTATTTTGTCATATAACAATAAAACTATTATATATATATATATATATATATATACTGTATAGATATACTGTATATATATATATATATATCATCTTCATCATCAGCCTGAGTTAGTCCACTGCAGGACAAAAGTCTCTTCCAAACATTTCCACTCCAACCGGTCAGATGTTAGTCTGTTCCATCCTACCCCAGCAGACTTTCGGATCTCATCCCTCCATCTAGTTCTCTGTCTACCCCTTCCTCTAGCTCCCTCCCTAGTTTCCCATTCTGTTGCTCTGTTGCCACGAACAAAACGCCCCCATGCACTTCTGTCCCGTTAGTCGACGCCCCTCCTCCCAACCAGCACCGCCTTTATCCATATACTTCTTCACTCGTAATCCTTCCACCTCTCATTCGGTTTACCTCTCCCTCTCTGTCCTTCCACCTCGCTCTCCTACACCCTATTAGTCATTCTTTCTCTTCCCATACGTTCCATATTACCAAACCATCTCAAGGTGTTCCTTTTCACACTTTCCAGCACATCTACCTCCACTCCAAGAGCAAAACGTTATACTCGGTATTTCTTCTATTCAACTGCTGAGCTCTGGAACTCTCTCCCAGAATAAGTCTTTCCCTCTTCCTATGACTTAAATTGCTTCAAACTCTGTGTGTCCAGGCATTTTGGCTCGAATGTCCCTTGATTTTGGCCCTGTAACTCTTTCAACTCTGGGGGAGGCACTCGATACAGGCAGTTCTGCCTTTTGTCTCTCACTAAAAAAAAAAAAAAAAAAAAAAAAAATATCCTGAACTTTGGCACGGCTATTTTTGGACACCCTATATAGTTTGTTCCCTAAATTAACACAAACGCCTGCCCAGACTTCCTTTAAAATATAAATTAACAACCAGACGCCCTTCAAATTTAATTTGTACATTATGCTATAGAAAATTGTCCCAGTCGAAGGCCAATTCCTGTAAGTTAAGGACTTGTTACTGCTCCTGCAGAAAAATATACTACACCAGAAAGGGATGAAACGTCTTATTGTCGCCAACTTAATGGAGTGAATCATATCAAAATGTCCATATTAATGGAGCTAAAAAGGGGAGGTTAAAAAATTTGTTTTAATCAAATGATAGAGACAAATCGTATTTTACTGATTAAATAGCAACCCTAACTCACAGTCTCTCTCTCTCTCAGCCAAACACTACCTCCCTTTATATAATATATATATCTCTCTCTCTCTCTCTCTCTCTCAGCCAAACACTACCTCCCTTTATATAATCTCTCTCTCTCTCTCTCTCTCTCTCTCTCTCTCTCTCTCTCTCTCTCTCTCTCTCTCTCAGCCAAACACTACCTCCCTTTATTTAATATCTCTCTCTCTCTCTCTCTCTCTCTCAGCCAAACACTACCTCCCTTTATATAATATCTCTCTCTCTCTCTCTCTCTCTCTCGGCCAAACACTACCTCCCTTTATATAATATCTCACTCTCTCTCTCTCTCAGCCAAGCACTACCTCCCTTTATATAATATATCTCTCTCTCTCTCCCTCTCAGCCAAACACTACCTCCCTTTATATAATATCTCTCTCTCTCTCTCAGCCAAACACTACCTCCCTTTATATAATATCTCTCTCTCTCTCTCAGCCAAACACTACCTCCCTTTATATAATATCTCTCTCTCTCTCTCTCAGCCAAACACTACCTCCCTTTATATAATATCTCTCTCTCTCTCTCTCTCTCTCTCTCTCTCTCTCTCTCTCTCTCTCTCAGCCAAACACTACCTCCCTTTATATAATATATATCTCTCTCTCTCTCTCTCTCTCAGCCAAACACTACCTCCCTTTATAAATATCTCTCTCTCTCTCTCTCTCTCTCTCTCTCTCTCTCTCTCTCTCTCTCTCTCTCTCTCTCTCTCTCTCTCTCTCTCTCTCTCTCTCTCTCTCTCTCTCTCAGCAAGCACTACCTCCCTTTATATAATATCTCTCTCTCTCTCTCTCTCTCTCTCTCTCTCTCTCAGCCAAACACTACCTCCCTTTATATAATATCTCTCTCTCTCTCTCTCTCTCAGCCAAACACTACCTCCCTTTATATAATATCTCTCTCTCTCTCTCTCTCTCTCTCTCTCTCTCTCTCTCTCTCTCTCTCTCAGTCAAGCACTACCTCCCTTTATATAATATCTCTCTCTCTCTCTCTCTCTCTCTCAGCCAAACACTACCTCCCATTATATAATATATCTCACTCAGCCAAACAATACCTCCCTTTATATAATATATCTCTCTCTCTCTCTCTCTCTCTCTCTCTCAGCCAAACACTACCTCCCATTATATAATATATCTCACTCAGCCAAACAATACCTCCCTTTATATAATATCTCTCTCTCTCTCTCTCTCTCTCTCTCTCTCTCTCTCTCTCTCTCTCAGCCAAACACTACCTCCCATTATATAATATATCTCACTCAGCCAAACAATACCTCCCTTTATATAATATATCTCTCTCTCTCAGCCAAGCACTACCTCCCTTTATATAATATATCGCAAATGTATAACTTTTGTACGTATGTAAGTATGTATTTGTATACGTGAATGTATGTATGTACGTATGTGTGTATACATGAGTATATGTACTGTATGTAAAGATCCATGTATGTGTGCATTTTTTCTCTATGTGAGTGAGGAAGACAAAAGGCAGAACTGCCTGTAGCAAGTGCCTCCCCCAGAGTTGAAAGAGTGACAGGGCCAAAATCAAGGTACGTTCCAGCCAAAATGCCTGTACACACGGAGTTTGAAGCAGTCTTACTCATATTAAGAGGGAAAGACTGATTCTGGGAGAGCGATCCAGAGCTTAGCTGTTGAATTGAAGAATGATTGGGGCATCGTTTCACTCTCGAGTTGGAGAGTTGCATAGAGTAGGGGTGGGACTGTTTTGCAAGATGGGTACTACGTACCCTACGTAGAGGAGGTGGTATACACTGAGAGAGCTCATGAGAGAGTTGGTGAGTGGATGGGAGTTAATGACACGAAAGGCTTTCCTTTCTACTTTGTCTAGGAGTGCGGTGTGAGAGGATCCTCCCCACACATGCGAACAATACTCAATACAAGGGTGCACTGTGCCCATGTACCGAGCAAGAACCTGTGCAGGGGTAAAGCTCCCCTTGAGGCGGTTGAGATCACCCAGCTTCTGGGAGGCTGCCTTAGCAAGACTGGTAATTAATATATTCCTTCCTAGAGAGAGCAACAAAAAAAAAAGACACTGAGAATATTGAGAGAATGTGAAGGATAGATTTTTGTATTGTTGAAGAATAAGGGATAGTCCTCTAGGATTTCTGACAATTAGTAAGATGGAATAATTGGGTTTAGGAGGTATTGAAGGAAACAACGTTTTCTCTGCCCCAATTCGAGATAGTAGTTAGATCAGAAGATAAGTGTTGTATGGCTTCATTACGTTTGTTTGTGAGGGAATGCTGGCTGGGGCGTTCTGAAAAACTATTTAAGTAGTGTAAGGTAGAGTTGTCTGCGCTTGATTTAGTCCATGAGCCAAGACCCGAATTTTGGGATATCGGTACCACCCGGGGTGACTAATTCTCTTAGGTGTTTTTAGCTTGCTACATGTCTCTAGTTTATGTTTTGATATGATAGCCCTTGCACATTGGTAGCTTAATGGTCGTTATCACTTCTTGAATAGACATACCCTACCGAAAATTCCGAAATTTTTTAAAATGTCAAATTTGGGGACAGGAATGCCTAAATGTCAACAAAATGCATATAGTAATTGTCACATTTAATACAAGTCCTGTAAATACACACTAAGCATGCCATGGGCTTGTACATACTATTATGGCAAATTACTACTCCTAAATATCATCTACGTCAGACTCGGAATCTGACTGTTGTGCCACCGGCTCTTCTTCAATAGCCTTGTTCTGACATGTCTGTAACCTGCACATGTCCGTGCATTTTAGACCATTGCTGAGGCAAGTACACTTAGGGAGTTCGCATGACCGCACACACTTGCAAGACAGTAGCTGCATAACAGCATCTGGTGCTGGTGAGCCTCGCATCCAGTTGACGGCAAGCTTACCGTCCTCATCTGTCATCCAACCGCAGTCTGTTGGGTTCGCAACAAATGGCTGGCTCTGAAGACTTCTCCTCCAGATCGCAGCCTGGTAGTTTGCACGCAGTGCATGCATGAAGAGGCAGTCCTCACAAGGAGGGAGTTGACTTGACTCTACCTCTCCACGTCTTGCACAGAACAGCTCATACCGAAGCTTGTTTACCTTAGTTGTGTGGGTAGATGGTAGGTACATGTGGCAGGTGATTTCCTGTAGCTTCTCAAAGAGTTCAGGAGACACTTCCCATGAGCGTCCAAGTTCGTGAAAAGCATGCTGGTATGTCTTGTCCATCTTCACCTGCTTGAGTGTCGTCATCTTCCCTCGGCCAGCGAATGCACTGACGGTATCACAGCCTGTAAAGGCATGCATACCAATCAATGAATCACACACGCTGCCTCCCAGTGTGCGGCTCAGTGTGGTGATATCCAGGAATCTTGTCCGGTTCTTCGTCCCGCACTTCTGGAACAGATGGGATGGGATCTTGTGGCACATGCCAAGACACAACACCATGACGTCTGTATCTTCTGCAGTGATGATGACAGACTTGTTCCCAGATTCTGCTGCATGAAGTGCATGGAGAAGAAGGCGTGTGTCTGCTTCTTCTTGAGTTGACTTAAGCTCAGGAGCCTCTTCCCACTGCTCTTTGGTGATCTTGAAGCAGCGCTGCTCACATGTGACATACAGCTCCTTGTCCTTGAGCTTCTCCCTGTGCTGTGGGGGCCTTCCATTCTTCTACCAAGAACTTGATAAGACTTGCCTTGTTGGAGGAACTACCGAGTAACTTTCTCCACTGCTGGATGTTGTGCCCAGGTTGAATGTTCTTGAAATGAATTCCTGTGCCTGCACTTCTTTTGGCTCGTTCTGCATCCTTGATGGATGTCTCCTTGTAGATATCAAACACAACATCAATGCGCCTGCTCTTAGCACCTTCATGAACAGCGTGACTCAGTGCTGTACCTGCAAGCTGTGAAAAAGTTTTGTCGTTTCCCTTCAGTTTGTGGACCAGGCTCATCCCATCAATTATGGTAGCAGAGGGCTCGGGTATCACTTCTGCAGGAGAAACATTCCTCTCTAACTCCTTTGCGAGGGCAGCCTTGTTGGTCTTGCGGAGAGACCCATCACCGCTGGCAAGTGCCCAAGGCAAAGGCCCCAGGGGATGAGCCAAGACATCACTCATTTTGAGCTTTCTGTTCTCGGCAACAAGGATCATCTGGCCAAATAGGTTCCTGTCAGCCTTTAAGATAACCTCCTTGGCATGGTCTTGTGAGCGTGGCTTCATTCTGATGTTAGTGAACGTTCTCAGTTTCGTCTTCGTCATCGTGTCATGAAACTGTATAGTTGGCGTATCGATCTCCAGGCGCTCTTCCTTGAAGGCTTGATATGCATCCTCTCCTATTCTGTAGGCCCCTAGAAGGTCCTTGACAACTTCTGGTGGTGCCATAGTCGCAGTTGACAAACTGACAAGATCTTCTTGCTCTGCGTTGAAGGGGTTCAACCAGCTGGTCTCCATCAGTTGAACTAAAGATTGGACATCGGCCTCATCTCTTCTAATCCTGGGCATCTGTAGGTCTGGGTGGCTGAAGTCAGTATACTTTTGGCCTACTACCATAGTCCTGAGCTGCCTTAAGTACCTGCTGCGATACTCCGATGTCAGGTAGTACCTGGCGACAGCTCCGCCTTTCAGGCTGAAGCCTTTTGTGCCCCCTGGTGTCTGGGTGTCTTTGTTGATCGTCTCTTCGATTGTCTGGTCCACAGGGATCCGTCCAAAGGGATTCTTGCTACCGATCTGGACCGAAAAGCCACCTTGCATGAAGTGTTCATGGACCTCTGGGTGTTCAATGGGCAGTCGAGACATCAAGGCATAGTAGTAGGTTAGGAACCGGGCATAGTTCACTTTGTCATAGGCAAAACACCACGGTATCATCTGTCGGATTGCTCCTAGGTGGAGCATCCAGTTGCCTTCTCTGGAGGCTCGAATTAAGTCCAGCATGATCTCAACCATGTCCAGGTATGACATCCAGAATGCTGAGAGGTTGTGTTCATCTCTGAGGGTCTCAAGATAAACTTGGAAAAGCTTCATGATATGTGTGCATGATTCACTCTCCATCAGCTCTTGAAAGAGTCCCTGAGACACATTGCTGTGAAAGCTGTTGATGTCCTTCAGTGTTTCATCTAGATGGTGTATGTCCCTTGAATGGTTTTCTTCTAGCCATGAAAGGAAGCCTTTCCATGCAAGCCTCATCAGTGCTTCATACACGAGCTTGTGTAGTCTCACTGCTCTGTTGTACCTCTTGCCGTTCATCACTCCTGACACTGATCCTTCTGCGATGATACCTGATTCCACACACAGATCTCTAAGACCTGCATCTTGAAACCTCTTTCCTATGGTGGAGATGAGATTACAGATTGTGTGGAAGATGCCCATCCTGATGATAATGTTCTTGAACTTCTCTTGTTTCCAGATAACTTCGGCAGCTTTGGCATAGAGTGCTTGATCAAACACGCACACAATCTTGTTAAGCTGTAAGGACTGCATGATAGCATGCGTTTGTTCCAAGATTTCATTAACGGTGGACATTTCTGTTGCGGGAGCATTGATAGTGGGCAGGTAGCTTACAGTGTCCTGAACCACTGCAATGTCTCTGCGCATTTTGATGTTGAACCCAGTCCAACTGCTGATGGACTGGTCCTCATGGTCTGACATTCGAGTAAGAAGCCAGATATGGTTCTTTGTCTTTGAATCCTGGACTTCCTTGGTAGTGTCGACATACGCAGTCTCAATCCTAGGTGGCCCTGCCCGCCGCCCAACATTGTATATTGGCAGCATTGATGATGTCTGAGTGATGCTTCTTATCTTGGACTTGGTAATCTCTGGCAGGACTTTCTCTGGCACAGAGCCTGCAACCTTGGACTGGACAGCAATGCCATTGACTCTATGAGAAGTACCTGCTGCACTTAGGGTCTCTTCAAGTCGGTCAATGTTATCCCAGGCCAGGGTTGTGAACACACCAGGGTAGATGTTTGCTGGCAGTGGAATGTCATCCTTTGAGCATTCCAGCTTCTGGATACAAAGGGCTGTATCGATCTCCTCAAACATTGAGTAAGACACACAGTGACCAAGACGATTCAGAGTTCGGATCAGTTCTGTGTTTCCTGTCAAAGACTTTACAGCATTGGTCAGCAGTACGTGCTTGGGTGGTTTTGTCTTGCCACTGGTAACAGCAAAGACCAAGTCACTGCCAAAGGAAGTGGCAAGACGTTGAGCTCTTTCAGAGGGAGTTTCACACTCACACTCTCCTGTCAGCAGGGTGTGCAGGAATTGAGTGACTGCTGCAGGAATGACATTCTGATCTGTATCGGGAGGCCATGGCTGACTCACATCTTGTTTATTGATCTCATTCCTCAGCTGCATTCCTGCTTTGGTTAAGACATCTTCAGAGTTAGCTGCTCTTGCTTCTTGCAGGTCTTTTGCCATTTTGTGTGCTTGCCGGGCAAGGTCGTCCATTGAGAGGCTGCGTGGATAGATTAGAAGCTTTCCTTTCTCATCTGGGACAAAGCGTAGTGATTCTCCAAACTCGGTTTCAATCTTTCGGCGAACATGTTTTTTTGTCGCTGGTTTCAGTTGGATAATACCACGGGACATCATGGATCTCTCAAGCCTAGATGTGAGGTTTGTCATAGGCAGTACCTCTGGGTTGGGGAATAATTTGGTCCTTATATACAAGCAGAGTTCCTCGAGGGCTTCTGTCTCAACCTCTTCGTAGCGTGCTTCCTCGCTTTCTTCCTGATTTTCACCTGCACCCGACCTGGCGGCCGCTGGGAAATCATCTTTTGTGAAGAGTTTGTAGCACGACTTGTGGTAGTGACCCTCTGCAGCAACAAGGTCTCTGCTAACTAAACCAAGGATTCTCTGGTTGAGTTTCCTTATTGCTGCTCTGCGAATCTTCTCATCTGCTCGTAGCTCAACACACTGTATGAGTGGCTCCCTTGTCTTTGTTGTTTTTATGTACTTGCTTGACTTCTCGCAGAAGATACATACTTTGGCATACACCCTGCTAGTACTAGGGGCATCCCTTGATGCCCTCCTCCTGGGGTCGACGCTTGCTGATTCTATCTTGACACCCTTGGCAAGGATAGAATCCAGTGACTTCTTCATTGTAAAGAGACTACGACATTTACGGTGATAATGTATGTGTGGTATTCCTCCTTCTTCAAGGCCCTTGGCTGCTTCCAGGACTGGATCATGCTGCCTGATTTCTGCAGCCCTGAGCAATGTGTTCCAGGAGTCCAAATCCTGTGGTGACACCAGAGCATCGCTGTCATCATCAGAGCAGTGGATGATACAGTCGATCCGTGCTCTCTTCCTCGCAGATGGTTCCATCCTGCCGTCAAACAGTCGACACACACCTGCAAAAAATATCACCATTAAACCATGAACAAACAAACACATTACATGGAAACCACTCTACATATGTTTGCTCCTTCCAATAATAAATTATCCCCAAAATATAACAAAAAATCCCCAAATATGAAATAAACCCCTAAATATGGAGAAACTTGAAATACACATCGGAATAATTCTTGTAGAGAATCAAATAAGCTACAAGAGCTGTTAGAATATATTTTTCAATGTTCCCCATATTTAAGGATTTATTCTAGATTTAGAGGAAAATACCCAAAATATAGAGTATATTCCGAAATATGAGGAAATTTGAAAAATACCTAGGAACAACTCTGGTAGAGAATATAATTCTACATAGGTGTTCAAAGTTTCGCGATGATTGTGTTATGGATTTTAAAGAAAATGAGGAAAACGCCGAGCGTCACGCTAAAAATCTTTATTTTTGGGTAGCGCCCCTATTGCATCAAAAAAATTAGACTAAGCTACCAGTGCGAGAAGGCTATCATATCTTAATGTACTTACAGTCACTCTATAAACATTTTAGTATCATTCGTGTTTAGTCACCCCAGGTGGTACCGATATCTGGCCTGGCTCATGGACTAATTGTATGGGACTGGAGGTACAGTTGAGATGATCATTTGTGAAAATTAGAGAGAGAATGGGAGATAGGACAGAGCCCTGAGGAACACCGGAGTTGATAGGATGAAGCAGACAGCGATGGCCATCCACAACCGCAGCTAATGTAAGGCATGATTGGAAGGGAAATTGGAGACAAAGGCACAGATGGAGGGATAGAAACCGAAGGAGGGTACTTTGGAAATTAAAGATTTGTGCCAGACTCTATCGAAGGCCTGCGATATGTCTAGCGCAACAGAAAACGTCTCACCGAAGTCCCGACAGAAGGACGACCAAGAGTTTGTAAGATATGAAAGAATATCACCAGTAGAGCAACCCTTAAGGAAGCCATACTGGTGATCTGAGAGTAGGTTATGGGAAGATAAATGCTTAAGAAATGTTGGTGTAAGAATAGTTTCAAAAACATTAAAGATACAAGAAATGAGAGCAATTGGACGATAGTTGGAGAGTTTAAAGTGGTCACCCTTCTTTGGGAAAGGTTGAATGAGAGCAAACTTCGAGCAAGAAGGGAAGATGTTAGAGGCGAGACAGAAACTGAAGAGTTTGCCTAGGCAAGGGGTCAGCACGGAAGCACAGTTTTTGAGTACAACAGGAGGAACACCATCCGGTCTGTATGCCTTCTTAGCATTTAGCCCAGAGAGGGTGGAAAGTACGTTCTTGGAAGAAATTATGATGTTAGGCATAACTAGGAGAGATGGGGGTGGAGTGGGAGAAGTAACACCGGAATCATCCAAGGTAGAGTATTTAGCGAAAGTGTAAGCTGCTATAATTAAAAATAGCAGCTCAGCCTAATGTTGGAAAAGTTGAAAACCACCTGTTTACAAGCTTTTTTCTGCACGAACCTCGTATCTCCCGCATTTATTAGGCCCCTTAGAACATTCAGTGATAGGGACAGTGGGCCTGGTGGTAACCATGATGGAAATAAATGCCCGGGACCTTCAAAACAGAGAGCAAACGCCGGTCAAGCCTACCGACGCTGTCGGACGAAAGCGGTTAAATTATGCCGATAAGTAGGCTAGGCTATATGACTGATTACAAATAAAGTTTGTGTGGTAAGTAATCTCCTCATAACTTGTATTTAGAAGTATTCTCCTCAAATAATATGTATTTGTTGGATATATTTGGGGGGAAATGGGTACTTTATGGGCCCAGCTGAGCTATTTCTTTTTTAGCTCAGCTGGGCCGCTGTGTTGACATCACGCAAGAATGCAAGATGGCCGACCATAACAAGAATCGTGATGCGCAACGACCTGCCCGATTCAAATACGTGAATAGCTGGTATTTTGCTGTTGTTTTCCGCGGATGACGAGTAATGGGATATTTAGGGGTGTCCGCAGATAGCAAGGATCACAGATACTTGGAGAGCGGATAACCGGAATGCACTGTACATACATTCAAAGTATTGTTAGCGGATTTTCTGATCTCTCTATATATATAGTATATTAAATCATCCACAAAATTAAATCTGGCAAAACACATATTAACTCTCTCTCTCTCTCTCTCTCTCTCTCTCTCTTACCTAGCTCGTCATCATCAGCAGCAACAGCAGTAGAAGCATCCTCGGGAGTTGGTTCTGAAATATTATGATAGCCTCCATTATTAGATGTTCTGGAGGCTATAATGAAACGTACTCACACATATAATATATATCAAAGGAACTATACCATAGATTTTATCTGTCATCGACTATTCAAAGGTAAGCTATTGTAAATAGAAACGCCTGGTATTAACTAAATTTACATAAATATCCGCTTTCAAAAGAATACATGTTATTGAGATTTAATTGCTATAAATTGTGGAAACAATTAATAATCATGCTTCAAGAACACCTACCAAAGATGATAGCATCGTTTGACAGTAGCCATGAACAATAAATATCATCAGCAAAATATGCAAAAATAATATATTGTCTCACCTGTTGTGAAGGAATCATCAGCCGTGTTGCCACCACTGTACACTGCTACTTCAGTGCTGGGCTCTGAAACTATTACCAGAATATTGTATATTATATAATACACATACTGTACATATAATAATAGCAGTATATCATATGAATCACTGGCATCGTGACTCAGACCTGGAGATAACAAGATCTAAGCCTTTAGTTCATTGTTGTCTAGGTGACAGTCAATTGCAATGTCCCCATCTTGATTACTTAGCTATTATGATGATTTTGGAACGAAATATGTTAATTATGAAAACTTAGCATAGTAGTAGTATATATTTTCATTACATATAAAACATCCGCTGCAAAGACGTTATATTGTTCCTACTGGTGAACACAAATACACTATAGTTACCCCTCCACTATTGTACCAAAGACAAATCGCAAATATTGTTCACAATATAACCTCAGTTATTCTTATTCAATCACTGTTTTTAGATATTTTACAACTTCCCAAGCGTTTATTGAGGTGGGTCCTGCTAAAGGTGACTAAAAATTGCATAGATTATAATCTTGTGAAAACATATTACCATATTTATGTTCAATGTTGCTGTGAGATATGTTTAACTCCCAGATGCCTGCTTAATTTAAATTATACTTAATTATTTTCCAAGAATCTGATTTCAAGCGCATCTTCTAGCGGGCCGCCGCAAGGCATAACATGTATATTATCACCTTGCTTTAACCCACAATAATCGTCTCTACAAAAAATATATTTTACATCATAAAACAGAGGAAAACCTTTACTATAACATTACCAAGAATGGTATTACAAAATATAAAAATATTAGTGGCAATTGTTCAAGAATAAAATATTTGATCGTTCTTCGAAAGTCAACTCCTTGTAATTTATATTTATGCTCAGCGACTATATATGTATCACACTCTTTGCAATGCTGAAATCAGATTGTTTTCATTTTCAATCTTTTGATTATACGAAATATAGAAAAACTGAAAAATATAACTGAGCTTGTATATTGACGATCAATTTTCCCCACCAATGATTGTGTGTACTATAATGTATTGTGTGTACTATAATGTATTGTGTGTACTATAATGTATTGTGTGTACTATAATGTATTGTGTGTACTATAATGTATTGTGTGTACTATAATGTATTGTGTGTACTATAATGTATTGTGTGTACTATAATGTATTGTGTGTACTATAATGTATTGTGTGTACTATAATGTATTGTGTGTACTATAATGTATTGTGTGTACTATAATGTATTGTGTGTACTATAATGTATTGTGTGTACTATAATGTATTGTGTGTACTATAATGTATTGTGTGTACTATAATGTATTGTGTGTACTATAATGTATTGTGTGTACTATAATGTATTGTGTGTACTATAATGTATTGTGTGTACTATAATGTATTGTGTGTACTATAATGTATTGTGTGTACTATAATGTATTGTGTGTACTATAATGTATTGTGTGTACTATAATGTATTGTGTGTACTATAATGTATTGTGTGTACATACTATAATGTATTGTGTGTACTATAATGTATTGTGTGTACTATAATGTATTGTGTGTACTATAATGTATTGTGTGTACTATAATGTATTGTGTGTACTATAATGTATTGTGTGTACTATAATGTATTGTGTGTACTATAATGTATTGTGTGTGTACTATAATGTATTGTGTGTACTATATGTATTGTGTGTACTATAATGTATTGTGTACTATAATGTATTGTGTGTACTATAATGTATTGTGTGTACTATAATGTATTGTGTGTACTATAATGTATTGTGTGTACTATAATGTATTGTGTGTACTATAATGTATTGTGTGTACTATAATGTATTGTGTGTACTATAATGTATTGTGTGTACTATAATGTATTGTGTGTACTATAATGTATTGTGTGTACTATAATGTATTGTGTGTACTATAATGTATTGTGTGTACTATAATGTATTGTGTGTACTATAATGTATTGTGTGTACTATAATGTATTGTGTGTACTATAATGTATTGTGTGTACTATAATGTATTGTGTGTACTATAATGTATTGTGTGTACTATATTGTGTGTACTATATTGTGTGTACTATATTGTGTGTACTATATTGTGTGTACTATATTGTGTGTACTATATTGTGTGTACTATATTGTGTGTACTATATTGTGTGTACTATAATGTGTGTACCATATTGTGTGTACTATGTACTATAATGTATTGTGTGTACTATAATGTATTGTGTGTACTATAATGTATTGTGTGTGTACTATAATGTATTGTGTGTACTATAATGTATTGTGTGTGTACTATAATGAATTGTGTGTACTATAATGTATTGTGTGTACTATAATGTATTGTGTGTACTATAATGTATTGTGTGTACTATAATGTATGTATTGTGTGTACTATAATGTATTGTGTGTACTATAATGTATTGTGTGTACTATAATGATTGTGTGTACTATAATGTATTGTGTGTACTATAATGTATTGTGTGTACTATAATGTATTGTGTGTACTATAATGTATTGTGTGTACTATAATGTATGTGTGTACTATAATGTATTGTGTGTACTATAATGTATTGTGTGTACTATAATGTATTGTGTGTACTATAATGTATTGTGTGTACTATAATGTATTGTGTGTACTATAATGTATTGTGTGTACTATAATGTATTGTGTGTACTATAATGTATTGTGTGTACTATAATGTATTGTGTGTACTATAATGTATTGTGTGTACTATAATGTATTGTGTGTACTATAATGTATTGTGTGTACTATAATGTATTGTGTGTACTATAATGTATTGTGTGTACTATAATGTATTGTGTGTACTATAATGTATTGTGTGTACTATAATGTATTGTGTGTACTATAATGTATTGTGTGTACTATAATGTATTGTGTGTACTATAATGTATTGTGTGTACTATAATGTATTGTGTGTACTATAATGTATTGTGTGTACTATAATGTATTGTGTGTACTATAATGTATTGTGTGTACTACTATGTATTGTGTGTACTATAATGTATTGTGTGTACTATAATGTATTGTGTGTACTATAATGTATTGTGTGTACTATAATGTATTGTGTGTACTATAATGTATTGTGTGTACTATAATGTATTGTGTGTACTATAATGTATTGTGTGTACTATAATGTATTGTGTGTACTATAATGTATTGTGTGTACTATAATGTATTGTGTGTACTATAATGTATTGTGTGTACTATAATGTATTGTGTGTACTATAATGTATTGTGTGTACTATAATGTATTGTGTGTACTATAATGTATTGTGTGTACTATAATGTATTGTGTGTACTATAATGTATTGTGTGTACTATAATGTATTGTGTGTACTATAATGTATTGTGTGTACTATAATGTATTGTGTGTACTATAATGTATTGTGTGTACTATAATGTATTGTGTGTACTATAATGTATTGTGTGTACTATAATGTATTGTGGGTACTATAATGTATTGTGTGTACTATAATGTATTGTGTGTACTATAATGTATTGTGTGTACTATAATGTATTGTGTGTACTATAATGTATTGTGTGTACTATAATGTATTGTGTGTACTATAATGTATTGTGTGTACTATAATGTATTGTGTGTACTATAATGTATTGTGTGTACTATAATGTATTGTGTGTACTATAATGTATTGTGTGTGTACTATAATGTATTGTGTGTACTATAATGTATTGTGTGTACTATAATGTATTGTGTGTACTATAATGTATTGTGTGTACTATAATGTATTGTGTGTACTATAATGTATTGTGTGTACTATAATGTATTGTGTGTACTATAATGTATTGTGTGTACTATAATGTATTGTGTGTACTATAATGTATTGTGTGTACTATAATGTATTGTGTGTACTATAATGTATTGTGTGTACTATAATGTATTGTGTGTACTATAATGTATTGTGTGTACTATAATGTATTGTGTGTACTATAATGTATTGTGTGTACTATAATGTATTGTGTGTACTATAATGTATTGTGTGTACTATAATGTATTGTGTGTACTATAATGTATTGTGTGTACTATAATGTATTGTGTGTACTATAATGTATTGTGTGTTCTATAATGTATTGTGTGTACTATAATGTATTGTGTGTACTATAATGTATTGTGTGTACTATAATGTATTGTGTGTACTATAATGTATTGTGTGTACTATAATGTATTGTGTGTACTATAATGTATTGTGTGTACTATAATGTATTGTGTGTACTATAATGTATTGTGTGTACTATAATGTATTGTGTGTACTAATGTATTGTGTGTACTAATGTATTGTGTGTACTATAATGTATTGTGTGTACTATAATGTATTGTGTGTACTATAATGTATTGTGTGTACTATAATGTATTGTGTGTACTATAATGTATTGTGTGTACTATAATGTATTGTGTGTACTATAATGTATTGTGTGTACTATAATGTATTGTGTGTACTATAATGTATTGTGTGTACTATAATGTATTGTGTGTACTATAATGTATTGTGTGTACTATAATGTATTGTGTGTACTATAATGTATTGTGTGTACTATAATGTATTGTGTGTGTACTATAATGTATTGTGTGTACTATAATGTATTGTGTGTACTATAATGTATTGTGTGTACTATAATGTATTGTGTGTACTATAATGTATTGTGTGTACTATAATGTATTGTGTGTACTATAATGTATTGTGTGTACTATAATGTATTGTGTGTACTATAATGTATTGTGTGTACTATAATGTATTGTGTGTACTATAATGTATTGTGTGTACTATAATGTATTGTGTGTACTATAATGTATTGTGTGTACTATAATGTATTGTGTGTACTATAATGTATTGTGTGTACTATAATGTATTGTGTGTACTATAATGTATTGTGTGTACTATAATGTATTGTGTGTACTATAATGTATTGTGTGTACTATAATGTATTGTGTGTACTATAATGTATTGTGTGTACTATAATGTATTGTGTGTACTATAATGTATTGTGTGTACTATAATGTATTGTGTGTACTATAATGTATTGTGTGTACTATAATGTATTGTACATCAAAAGAAAGAGGAAAGTTCAATCTACAATATGATTGTAGGAAAATCCACAAAACATCGAACAGATTATATTAAACATTTATTCTGACCAAAAATGTTGGTAGGTTTCCTGACTTTATCCAAATTCTAACCTCTAAATGGCGAAGTTCTTTTATAAATACTCTACTTGGCAAATGGGATATTCCGTCTGATATCTTACACTTATATAAAATAAATAAATACATATTATATATAATCCCACCAGTGCCGGGGAAATGGATGAAATATATTATCCAGTGGCATGTCTCCATACCACCATCTTTCTTCCCATTACATGTGGGTCCCCCCCCCCCCCCCACCCCTATCTTCCTCAACATTTCTACTTTTTCCCTCCCCCACTTCCTATGCTTCCTCCCTCCCTCCTTCAGTCACCCTCCTCTACTTCTCCAGTACCTTCCCCCTCCCTCATACATGTGCGGGAGAACCGCAAGATCCGCCAGTGTTGCAAGAGACTCAAGAGAGAGAGAGAGAGAGAGAGAGAGGGTGTATACCGTGCCGCCACTCACTCACTCAATACGCTCCAGTCACAATAATCAATGTTTTCACTGGATATTTATTCTTTACACCTATCTTCTGGTTTTTCAATGTTCACATGTTCATTATACAAGTGAAATATGTTCAAATAGTGCAGTAATATTCCTATATATGGTAAATATAAGGAATTATGTTTGAATGGAAGCTAAATCTGTTGCATTGGTCTGATGACTATAGGTTTTACTTTTGATATATCAACTATTTTCCATACACATGCTAATAGTGAAATCAGATTTTTGTTATCACCAATATTTATTTTCTATCTATCTCTCTATTGCTGGATGCTGTGATCCCCGAAGGTGTGGCCTCCAACGAAACCCCGCCATGCTCTGTCCCTGGTCAGTCGACGCCCCTACTCCCATCCAGCACAGCTTTCATGCGTATACTTCTCAACTCCATCCTTCCACCTCTCACTCGGTCTACCTCTCCCTCTATGTCCTTCCACCTCACTCTCATACACTCTCTTTGTCATTCTCTCACTTCCTATAGGCCTACATTCCACATGGCTGAAGCATCTAAAGGTGTTCCTTTTCACACTTTCCAGCACATCTACATCCACACCATGCCTCTCTCGTACTTGCTCATTCGTCTGTCTATCCCTCCATGTAACTCAGCACACACTTCTCAAATAACTCATTTCCACCCCTCTCACTCTTGGTTTGAGTCTCTCCACCAATGTTCATGCTTCACTCCCGTAAGTCAATGTCGGGGTTACTACACTGTCATGCAAGGACTTCTTTACTTCCATGCTTTCAGCGTTCCTACAACTCTTTTCCCCTGTTGCAGCCTCTCCCGCAGTTCTTCATCCATAATCCCATCTTTACTCATCACTCTGCCCAAATACCTAAATGAACTGACAATCACCATAGCTTGACCGTTCAACCTCACCTCACACTCTGCTGCTGCACCCCTTTCAAATACCATAACCTTGCTCCTCCCCACATTTACCTTCATATTCCGTTTTTCACACACTGTTCCAAACATATTTACTGGACCCTGCAACTCCCATTCACTATCGCTCATCAGAACTGTATCGTTGGCTAACAGCAGTACAGACAACTTCCACTTGTTTCCTTCCCTTATCAGCGGTACACAAGCATCCACTGCTCTTTCTTGCATCATGACTCCATCCATATATATATTAAACAACCATGGGGACATTACACACCCTTGCTTTAACCCAACACTCATATCAAAGAACTCGCACTGTTCATTCTCCAAACTTACTGACACCTTTGCACTCTCATACATGCTCTTCACTGCCTTCAGCAATTTGCCATCTACTCTGTATATTCTCAGTACTTTCCACATACCTTATCAATCAACACTGTCATAGGCCTTATCCAAGTCCATAAAGGCAGCATACAACTTGTGTCACTTCTCCAGATATTTCTCCACAACACATTTCCGGGAAAAATCTGACCTTCACATCCCCTTCCCTTCTTAAACCCGCCCTGCTCGTCACCTACCCATTTATCCATTCTCGTTCTCACTCTCTCACTACCCTACCGTACATCTTTCCTACTATGCTTAGAAGACCTATTCCCCGGTGGTTACCACACACTCCTCTTTCCCTTTTACCCTTATACAGGGGGACTATTATGCCTGTCTTCCAGTCATCAAGTGCACTTCCCTTCTCCCATGCTAGTTTACACATTTTCCATACCCATTCAATCACTATTTCACCAGCATACCTCAGCATTTCCCCACACACTCCATCTATTCCCGAAGCTTTCACCATCTTCACTCTTTTCATGGCTTCACAGACTTCTGACCTCCTAATCCCCACCTCTCTTTTTACATGAATAAAATAATCTATCTATCTATTGCCTGACGCCGTGATCCCCGAAGGGGCGCCCACGAACGAACCGCCCCCACGCACCTCTGTCCCCAGTCAGTCGACGCCCCTCCCCCCAACCAGCACCGCCTTCGTTCATATACTTCCTCATTCCATCCTTCCACCTCTCCTTCGGTCTACCTCTCCCTCTCTGTCCTTCCACCTCGCTCTCGTACACCCTCTTAGTCATTCTCTCACTTTCCATACGTTCCATATGGCCGAACCATCTCAAGTTGTTCCTTTTCACACTTTCCAGCACATCTACCTCCACACCACACCTCCTTCTTACTTCTTCATTAGTCTGTCTATCCCTCCATGTAACTCCGCACGCACTTCTTAAGTAATTCATTTCCACTGCTCTCACTCTTGGTCTGAGTCTCTCAACCAACGTCCATGCTTCGCTTCCGTAAGTCAGTGTCGGGATTACCACACTGTCATGCAAGGTCTTCTTCACTTCCATACTGACCACCCTATTTCTTGTTACTGCTTTCAGCGTTCCTACAACCCTCTTCCCCTGTTGTACCCTCTCCCACAGTTCTTCATCCATAGTCCCATCTATACTCAACACACTGCCCAGATACTTAAAGGAGTTGACGATCTCCATAGCCTGACCGTTCAACAAAAAATACTGAAAAGTATATATCCATGCAGTAAAAGGTATATATAATATTTTTGTTATTGAGGTTTGTAGCTATGAATAATAGTTTCATGTATAGGTCATTGCATGAGAAAGACAATAATATAACAACGAACATCCTAGGACTAATAGTTTTTCTATGAATATATATATTAAACCATTTTCACACGCCACTCGTTACACTCATAAGTGCTTCAAAATGCAAATGGCTTACATAATACAATATAATTGTTTGATGCATTATATATTGATTTACTGAAATACTTGAATAACACACAACACTATCATAAGGTACTTTACGTACACTTACCAGTCACAGGAGTTGTCCAGACACAATAATCGTCCATGTTTAATCTCCGGTGCAGCGTAATGTCTTGTTTCACTGCTCAACACACACTTGACACTCAAGCTAGTATTGATTTTCTTGCATTGTGAGAATGCATCACACAGCATTGCCAATAGATTCCCTATTACCTTCACTCTGATAGTTTTTCGAGGCAAATATTTCACACGTATCGTGCTGCCAATTTTTTGTCCACCAAATGTTTTAATGTTTAAGAATGCTATTTGCGCGGCTTACCTTAAACAAAACCTCAAAATCACTCGATACATTTGGGTGAGCATCAGAGGGTTAATTTGAAACAGCACCTCATAAAGTTGAATGCTCATCTAACCTATTGATAACATATATACAAATATTGCATATGTAAACCAACTTTATTAGTGATTACCTGAGGGAGCATTAGCTAGTGTGATGATGGACACCAGCATCAAGAGCCACCAGAACCTCAACACTGAAAATAACAATATTTTCATTCATTTCAAATAATTATATTTTATAATGATTTCAAGGTATATCACATAAACTTATATGGCATGGTGGATGAGCAAATAAGGTTAAATATTTTAAAAATATGATATAATAGTTGCCCGTTTGAAATGTGTAAAATGTAATTATGATCTTGAACAACAAATTTAATATAACCATGAATAATACAGAGATTGGTGACCTCCTTCCCCTAATCGTGTACACTATGTAATAGAAACTATTAACATCGTCACCACTGCAAGTAACAAATAACCACTATTACCGATGTGTTTTTGTAATTACTTACAAATATAATATAGTGTGTATTACAATTGTTAATGTATTAAATGCATTAGTATATAATGTTTATATTGCCAAAAGTGCAAGCATATATACAAATAATAAAGTAGGGCCTACATCATATAATGAATATTGTGATCCAGCAAGCTGTCTGGCACCAACTACTCACCTGTAAGTACCTTCATCAACGAGTTGGATGGAGGTTATCTTTTCGCCTCCGCTTGTTTGTCTGTAAGTTTGTTTGTAAACAAATAATCTCCCAAAGTCATGGACTGATGTTCCCGAAAACTGGAGGGCAGATAGGGTATGCGCCAAGGAAGAAATGATTCAATTCGGGAGGCGATCCATACGTAATCTACCTTTTAGCGTATGTGATAGTAGTGCATTTAACCCTTCTCTAGCGGGGGGTTTTGGGCATATTCAGGCCCTCCTGAATGATCAATAAAGTATCTGCATGAAAAGAAATGTATTCAGCAAAAAACTAGGCGCTAAAAGCTTCAAAATGAGACCAGAACGAGCTACGTAGCACTTGTCGTTCTCACGCAGTGGTACCACTAACATGGGAGTTTAGCGTATAGCGGCATATTTTTTCCCGCTACGCTCACTACTGGCAACACTGCCGGCCTCTCGAGAACAGAGGGAGCATGAGTCAGTGGGCGGCGGTAAGCCCTGGGTGTCGAACGTGTGGCCTGCTGCGCTCCCCGCCATTTGCACTCAATTTTAACCCTTTAAAAGCCTTAATAATGCTCCTAACTTGCTGCAAATTGGAGCCCGACTTACGGCGGGCCCCGCCAGTTAAGGGTTAAGATTATCTATTGTTGCTAATGTTTGTACAAACTTTCAGTGGAGGACGGATTTATCCTATTCTGCAACTTATTCAACTTTTCTTTTGTCTAATGCCAAAGCATGTAATGTGAAATTATAACTACTGTAGAGATCATTAATATTAAGCAACATCACTCTATAAACATCATTACTAAATTATTCAACCATTTCATTTTACATCATGATTTTCTAAACATACCGAATACTAGTCTGCTTATATAGATGGTCTGGTCCTAATCAGATAATTATGTGAAGCTATTTTGCAATATATTACTGTTATATTTTTCATCTTAGAAATGCTGCATCAAGAATTGCGATCCTTAATTTGTTGATGGTCAATAAGTATTCCATCAATGTTTCTCTCAAAGTATATGTTGTAATTCATTGAAACACATGAAACATATAAAGTATAAAGATTACCACAAGAAACCAAGAGAGGTTTTAAACCTCTTATTATTATATTATACTGTCTGCTAATTCATATAATAGACACACCCATCAAATATTTGCTATAACTATTATTGTTGTAATTATAATAATATTTGTTGTAGACACTTACCTTAGTATCAGGGACAGTCAATCCATTAAAGGAGTAGGGAGGATCAGCAAGAAAACGTTTGTTTGATGTAGGGACAGGCATTCAATAATTGTAACACAGGGAATACAAAAGCATATTTTGTGGTAAGGATTAGGGTAATAAAACACAATGTTTACAACATTATTATAAGTTCTTGTAGGAGTCATGTGACCTCAGTAGTATATAGTGACAGTATTGGTGGTGTCGGCAGGGTTCTCATTACAAACCTTTTATGTTAGTCCTTCCTGGTCCTTCTTGTAATAGTGTGTAGTGTAGTGTACTGTAGTTCTTGTAGGAGTCATGTGACCTCAGTAGTATATAGTGACAGTATTGGTGGTGTCGGCAGGGTTCTCATTACAAACCTTTTATGTTAGTCCTTCCTGGTCCTTCTTGTAATAGTGTGTAGTGTAGTGTACTGTAGTTCTTGTAGGAGTCATGTGACCTCAGTAGTATATAGTGACAGTATTGGTGGTGTCGGCAGGGTTCTCATTACAAACCTTTTATGTTAGTCCTTCCTGGTCCTTCTTGTAATAGTGTGTAGTGTAGTGTACTGTAGTTCTTGTAGGAGTCATGTGACCTCAGTAGTATATAGTGACAGTATTGGTGGTGTCGGCAGGGTTCTCATTACAAACCTTTTATGTTAGTCCTTCCTGGTCCTTCTTGTAATAGTGTGTAGTGTAGTGTACTGTAGTTCTTGTAGGAGTCATGTGACCTCAGTAGTATATAGTGACAGTATTGGTGGTGTCGGCAGGGTTCTCATTACAAACCTTTTATGTTAGTCCTTCCTGGTCCTTCTTGTAATAGTGTGTAGTGTAGTGTACTGTAGTTCTTGTAGGAGTCATGTGACCTCAGTAGTATATAGTGACAGTATTGGTGGTGTCGGCAGGGTTCTCATTACAAACCTTTTATGTTAGTCCTTCCTGGTCCTTCTTGTAATAGTGTGTAGTGTAGTGTACTGTAGTTCTTGTAGGAGTCATGTGACCTCAGTAGTATATAGTGACAGTATTGGTGGTGTCGGCAGGGTTCTCATTACAAACCTTTTATGTTAGTCCTTCCTGGTCCTTCTTGTAATAGTGTGTAGTGTAGTGTACTGTAGTTCTTGTAGGAGTCATGTGACCTCAGTAGTATATAGTGACAGTATTGGTGGTGTCGGCAGGGTTCTCATTACAAACCTTTTATGTTAGTCCTTCCTGGTCCTTCTTGTAATAGTGTGTAGTGTAGTGTACTGTAGTTCTTGTAGGAGTCATGTGACCTCAGTAGTATATAGTGACAGTATTGGTGGTGTCGGCAGGGTTCTCATTACAAACCTTTTATGTTAGTCCTTCCTGGTCCTTCTTGTAATAGTGTGTAGTGTAGTGTACTGTAGTTCTTGTAGGAGTCATGTGACCTCAGTAGTATATAGTGACAGTATTGGTGGTGTCGGCAGGGTTCTCATTACAAACCTTTTATGTTAGTCCTTCCTGGTCCTTCTTGTAATAGTGTGTAGTGTAGTGACTGTAGTTCTTGTAGGAGTCATGTGACCTCAGTAGTATATAGTGACAGTATTGGTGGTGTCGGCAGGGTTCTCATTACAAACCTTTTATGTTAGTCCTTCCTGGTCCTTCTTGTAATAGTGTGTAGTGTAGTGTACTGTAGTTCTTGTAGGAGTCATGTGACCTCAGTAGTATATAGTGACAGTATTGGTGGTGTCGGCAGGGTTCTCATTACAAACCTTTTATGTTAGTCCTTCCTGGTCCTTCTTGTAATAGTGTGTAGTGTAGTGTACTGTAGTTCTTGTAGGAGTCATGTGACCTCAGTAGTATATAGTGACAGTATTGGTGGTGTCGGCAGGGTTCTCATTACAAACCTTTTATGTTAGTCCTTCCTGGTCCTTCTTGTAATAGTGTGTAGTGTAGTGTACTGTAGTTCTTGTAGGAGTCATGTGACCTCAGTAGTATATAGTGACAGTATTGGTGGTGTCGGCAGGGTTCTCATTACAAACCTTTTATGTTAGTCCTTCCTGGTCCTTCTTGTAATAGTGTGTAGTGTAGTGTACTGTAGTTCTTGTAGGAGTCATGTGACCTCAGTAGTATATAGTGACAGTATTGGTGGTGTCGGCAGGGTTCTCATTACAAACCTTTTATGTTAGTCCTTCCTGGTCCTTCTTGTAATAGTGTGTAGTGTAGTGTACTGTAGTTCTTGTAGGAGTCATGTGACCTCAGTAGTATATAGTGACAGTATTGGTGGTGTCGGCAGGGTTCTCATTACAAACCTTTTATGTTAGTCCTTCCTGGTCCTTCTTGTAATAGTGTGTAGTGTAGTGTACTGTAGTTCTTGTAGGAGTCATGTGACCTCAGTAGTATATAGTGACAGTATTGGTGGTGTCGGCAGGGTTCTCATTACAAACCTTTTATGTTAGTCCTTCCTGGTCCTTCTTGTAATAGTGTGTAGTGTAGTGTACTGTAGTTCTTGTAGGAGTCATGTGACCTCAGTAGTATATAGTGACAGTATTGGTGGTGTCGGCAGGGTTCTCATTACAAACCTTTTATGTTAGTCCTTCCTGGTCCTTCTTGTAATAGTGTGTAGTGTAGTGTACTGTAGTTCTTGTAGGAGTCATGTGACCTCAGTAGTATATAGTGACAGTATTGGTGGTGTCGGCAGGGTTCTCATTACAAACCTTTTATGTTAGTCCTTCCTGGTCCTTCTTGTAATAGTGTGTAGTGTAGTGTACTGTAGTTCTTGTAGGAGTCATGTGACCTCAGTAGTATATAGTGACAGTATTGGTGGTGTCGGCAGGGTTCTCATTACAAACCTTTTATGTTAGTCCTTCCTGGTCCTTCTTGTAATAGTGTGTAGTGTAGTGTACTGTAGTTCTTGTAGGAGTCATGTGACCTCAGTAGTATATAGTGACAGTATTGGTGGTGTCGGCAGGGTTCTCATTACAAACCTTTTATGTTAGTCCTTCCTGGTCCTTCTTGTAATAGTGTGTAGTGTAGTGTACTGTAGTTCTTGTAGGAGTCATGTGACCTCAGTAGTATATAGTGACAGTATTGGTGGTGTCGGCAGGGTTCTCATTACAAACCTTTTATGTTAGTCCTTCCTGGTCCTTCTTGTAATAGTGTGTAGTGTAGTGTACTGTAGTTCTTGTAGGAGTCATGTGACCTCAGTAGTATATAGTGACAGTATTGGTGGTGTCGGCAGGGTTCTCATTACAAACCTTTTATGTTAGTCCTTCCTGGTCCTTCTTGTAATAGTGTGTAGTGTAGTGTACTGTAGTTCTTGTAGGAGTCATGTGACCTCAGTAGTATATAGTGACAGTATTGGTGGTGTCGGCAGGGTTCTCATTACAAACCTTTTATGTTAGTCCTTCCTGGTCCTTCTTGTAATAGTGTGTAGTGTAGTGTACTGTAGTTCTTGTAGGAGTCATGTGACCTCAGTAGTATATAGTGACAGTATTGGTGGTGTCGGCAGGGTTCTCATTACAAACCTTTTATGTTAGTCCTTCCTGGTCCTTCTTGTAATAGTGTGTAGTGTAGTGTACTGTAGTTCTTGTAGGAGTCATGTGACCTCAGTAGTATATAGTGACAGTATTGGTGGTGTCGGCAGGGTTCTCATTACAAACCTTTTATGTTAGTCCTTCCTGGTCCTTCTTGTAATAGTGTGTAGTGTAGTGTACTGTAGATAGCTTTCCGGTTTATTCAATATTTGTAACATAGGGAGACATACAGATTTGTGTAGTAATATATAGAGTAATGTTTGACCATTCATATAACTTTATTATATGTGTACTAAAATTAGGATAACATAACAATGCATACAACATCCATTATTAGCAAATTTTAGGATAATACAATTAATTCCCTACAACTTTATTATTTCTGCAGTCAATTTTAGGACAATAATACACATGGCCTACTTTATTAATGTTGTAACAAGAATTATGATAATTAAATACAATGATTACTACTTACCCACATTCTCTTGCATGAGTCATGTGTCATTGGCAGTTTAATTCTGACGATGCACATAGTATTTTCAAACAGACAAAGTTAAATGTGTTGTGTTGTGACCCACAAAGAGTTATAGTGGAATTTTCAGAAAATTTGCCAATAACCTACATGCTAGAGTGTTCCTTGTTCCTTCACCTTTAATAGACCATACCATGACTGTGGCCTACACTACAAATCATGCGTAAGGTAATTCAATGAATGAAAAGGCTGAACACTATCACAAATATAATTTAACTACACCACTTCTATCCAAAGCTGAACACTATCATTTAAATCTAGCTACAATAAATTTTAAAAAGACGTCACTCGTATTAAAAACAGCTTACTTTTCGATAATCAATACACTACTTCCGTGTTCAATACTACCACCGCAATATTCACGCGGTTGTACAATAAGTTTGATATTGCATCAGGACCAATTATCGGTGTACAATCACATGTACAATATGGCAGGCAAAAATAAAGTGAATTAATTGTTGTGAATATAAACCAGTAATAAATAATTCTTACTGACACTTTTTGTGCAACTTATCTTCATTATCTTATGAACTGTTGATCCCTCCCATTACCCCCTCTTTGGGATCCCAGGTTGGCTACTGACTGACTGAATCAATTAATGAACAGAGTGGTGTGTTTAGTGCTACTGTATTGTGGGTATGTTGTCCGGGGACTGATGCATATTTCATGTGGTTTTAGAAAGGTAATCGAGAAAGATTGATAAAGATATGATACAAATAGGACCATGATAAAGTTTTAGCGACAACAGGTCGATTTAAGATGAAGGATTCAACTTTGCCTAGTTGTGATTTTGTAAAATTGTAAATAACTATTGAATATCAAAGCCACTTCCATGATGTGTGGGTCATGTGGTCCGATATCACTTATTATGGTTATTATTTGGGATCACTTGAACCAATTGGTGTATAGGCTAATGTTTTGTGTTATTTATCTAATAAGTAAACCAGTGTGAAGACTTACTTGTGGTGGTCGTGAAGGAAGATGTGTTAGTGGGGCCTGAGTCTGATCACCACATTACCAACACACCCGCTCTCTGAAGGCACATAGAAGGCACCATCTCAGAACAAATATTGTTATATAATTATGTATTCAGTAAATATATTTTACATTTTGTGCATGAATATTATACCTTCATGGTTTTCTGCTTTACAATACTCTAGCTTTATCCCCAGTCATCTGAGTCTGCAATTCACTTCTTCAGGGTAACGTTCCACCAACCTGCAATCCACAGCAGTTGTTGTAAATATTTCATGAAAGATGGACGTCATTTAGGTCCGTTTTTTCAGAGTATTCCCCTTCGTCTATTAAATGCAAATAACATATTTTGCTGGGTGGTAGTGCACTTTACAGGTACTCTTAGTTATTTGTGCTAATAATACAGTAATAGATTAACCCCTTCAGTACCATGACGTCTTCTTACCTTTGACTATGGCTAACATTTGGTGACTTTATGCAGCTTAAGAAGAACCTATGTTACTAGTGGGTTTATTCAGAGTGTATTTACCCATTTGAGTCACATAGGTAGAGTATAAACTAAAGAAATTCGTCGAATATTAAACTGAATATGATGAAACTTACGTGACGGTAATAACAGGGTTAAAGATCTATAAGTGGCAACTACTATATAATTAAATATTAATGATTGAATGTCAAATTAAGATGATTACAGTATATTTGATAATTGTCAATTATTTGTTATTCTTCAAGAGATTCAATACGACAAACACTTTGTGTGTGTATAGTATGTAACACACAGTAATGCATATATTCGACTATTCACTATACACCTCTGAAAACATGATATAATGCCAGCTCTGTACAGCACAACACATGTACCAGGTACTGTATATTAGTTCCCAACACCAGCGGCTCGCTGGTGTAGTCATAGCGTCTTGGACTTCCACCCTGAAGGCCCAGGATCGCGCCCACGCTCGGCGCAGTAAAGGTTTTTCACAAGCACTGAGTTGTTACCGTCCCTCATGAGTAAGGGGATGGGGTATTAGTACAGGACCCCAATGGAAATATGCCTAATCGGCCTTATTGGGCTATCCTTAGCTGGCTTAGCATGTGCTAGCTTTAAGAACTATTATTATTATTATAACTGTACACTTTCTTATGCTGATAATTATAGTCTAATGATACCAGGAATAAAGTTTAAAATGTCACCGTACTAACGGTATTATGTTACGGAACTTATGTTGGTGACTGTACGAACTGATCACACACGCACACAAGTCTGAAGGTTACACAGCTACTAGTGAAGCAGGAAATACATATATATTTAGAACACTTGCTCTTGCGTCACTATTATTTAAGGGAGGTATTTGTTTTTCCTAGACCCTGCTGTCTCGTGCTTAGCCCCGTTAGTTTTGAGATATTGTGACATTTACCCCATTAGTTTGTCGATTTTAAGGCCTTTCGCACAATTTTTTTCTCAATATTAAGAATTTTCAGGGTCACAGGGGAGACAGTTAGAGATCGTAGCAACAGAGAGACTAAGGCCCGCAATACCAAATAATCGTGAGATCCCTTCGACGAAGGACTCTCACGTCGGATTCGCACGTTTAGGTGGTACCGCCAGTTACTTCCTTGTGCGAATCTCTCGTGCGATACCGTCGGACGTAGTGTTGGTAATCCTGTCAAACTCGCCGCGGTGCATTTCTTACGGTTGGTATGCCAGAGGAACGTTTTGTTTACAAATTACTGCCTCAGGCATCCTCACGGCAGTACACTCGGAATCGAATCATAATAAAGTGATGGTCCCTGGTGTATTATTTACCCAGTTTATTGCATTAATCTTATTAGTTTGTATTTAGGACATTCTCAATTGACGAAAATAAGGTATAGTAGTGATTCCCCAGAGTACCATTGAATTTCTCTAATTTTCCTTCAACCACCAATCAATTTTTGATTTTAGGAATAGCCATGGGGTTGTGGTATGGATTTTCGCTGAATCATTGGGTTGTGGTTGGTACTCTGGATAAGTGGCTTGGACCTTGGTTATAATATCAGGCAAGCTTTACTGTTATATTCAAGCCTAGCCCTTTTCACCTGTTCCAAGTAGATCTATGGCCATAAATCGTGAAATCTAACCTAGCCTATCTCTTAACTCAAAAAGGGCCAGAGCTAGGCTAGTGGGCTGTAAATTGCCATATCTATCCCCTGGCTGACCCTTCCCAAATGGGAAAGGTAAACCTTGGACTACTCCATTTCATAGTAGAGAGGAAACAAGACGCCACAAATCTGTAAATAGGGATCCGCGCGTTCGAGAGATGGCAGCACGATCGCAAAGGACAATGAGAGGGTCCCCACAAAGACAGTATATTGACTATCCTTGGTCCCCATTAATTCGTAATAATCCCTACCTTGTACTAATAACGCTATTAATAATCAATTGAACATTATCCAGAGACTCTGCAGACATGACATAGTTAAATAGACATAAGTAGAGGCTATTGTAAAGGCCAGTCATCGTGAAATTGTCGTCATTATGAGGAGGTACACAAGCAAACCTCCTCCAACACCCGCCATTGTTGATGTGAGATTCGGGAGTTGCCAACGTCAATGGTGGGGCAAAATATCCCTAGGTGTCATAAGTATAAATGTCCAGTTATAGTGCTACTTTACAAATTAACATCTACATAACATGTAACTAATATTATATATTCAAAATGACATTTTAATTCTTGTTGTGTTGCTTGAAGGTATACAGCTTGCATCATATATGAGTAGGCCTATGTTTTATAGTGTATATGTATACTTAATGTTTTCATCTTGCTTTTATATATCTAATTTATATTAAATAATTTACAAGTGTTTTTAACAACATTAATTAACTCTTAAATACGTTCCCTCTTTAATCTATTGCTCCCTCGTTTTGCAGATTTTCCCTTAACTTTGGTAACACTGTAGCAAGCCAGCTGGCAGGCGCACAGATATCAAGGAGTATCTATAATAAGGACAAGCCACTGAGGTGCTTTGGTTGTTGTACCGTACAACAGTGCTGCCACCAAATCCCTAGGACGCGCGGAAAAATAACCGTGTGACGTCACGCTTGCCTCTCTATGCAATCTGTACTCTATGGATATATCGAAAGTCTTTAGAAATATATAATTGTATTGTAATATATAGCTTGCAAGACGGCAGTATAGATTGAGAGGTGAGTGAGAGAGCATAATTATACGTCGCTCCGGCTCTCCCCTCCTGATACGATCGGTCGGCAATACACTCTTTTTCACCCCCCAAATACTATTCCCACTTGTTTTAGTGTTGGTACATGTTAATATTTTCATATTAAACGTTAAATAGGCACATATGAAATAATTAATAACGATATTTATGGTAAAATGACGATTTTAGTAAGGAATTAACTAAATTACCTTCGCCTGTTGGGATTTAAGTACCATAGCTCCGTGTTTCCTAGGTTAAAGCCATGTCAATATGATATGTGTTTGTGTATCGATCATTGTTCTTATCCCTAGACACACAAATTCACACACAGCAACCCCCTACATACACAAACTCACACATAAACAGGTGAACATCTGCATAGACTGACACACATACACTAAATCACTCTTAACACACACACACAGTACACAAACTCATACATACATAATCACACACTAACACACACACACGCACAGTTACATCAACACACACATATGCAAACTCACAGCAACCCACACATACACACGGTAAAATATTCAGCCCATACATCTTACTCAAGAACACATCAAAGGAAGAATATATTAATTATATAATGTGTATAGTACTGTTGTATCTAGTTTGAGTTTGGGGGAGTGGAGCATGAATCCAGATGTGGTAGAGGGTGAACACTGGTGGGGTATAAATTAAGTTAGTCAAATATATATATTACTATCACAGAAGAAATGTAGTCATGCATGCAGAGTCAGCGGAATGGGGCTTTGTACGTGGCCTGCCGTGTAGAAAGGAGTGGTGGGTAGAGGGAGGAGTTGTGGGTGTAGGAATAATTGATGGGATGTAGAGAGTAGTGGGTAGTTGGGAGGAGTTGATGGCAGTTGGAACGGTTATATATCAAAATGGCCACACACCAAAACAGCCACAACCAGTATTGCTAGGGCCTCTTAAACTACCTTGTTCATGCCAAGCTTAACTAATCCGTAACTACTATGGGTTTCAGAGGCCGTTTTACATCGTTTTTCGGGAATAACTTATGAACAAACAGTTGGATCAGTATGATATTTTGCCACAGCTTGTTTCACACCATGCCCTAATTTTCGTTAATATTGGGCATTACCATAAGTGGTGAATTAAGCCACTTGTCCCTGTGTCATGAGGTTAAAGTCACACCTGAATGACGAGGAAACGAACAAGGCTACCGTGGCTTACCTGTGAAACCACCAAACATAAGAACATATAAGAAACATAAGAAAATGGGAGTCTGCAAAAAGCCGATCGGCCCATACAAGGCAGATCCCTGTCACACCCAACCCCAATTACAAGGCCCAACTATAGGCCCAACTCACTAATACCTTGAGTACTGCCCCCACCAAAATGGTCAGGGATTAACACAAGATTACGGGGTCTGCTGAGCGCCGATTGGCCCACACCTGGTAGATCCCCCTCACACCCAACCCATCTCGTCCATATGCCTATCTAATTTTATCTTAAAGCTCCCTATCGTTCTTGATCCCACTATATCACTTGGTAGCCTATTCCACCCATCTACAACTCTGTTACCAAACCAATATTTGCCTATATCTTTTCTGAAACGAAATTTATCTAATTTGAAACCATTTGTACGAGTTCTTTCGCTATCACTGAGCTTTAGTACATTTTTCATGTCCCCTTTATTAATCCCACTAACCCACTTGCACACGTCTATCATATCCCCTCTAACTCTGCGTCTCTCTAACGAATGTAAGCCTACTTTCTTCATTCGGAAAATTTCTAATATTATGGATAATTTTTGTTATTCTACGTTGTACTCTCTCCAATGAATCTATGTCCATTCTGTAATAAGGACACCAAAATTGAACAGAATAATCCATACGGGGTCTCACTAATAACAAGTAAAGTTTTAAGATAACATCAGCAGTTCTGTTACTCACACTCCTAGATATGAACCCGAGAATCCTGTTTGCCTTGTTACGAACGCTTATACATTGTTTTCTAGGCTTCAAATCATTGCTATCATACACACCTAGATCTTTCTCACAGTCTGAGTTTTCTAATTCAATATTAGCTAGTGTATATGTAATATTTGTATGCATCTTCCCTATCTTTAATACCTTGCATTTGTCAATGTTAAACTTCATCTGCCAATTTACTGACCATTCGTGTAAGGTATCTAGATCCCTTTGCAGACACTCTATATCTCTATCTGAATCAATTTTTCTCCCTATTTTGGTATCGTCTGCAAATTTACTTATCCTACTAGTTATATCTAAATCAAGGTCATTTATGTATATAACAAACAACAGAGGACCTAATGCAGATCCCTGGGGGACACCACATTTGACTGCTCCCCATTCTGTCTTAACATAAGAACATAAGAAAATGGGAGTCTGCAAAAAGCCGATCGGCCCATACAAGGCAGATCCCTGTCACACCCAACCCCAATTACAAGGCCCAATTATAGGCCCATCTCACTAATACCTTGAGTACTGACCCTACCAAAACGGTCAGAGATTAACACAAGATAACTGGGGTCTGCTGAGCGCCAATTGGCCCACACCTGCTAGATCCCCCTCACACCCAACCCATCTCGTCCATATGCCTATCTAATTTTATCTTAAAGCTCCCTATCATTCTTGATCCCACTATATCACTTGGTAGCCTATTCCACCCATCTACAACTCTGTTACCAAACCAATATTTGCCTATATCTTTTCTGAAACGAAATGTATCTAATTTATAACCATTTGTTCGAGTTCTTTCGCTATCACTGAGCTTCAGTACATTTTTCATGTCTCCTTTATTTACCCCACTGAACCACTTGAACACTTCTATCATATCCCCTCTAACTCTGCGTCTTTCTAACGAATGTAAGCCTAATTTGTTCAACCTTTCTTCATATGGTAGATTTCTAATATTATGAATAACTTTTGTCATTCTTCGCTGTACTCTCTCCAAGGAATCTATATATCCATTCTGTAATAAGGACACCAAAATTGGACAGCATAATCCATATGAGGTCTCACTAATGACAAGTAAAGTTTCAAGATAACATCGGCAGTTCTGTTACTCACACTCCTTGAGATGAACCCCAGAATTCTGTTTGCCTTGTTACGTACGCTTATACACTGTTTTCTAGGTTTCAACTCGTTGCTAACAAACACACCCAAATCTTTCTCGCAGTCTGAGTTTTCTAATTCAGCATTAGCTAGTTTATATTTTGCATTAGTATTCGTCTTCCCTATCTTTAATACCTTGCATTTGTCAATGTTAAAATTCATCTGCCACTTTACTGACCATTCGTGTAAGGTATCTAGATCCCTTTGGAGGCACTCTATGTCGATATCTGAATCTATTGGTCTCCCTATTTTGGTATCGTCTGCGAATTTACTTATCCTACTAGTTATACCTAAATCAAGGTCATTTATGTATATGATAAATAACAGAGGACCCAATACAGATCCCTGGGGGACATCACTCTTGACTGATCCCCACTCTGACTTAGTACCATTTATGCTGACTCTCTGCTTCCTACCAATTAGCCATGACCTAATCCATCCTAACAACGCCCCACCTATTCCATGCGCCTCAACCTTTCTCATCAATCTCTCATGAGGGACTCTGTCGAATGCTTTACTGAAATCTAAATATATAATATCATATGATTTGTCATTATCTACTGTTTCATATACCTCTGAGAAAAAGCTAAGCAAATTAGTAAGGCAAGAACGTCCCTGAGTGAATCCATGCTGAGAAGAATTGATTAAGTTAAATGTTTCTAAGTGGTTTCTCATTTTCCTAGCAATAATTAACTCTAGTAGCTTTCCTATGATTGAAGTGAGACTAATGGGACGATAATTTGATGCTATGGATTTATCACCTTTTTTGAAGATCGGAACTACATTTGCAAGCTTCCAAGCTTCTGGAACTATACCTGTTTCTAATGACTTGTTAAAAAGAAATGTTAATGGGTAACTTAACTCATCTCTGCATCCTTTTAGTACTCTAGCATATACCTCATCAGGACCAGGTGATTTCTGAGGCTTCAGTCTGTCAATTTCCTTAAGCACATAATTTCTACTTATAGTAACCATACTTTACCTATTTTCTATACTATCACTATATACCTTACTGACTTCTGGAATCTGTGCCAAATTTTCATTAGTGAAAACGGATAGAAACTGACTATTTAATGTACTGCACATTTCTAAATAATTTTCTGTCATTTCTCCTATCGAAGTTTTAAGGGGGCCTACTACATTTCTAACTTTAGATTTATATAGTTGGTAAAAAGCTTTAGGGTCATTTTTGAGTCATTGGCTATCCTTATTTCATAATTTCTTTTTGCTGTCCTAATTTCCTTTTTGACCTGTCTTGATAGAGTCTGATAGTAAATAAGTAGGTGAGTTTCGCCGTTCTTAATGTTTCTATATATTCCTTTCCTTTTTCCTATAAGATCTATTAGTTTATTATTCATCCATTTTGGTTGGTTCTGTATCGATCTAAATCTTCTTTTGTGGATATATTTATTTTGCGCATTTTGAAGTGAAGAAATAAACTGTTCATATGTAGCTGTCAAGCTTAAGTCTGGCTTATCCTGACTTAATTGTTTAACAATAGGGTCCACCCTTAAGGCTCTTCTTATCCCACCATAATCGGCTTTTCTGAAATCTGGGATAAGTGACGGATTCTCTTTAGCATTTCCTGTCCATTGTATATTAAAATAAATAGATTTGTGATCACTATTTCCTAGTTGGTCCCCTATCTCAACATTATTTATCATATGTTCATTATTACTGAGAACTAAATCAAGGATATTATTACCTCTAGTCGGCGAGTCAATGAATTGAATAAAAAACTATCTTGTACCGCCTCAATAAACTCCTCAGAATCTAAGTCGCCGATCTGATGCTGCCAATCTATCTTCGGAAAATTTAAATCCCCCATAATGGACACATTGCTAAACCTTGATGCTATTTTCACTTCCTGCCATAAAGATTTACCTTCATTTCTACTCATATTTGGTGGTCTATAAATTACTCCAATAGCTATGGTCTCGCTACCTTCGCTAACCTCTACCCAAACACTTTCGTTATCATTATTTAGCCTAATACCTGATTTAGTACAGCATTTTAATGAACTCCTGACAAACACTGCTATACCGCCGCCCCTCCTACTTGTTCGGTCATATTTAAACAAACTATATCCTGGTATTTCAAATTCTGCTAAAAAATGCTTGGATTCTGTATTAATCCATGTTTCAGTAAGCGCTATTATGTCTATATTTTCATTGCTAACAAGTGCTCTAAGTTCGTCCATTTTATTACATAAACTCCTACAGTTTGTGTAATATAATCTCAATGTATTTCTTTTACTGGTGTCTGGTGGACCTTCTTTTCTTCTATTAGTATCTATTTGACTGTTGTTATTATCTTGTACTAAGGTAGATATTGTACCACTATTTATATGACTATCTTCTATTACTACATTGTCACCTATTGTTTCACTGTTATTAATAACATCTAATTTCCTTTCCTGACTCTTTTTTCTATCACCTAATTTATTATGTTTTCTTTTGATGGGGCATTTCCAATTTAAAACCCCACCTCAAGTTAGTTGATAGAGCAGTTGAGGTGGGTTTTTTAATTGGAAATGCCCAATCAAAAGAAAACAAAATATATTAGGTGATAGAAAAAATAGTCAGGAAAGGAAATTAGATGTTATTAATAACAGTGAAACAATAGGTGACAATGCAGTAATAGAAGTTAGTCATATAAATAGTGGTACAATATCTACCTTAGTACAAGATAATAACAACAGTCAAATAGATACTAATTGAAGAAAAGAAGGTCCACCAGACACCAGTAAAAGAAATACATTGAGATTATATTACACAAACTGTAGGAGTTTATGTAATAAAATGGACGAACCATTATTGCTCCTCCATCAAACAGAGTAGTTATCACCTACCACCCAACCCTTTTATTGTCTTTACTTTCAAGTTATCTGTCATTATTATATATAAATATATACAAAATACATATCTATATTATTAAATCAGTTCGTGTGTCTGTCTGTGTGTTCTTAACCCTTTCACGCACATATGACGCAGAGGTTGGCAGATTAGCAATAAGAAATAGAGTTCTCTCACTCTTATAATTACCTCTACAAAATTAGTTTTCTGCCCACAGCTAACTCAAAGACAACTGCAGAGGTTGATGTAACTAAACTAAAGGTTTCTAAATACCCCTGGTGGTAACAAAGGTTTTAAAGTATCCCTAATAGGCTCAAAATCGCGTCATATGTCGGAGAGGGTTAATAGACGGCCGCAGTTTTGGACCTGGGAGCTGAAACTTTGCATGTGGGTGTCAATTGATCTGGGTCAGGTCATAGAGGGGGCGAGGCCACGATCGGAGGTTGTTTCGAGGCCGAAATTGAAAACAAAAATGAAAAAAATTGCCGTTTGGGGCAAAAGGAGGCCTCCGATCGAAAAGGTGTATGGACCGAAAGTTGTTCGCAGCCCCCCAAAATGGGGGTACTGATGAGGTCAGATCCAAAATCGGAGATCATTTAGCGGCCGAAATTGAGAAGTCGCCGTTTAATGAGGCACAGGGAGGTCGAGGCCGGTGATTATGGTAGTAGTAGTATTATGATGATTGTGGTAGTAGTGATTGATGATGGTGATTATGGTAGTAGTAGTGGTGGTAGTAGTGATGGTGATTATGGTGGTACAGATTTAAACCCGGGCAACGCCGGGTACCCCTGCTAGTTGTGTATATATTTATATATAATAATGACATAACTTGAATATATAGACGATAATAGGGTTGGGTGGTGGGTGACACCTACCGTGTTTGATGGAGGGGCAAAAATGGTTTGGTGGTTTCTCAGGTAAGCCACGGTAGCCTTCTTCGTTTCTTCGTCAATGAGGTGTGACTTTAACCTCATGACACAGGGACTAGTGGCTTAATTCTCCACTTTTGGTAATTCACAATATTAACGAAAATTAGGCCAAAGTGTGAAACAAGCTGTGGCAAAATATGATACTGATCCAACTGTTTGTTCAGATGTTATTCCCGAAAAAACGATGTAACACGGCCTCTGAAACCCATAGTAACTTAGCTCATCCTAACATATCTGAAATTATCCTAAGTTAATCAAGCCCCTCCCTAGCCTAACCTAGTCTGCTTAGGATTATGGCCACGTAGAAATGTGGTCATTTTGACTTTGTTCTGTTATACAGCACTTGCTCTCGCGTCACTAATAGTATACAAAAGGTAATAAGGGTATCGGTTCAACTAGTTCCACTCGTTCTAGTCCATCCATTAACCTGCTTCACCCTTAGGTATGCAGTAAGGTAGGTAAGCGTCTTTGGCTGATAAATCCCACAAACTCAAAATTTGATAATGATGTCTCCCCTAGATGGATTGCTGACCAAGGTTAACAAGTCTTGTCTGTGAGGTAGTAGCATGGTTGTGATAAACGTAAAGCTTTATCCTTTCATAATATGAGGATACACTAAATTTGTTATGGCTAACATTAGATGATTGTATTCAGATTGTGAAGGGCTTCCCTTATGGAGGTCAAATGGTTAATCAAGAAAGTCTTTACCCTTTCAATGATAACAGATCTTTTTAAGTTGTAGAGATTCGTCTATTAATAGCCAAATAAACTGTCACATCGTGGCACAATCCTCAAAGAGTTAAATTATAGAACCATCAATAGTGAGATGATATTCGAGTACAGTTTGGGTGAAAGAAACCTGGTACGTATGTTGTGGAAGGCAGACTGTATTATTTTGACACCACTACTTTGTTAACTATAATGTGTATGTTTATTAATAACCTTCCATATTTCTAACATCATTACTGCTTAAAGATAAATTATTACATTTGACCATTCACGATAAAGCCTACACTTTTGAAAACATGAAATGCTATCAGCACTGTACAGCACAACACTTGTACCAGATGTAATAGTTCGCAACTGTACATTTTCCCATGCTGATTATATTAGGCCAATGATACCAGGAATAAAGTTTAAGATGTCACCGTAATTATGAGGATAATAACAGTAGAACGGAACTTATGATGGTGACTGTACGAACTGAACCATCACAAACGCACACACACAGGTCTGAAGGACGCACAAACAAAGTACAAATTTATCATGAAGAGGGATCTTGGAGATTGTTTTAAGCTTGATGGAGGTCTGGGTGGAAACCAAAATAATAATAAATAGATCAACACACAAATAAACCCTACCCCCTTCTATACCGGCAACGTCTTAGTAAACCCTACCCCCTTCTATACCGGCAACGTCTTAGTAAACCCTACCCCCTTCTATATACCGGCAACGTCTTAGTAAACTCTACCCCCTTCTATACCGGCAACGTCTTAGTAAACCCTACCCCCTTCTATACCGGCAACGTCTTAGTAAACCCTACCCCCTTCTATACCGGCAACGTCTTAGTAAACCCTACCCCCTTCTATACCGGCAACGTCTTAGTAAACCCTACCCCCTTCTATACCGGCAACGTCTTAGTAAACCCTTCCCCCTTCTATACCGGCAACGTCTTAGTAAACCCTACCCCCTTCTATACCGGCAACGTCTTAGTAAACCCTACCCCCTTCTATACCGGCAACGTCTTAGTAAACCCTACCCCCTTCTATACCGGCAACGTCTTAGTAAACCCTACCCCCTTCTATACCGGCAACGTCTTAGTAAACCCTACCCCCTTCTATACCGGCAACGTCTTAGTAAACCCTACCCCCTTCTATACCGGCAACGTCTTAGTAAACCCTACCCCCTTCTATACCGGCAACGTCTTAGTAAACCCTACCCCCTTCTATACCGGCAACGTCTTAGTAAACCCTACCCCCTTCTATACCGGCAACGTCTTAGTAAACCCTACCCCCTTCTATACCGGCAACGTCTTAGTAAACCCTACCCCCTTCTATACCGGCAACGTCTTAGTAAACCCTACCCCCTTCTATACCGGCAACGTCTTAGTCACTATTTGCTGTCTACTTTGGGGGGATTTTATTGAGATTAGGAAGGACCTCTAGCTATCAAATGGCTGCAGACTATCTCCTGCAATCATTTTAGCTACCACAAATCCTTCCTAGGCTGCATAATATATATATATATATATATATATATATATATATATATATATATATATAATATATTATGACACACATCCCTGGTACTGGAAGGGTTACAATATAATCTTTGTGATAGGTTAATGATTCAACACACGAACCAATTATACTCTTTGGACTTTATAATGTAACTTCCTATCCAGTGTTTGATATATTACTATATTAACCTTTCAATACATTCCTGAGAACAGACATTAAGTTAAGGGCAGATTTATACATGAGGGATTTATTTCGGGACCACTTTCTCCCTCATGTTTAGCCCATTACTTTTGAGATTTTTAGACGTTCTCCCCATTAGTTTGGCGATCTTTAGAACTTTCGCCCAATTGTTGTCAAGTTTAAGATCTTTTGTGCCATTTAGGCGTCGATTAATTCATGGCGAGTGATACCGAGCCTGACATTTATGAGGAACCAGCCTTTGGCCTGGACGTCATTTACTAATAATTGGATTCTGGACTGGACTGCCGCATGTATTTGTTGATTTCATTAATTGAGTTTAGGAGTAAAGTCGGTTGGTGGAGGTAACATAATAATTAATTCAGGTTCAGGGGTAGTTTATAGAGAGGCCTTCCTTAGGGTTAAGGCCCCATTAATTACTCCTTCCATCCATCTATCCATAGCCTATGATAGCGCAGTTGGAATTGTGTACATGCTTAGATTGATATGCAGGATTCGAAACTGCATAATAAATCGTAGGCTTGTCCACCATTCTTTAACTGTCTTCGTAGCGCAATGGATAAATGCACTGAATTTTGGTGTGAGCATCCTAGGTACGAATCCCTGGACTGCCACATGTATTTGTTGATTTCATTAATTGAATTTAGGAGTAAAGTCGGTTGGTGGTGGTAACATAATACAAATATATGATAGTTCGAACATAGGAAGGATCTCTGGACGTATAAACACAACCAAAGACTATCTAAAATAACCCATTGACTCCTACAGGCCTTTCTTAAGCTGAATGTAATGGTCATTTTATGTTTTTATTGTTTCTATATTCCAACTACTCCCTCTCGGGCATAGGCTGAGAGCTGTAGGCTGTATATTCAACCGCTAATCATTGAACGGTGAAGCCTGTGATGTCTCGTTCCAGTCTAGGGGTGAGGAATGTGAAGCACTTTGTTAGCTGCAACGAGCCCCGGCCATCTTGCCTTCACAGGATGCATGGGGCTTAGTTGCCCACTCACGGCTCGAAGGAGCCCCATCTTTGAAGCTGCCTCACTCCAGTGCTTCACTGTCTCACCTCCTAGACTCTGACCCTTACTCTCAGAACGCCACCTATTGAACAATGAACTCACTAGGCATTGTCCCCCTGTAGCATATTTTGAATATGGGAATGTTCATCTATCTATTGCCAGACGCCTTACTCCCCTTACGAGGGTGGCCATACACAGAATGCCCCCAAGCGGACCGATTTCCTGTGAGAGGGACAACCCGAGCCAGTTTAGTGAAGGACTTACAGGATTGACTACTCAATTTAGGATCCGTCCGGCTCCAAGGCCCTCTGTGTATCTTGTTAGCACTATTTTTCTAAAGTGGTGTTCGGCTAATCCATCCACTAACCTGCCTTACCTTTAGGTAAGCAGTACGGATTAGTATCAGGTTTACTCCCCTAGACAGGTTGCCAACCATGGCTGACGAGTCCCATCCACCCAGATTTGTATAAGGTTGTCTCCCCTAGATGAGTTGCCGACCAAGGCTAACGAGTCCCATCCACCCGAAAGATATTTATAATATTTATAATATTCATACAGTGCTATTTAATCAGAGAACAAGGAGGGTATTTATTTGAAGTTTTGGAGGGTTTTGTGGTAATGCACTGATATTAGGTATATACATCACAAATTCCATCCCAATAATATCATCCCATTAACATACCAGGATTCGAACCCGGATCCATTGGATTAGCTGTCCAGTGGCAAGACTCCTCCACCCCACCTCCCCTAACTAAATACTACCACTGCATCAAATATAATAACGAGGCATCGTACTACAGGAGTTAATACCAGAGAACATAAGTTAGTATAATTTAAATAAGCTTATAAATTATCTCTGGGTGTCAGAGGGTTAATGGGGGTCATCTGATGGACCTCTCATTGTCGCCAAACTGACGGTCTCAGTCTGAGGATATACTACAACTTCTCATTATTTAATGTTATGTGTTTGTGTCTCGAGCATTGTTCTCAACCATAGACATACAAATTAACTCGTACCAACCCATTCCGTACACAAACTCACACACACAAACTCAAGATCACATCTGCACAAACTCACACAGTCATACACATACACACTATCACACTCACAGTACACACACTCACACATACATAAACTCGGACCAACACACACATACACAAACTCATTCACACACAATCACACCAATACGCACATACACAACTCATACACAAAGACAACACAAACTTACACCAACACAAACTGTCACACACACACACACAATCACACCAATACGCACATACACAACTCATACACAAAGACAACACAAACTGTCACACACACACACACAATAACACCAATACGCACATACACAACTCATACACAAAGACAACACAAACTGTCACACACACACACACAATCACACCAATACGCACATACACAACTCATACACAAAGACAACACAAACTTACACCAACACAAACTGTCACACACACACACACAATCACACCAATACGCACATACACAACTCATACACAAAGACAACACAAACTGTCACACACACACACACAATAACACCAATACGCACATACACAACTCATACACAAAGACAACACAAACTGTCACACACACACACACAATCACACCAATACGCACATACACAACTCATACACAAAGACAACACAAACTTACACCAACACAAACTGTCACACACACACACACAATCACACCAATACGCACATACACAACTCATACACAAAGACAACACAAACTGTCACACACACACACACAATCACACCAATACGCACATACACAACTCATACACAAAGACAAACACAAACTTACACCAACACAAACTGTCACACACACACACACACACACACACACACACATACGCATCACAGGAAGAACGTTTTAATGAGACAATGTGTATAGTACTGTTGTCTAATCTGGCTCAAGGTTTGAGGAGTGAAGGGTGAAGCGGGATGTGATAGTGGGTGAACAGTGGTGAGGAATGAAAGGGAGGAGAGGGAGGAGTTGTGGAGTGTAGAGAGGAGTGGTGGGTAGTAGGAAGGAGTGTGGGGGAGAGGGAGAAGTGTGAGAGAAAGAGAGGAGTGGGGAGAAGGAGGAGTGTTGGGGTATGGAAAGGATTGGTGGGTAGTAGGAAGGAGTGTGGGGGAGAGGGAGAAGTGTGAGAGAAAGAGAGGAGTGGGGAGAAGGAGGAGTGTTGGGGTATGGAAAGGATTGGTGGGTAATAGGAAGGAGTGTGGGGGAGAGGGAGAAGTGTGAGAGAAAGAGAGGAGTGGGGAGAAGGAGGAGTGTTGGGGTATGGAAAGGATTGGGGGGTAATAGGAAGGAGTGTGGGGGAGAGGGAGAAGTGTGAGAGAAAGAGAGGAGTGGGGAGAAGGAGGAGTGTTGGGGTATGGAAAGGATTGGTGGGTAATAGGAAGGAGTGTGGGGGAGAGGGAGAAGTGTGAGAGAAAGAGAGGAGTGGGGAGAAGGAGGAGTGTTGGGGTATGGAAAGGATTGGTGGGTAATAGGAAGGAGTGTGGGGGAGAGGGAGGAATGGTGGGTGTAGGAAGGAGTTTGGGGGAGAGGGTGGGTTGGTTGGGGAGAGGGAGGAAAGATGGGTAGTAGAAAGGAGTTTGGGGGAGAGGGAGGAATGGTGGGTGTAGGAAGGAGTGTGGGGGAGAGGGTGGGTTGGTTGGGGAGAGGGAGGAAAGAGGGGTAGTAGGAAGGAGTTTGGGGGAGAGGGAGGAATGGTGGGTGTAGGAAGGAGTGTGGGGGAGAGGGTGGGTTGGTTGGGGAGAGGGAGGAAAGATGGGTAGTAGAAAGGAGTTTGGGGGAGAGGGAGGAATGGTGGGTGTAGGAAGGAGTGTGGGGGAGAGGGAGGAATGGTGGGTGTAGGAAGGAGTTTGGGGGAGAGGGAGGAATGGTGGGTGTAGGAAGGAGTGTGGGGGAGAGGGTGGGTTGGTTGGGGAGAGGGAGGAAAGATGGGTAGTAGAAAGGAGTTTGGGGGAGAGGGAGGAATGGTGGGTGTAGGAAGGAGTGGTGGGGGGAGGGAGGAATGATGGAGTGTAGTGAGGTGATGGAAGGGTTATAAATACCAATGGCCATACACCAAAACAGCCACGTTATAATTAATAACTCCTATTTACATACAGTATAATTATTCAGAGAGACACCCTAACTGTACCTAAACTAACCTAACTCATCCTAACCTATCCGAACTTAGCCTAAGTTAACCAATCGCTGCTCTTAACCTAACCTAGTCTGTTTAGGATTATGGCACCTTAGGAGTGTGGTTGTTTTGACCTGTTTCTGTTATACAGCACTTGTTATCCAGTCACTAACAGTAAACAAAAGGTTCGTGATAAAGTTTTCGGTTCAACACATATGCCAATAATTTGTGAACTTTATTATGTAGCGTCTTATTAATGTATTGATTGACTACATCCTTAACCTGTCAATAACTTCTTTAGAGCAGACATTAACACCTCCACTACCGTAATGCACATTTAACCCCTTCAGCACCATGACGTAATTTCCATCATATTCTGATTACCAATAGACGATTTTCTATAGTATATAATCTACCTTTAGGGCTCAAAGGGGTAAACACGATGTCAACAAACTCTCCGAATGACATAGGTTCTTCATAAACTGCATTACATTTTCTTGTTAGCTAGATTCAAGGGTAAAAAGACGTTATCGTACTGAAGGGGTAAATGATCTAATGATGTTAGTTAGCTTTGAGACTATCTGTAGATCTCAAAGGAGTAAAAACAAACGCATTGAGCCTTGTGTCTCTCACAGGTGTATCCTCAAGATAATAATGTCGTTTGATGATAGCCAGAAACAAGCATCATCATATACACGTAGGGGATATGTATTATGTCGTTTGATGGTAGCCAGAAACAAGCATCATCATATACACGTAGGGGATATGTATTATGTCGTTTGATGGTAGCCAGAAACAAGCATCATCATATACACGTAGGGGATATGTATTATGTCGTTTGATGGTAGCCAGAAACAAGCATCATCATATACACGTAGGGGATATGTATTATGTCGTTTGATGGTAGCCAGAAACAAGCATCATCATATACACGTAGGGGATATGTATTATGTCGTTTGATGGTAGCCAGAAACAAGCATCATCATATACACGTAGGGGATATGTATTATGTCGTTTGATGGTAGCCAGAAACAAGCATCATCATATACACGTAGGGGATATGTATTATGTCATCTTGCAAAAATGTTCATTGACAACCATAAATGCATACATTCGAATATTCACTATATACACCTCTGAAAACATTATATAATATCAACACTGTACAGCACAACACTTGTACCTGATATAATAGTTCCCAACTGAACACCTTCCTATGCAGATTAAATTAGGCCAATGCAACCAGGAATAAAGTTTAAGATGTCACCGTACTTATGGGGTAAATAACAGTAGAACGGAACTTATGTTGGTGACTGTACGAACTGATCCATCACACACACAAACAGGACTGAAGGTTACATAGATACCAGTGAAGCAGGAAATACATATATATTTATAACTCTTGCTCTTGTGTCACTATTATAAACCCCTACAGTCCTATAATTCTATTATAACAATATTTACACGAATGTGCATTGTACTATAGGGGTTAATAACAGAGTCAGTCAATCAGTCAGTAGCCAGATCCTTACTCCCCTAAAAGAGTAGGGAGGATCAGCAAAAAAAGGGTTATTGATCTCTTAGTGGGAATATATTCTGGAGGTGGGATTCCCAGTCCCAACCTCCAGGGGTTATCTGCACCACATAACTTATTACTATATACCCCCTACATACACAAATCCACACATACCAACCCCCTACATACACAAATCCACACATACCAACCCCCTACATACACACACATACCAACCCCCTACATACACAAATCCACACATACCAACCCCCTACATACACAAATCCACACATACCAACCCCCTACATACACAAATCCACACATACCAACCCCCTACATACACAAAACCACACATACCAAACCCCCACAAACACAAAACCACACATACCAACCCCCTACATACACAAATCCACACATACCAACCCCCTACATACACAAATCCACACATACCAACCACCTACATACACAAATCCACACATACCAACCCCCTACATACACAAATCCACACATACCAACCCCCTACATACACAAATCCACACATACCAACCCCCTACATACACAAATCCACACATACCAACCCCCTACATACACAAATCCACACATACCAACCCCCTACATACACAAATCCACACATACCAACCCCCTACATACACAAATCCACGCATACCAACCCCCTACATACACAAATCCACACATACCAACCCCCTACATACACAAACTCACACGTACATAGGTTCACATCTGCACAAACTGACACACATACACTAAATCACTCTAACACACACACACAATACACAAACTCACACACATACATAATCGCACACTAAAACACATACACAAACTCACACATACATAGGTTCACATCTGCACAAACTGACACACATACATAATTGCACACTAAAACACATACACAAACTCACACATACATAGGTTCACATCTGCACAAACTGACACACATTCACTAAATCACTCTAATACACACACACAATACACAAACTCACACACATACATAATCGCACACTAAAACACATACACCAACTCACACATACATAGGTTCACATCTGCACAAACTGACACACATACACTAAATCACTCTAACACACACACACTGTACACAAACTCACACACATACATAATCGCACACTAAAACACATACACCAACTCACACACACGCACAGTTACATCAACACACACAAACACAAACTCACACCAACTCAAACATAAACACGGTAAAACATTCAGCCCATACATCTTACTCAAGAACACATCAAAGGAAGAATATTAATTATATAATGTGTATAGTACTGTTGTATCTAGTTTGAGTTTGGGGGAGTGGAGCTTGAAGCCGGATGTGATAGTGGGTGTACACTGGTGGGGTGTAGGGGGGAGTGGTGGGGGTTAGGAAGAGTGGAAGGCAGTAGGGGAGATAAAGGGGTGTCGGGGGAATGAGGAATGGTGGGGTATATAGAGAAGCGGTGGGTAGTACGCAGAAGTGGAGAGCAAGGAGTGTGTGGGAAAGGAAGGAGTGGTGGGGTGTAGAGAGGAGGGGTGGGTAATAGGCAGAAGTGTTTGGGAGAGAAAGGAAAGTGAGGGAGTGAAAGGAGTGTGAGGGAAAGGGAGGAGTGGTAGGGTGTAGAGAGGAGGGAGGTTTGTGGGGTAAGGGAAGCGTGGTGGGGCATTGAGAGGAGTGGTGGGTAATAGGAAGCAGTGTGGGGAAAGGGAGGGATTGTGGGTAGTAGGAAGAAGTGTGGGGGAGAGGGAGGATTGGTTGAGTGTAGAAAGGTAGTCCACGTATAGAGCACCCTTCCATCCCACCGTCAAAACAATGGTCACTCCGAAGGCACGGCAGCATTTAAATATCGAAGTGGCTACGGGACACCACCAGTGGTGTCCCGCAGCCCAGCCAGTGAGGCTGGGCTACGGGACACCCGTGGTGTCCCGTAGCCCAGCCTCACTGGCTGGGCTGCGTGACACCACCAGTGGTGTCTCGCAGCCCAGCCACACTGGGTAGGCTACGGGACACCACCACAAGTGTTTTCGTATTTATCGCCATATAATTCAGCCAATTAGACTGTTGAATCGAAATTCTTTGGATTATTATTTATATTATCATTAAAAACGTTGGACGTTATTAAATTATAATCCTACATGTTGTATATACAGACCTATTCCACACTCAACTTCCTACGCCACACACACTCACACATACCTATTTATACATCTAACTAGGCTTATATATAGCCGTTATATATGTGTGTATATTCTTCGTCTTACATATCCACCTTATAAGAACATATGGGAGTCTGCAGAAAGTCGATTGGCCAAAACAAGGCAGATCCCTCTCACACCCAACCCATCTCGTTCATACGTTTATCTAATTTTATTTTGAAACTCTCTGTCGTTCTTGATCCCCACAATGGCGCTAGGTAGCCTATTCCACATGTCAATTATCTACATATCTGTTACCATTATGGTATAATGATCAAACAGAAGTAGTCATTCATACTTGCATAACGTGCTATAAGACAGCTTGACGACGTTCACAAGCACAAGTGCGTCAATGTGTGGATAGTTACATGTGTTTGTGTAAATTAATATGTTTGTGAGTGTAATATAAAGTAATGCAAATACAGTATATGTGCGTAAATAAATGTTTGTTTACGAATGTTATATGGATGTTCAAATGCATGTCTACATGAGTATGTATGTGCGTGTGTAATGGCATGTACGTTTGAGTCATAATTTGGAAGGAACACAATTATATATTTGTGAAATAAATTGCAAAGTACACTGTAAAGTGATCAGCTCAGTAGCAGTAGGCTTTCAAGAATAAACTGAATAGCTTAATGAATTAATTGGGTGTGAGCTGGATCTGCCTTGCGTAGGCCAGTTGGGGTGGGGGGGGGGGGGGGGGCCGCAGTGCAAGCTTGTATGCACTAGTAGGAATGTGCATGTACGAGCATAAAGCCTGTACGTTTGTGAGTGGAAATATGTGTTTGTATAATTGATGTACAAAATTAATAATGAATGTACAATATGTTTGTGTGTGTGTGAGTATGTGTGTGTATGTGTTTGTGTGAGTGTGAGTATGTGTGTGTATGTGTTTGTGTGTGTGTGTGATAGAGAGAGAATGAGAGAGTCATTCACATAACTTGTCTTTGTGAATGTGTGTTTGTGTTTGTGATTAGGAATGCGAATATGTATTTGTGCGTGTGGTTCTGAAAGAACATTAGAGTGTGGGTGCGATTGTGGGAGGGAATATCAATGTGTGTGTGTGTGTAATCTGATTGGAAATGTGAAGGCGAGTGTGTAATTGTGAATGTATGTTCGAATATATGTGCGTTGTCGAGTGGTAATCTAAAAGTGTGTGTGTGTGTGTGTGTAGATTTTTTTTTTTTTTTTTTTTTTTTTTTCTATGTGATTGAGGGAGGCAAAAGGCATAACTGCCTATAGCGAGTGCCTCCCCCATAGTTGAAAGAGTGACAGGGCCAAAATCAAGGGACGTTCGAGTCAAAATGCCTGGACACACGGAGTTTGAAGCAATTAAAGTCATAGGAAGAGGGAAAGACTGATTCTGGGAGAGAGTTCCAGAGCTCAGATGTTGAATAGAAGAAAGTTTGAGAGTAACGTTTCACTCTTGGGTTGGAGAGTTGCACAGAGTAGGGGTGGGATTGAGTTGCAAGACGGGTACCACGTGCCCTACGTAAAGGAGGTGGTATGCACTGGGATATGGACGAGAAGGGTTGGGTGTGAAGGGGGATCAGCCGGGTTGGGCCAATCAGCGCTCTGCAGACCCCCGTAATCCTGCGTTAATCTCTAACCGGTTTGGTAAGATGATCCTCAGGGTATTAGAGTGTTGAGCCTATAATTGGGCTTTGTAATTGGGGTTGTGTGGGACAGGGATCTGCCTTGCTTAGGCCAATCGGCTTTCTGAAGACTCCCATTTTCTTATGTTCTTATGATAGCTCTGAGGAACACTGATTATTATAGTAGCGATAGAATAGCGAGAGAGATGCAACATTGCGGCGGAGAGAGAGAGATTATATGAATATAAATCACCGAACTTGTTCGTCAAGGTGAATACACGCAATGCGAGTTAATGACATTGTGGGTAGGAATACGAATATGTGTTCCTGAATGATTTTGTGCGTGAAAATGTGAATGTGCATGAGTTTGTGTGTGTTTATATAGTGAATCAACATAGAAGATAATAGGTAACGTTTCTCAATTGATGATGCATATATTGTCTGGTGATTATTGGCATCCAAATGTGATGTTTGGTTAATTTAGGATAGGGATGGTAATTGGTAAATCTATAGCATTATAACACATTTATATTGCTACCATGTGAGTGCGGCCGAAGAAGGTTGCCAACAAAAAACCCGCTGACCAGCGGTCAGCGGGTTTTTTCATGTAACTATCCACACATTGACGCACTTGTGCTTGTGAACGTCGTCAAGCTGTCTTATAGCACGTTATGCAAGTATGAATGACTACTTCTGTTTGATCATTATACCATAATGGTAACAGATATGTAGATAATTGACATGTGGAATAGGCTACCTAGCGCCATTGTGGGGATCAAGAACGACAGAGAGTTTCAAAATAAAATTAGATAAACGTATGAACGAGAGGGGTTGGGTGTGAGAGGGATCTGCCTTGTTTTGGCCAATCGACTTTCTGCAGACTCCCATATGTTCTTATAAGATGGATATGTAAGACGAAGAATATACACACATATATAACGGCTATATATAAGCCTAGTTAGATGTATAAATAGGTATGTGTGAGTGTGTGTGGCGTAGGAAGTTGAGTGTGGAATAGGTCTGTATATACAACATGTAGGATTATAATTTAATAACGTCCAACGTTTTTAATGATAATATAAATAATAATCCAAAGAATTTCGATTCAACAGTCTAATTGGCTGAATTATATGGCGATAAATACGAAAACACTTGTGGTGGTGTCCCGTAGCCTACCCAGTGTGGCTGGGCTGCGAGACACCACTGGTGGTGTCACGCAGCCCAGCCAGTGAGGCTGGGCTACGGGACACCACCAGTGGTGTCCCGTAGCCCAGCCTCACTGGCTGGGCTGCGGGACTGTCCCGTAGCCACTTCGATATTTAAATGCTGCCGTGCCTTCGGAGTGACCATTGTTTTGACGGTGGGATGGAAGGGTGCTCTATACGTGGACTACCTTTCTACACTCAACCAATCCTCCCTCTCCCCCACACTTCTTCCTACTACCCACAATCCCTCCCTTTCCCCACACTGCTTCCTATTACCCACCACTCCTCTCAATGCCCCACCACGCTTCCCTTACCCCACAAACCTCCCTCCTCTCTACACCCTACCACTCCTCCCTTTCCCTCACACTCCTTTCACTCCCTCACTTTCCTTTCTCTCCCAAACACTTCTGCCTATTAACCCACCCTCCTCTCTACACCCCACCACTCCTTCCTTTCCCACACACTCCTTGCTCTCCACTTCTGCGTACTACCCACCGCTTCTCTATATACCCCACCATTCCTCATTCCCCCGACACCCCTTTATCTCCCCTACTGCCTTCCACTCTTCCTAACCCCCACCACTCCCCCCTACACCCCACCAGTGTACACCCACTATCACATCCGGCTTCAAGCTCCACTCCCCCAAACTCAAACTAGATACAACAGTACTATACACATTATATAATTAATATATTCTTCCTTTGATGTGTTCTTGAGTAAGATGTATGGGCTGAATGTTTTACCGTGTTTATGTTTGAGTTGGTGTGAGTTTGTGTTTGTGTGTGTTGATGTAACTGTGCGTGTGTGTGAGTTGGTGTATGTGTTTTAGTGTGCGATTATGTATGTGTGTGAGTTTGTGTATTGTGTGTGTGTGTTAGAGTGATTTGGTGTATGTGTGTCAGTTTGTGCAGATGTGAACCTATGTATGTGTGAGTTTGTGTATGTAGGGGGTTGGTATGTGTGGATTTGTGTATGTAGGGGGTTGGTATGTGTGAGTTTGTGTATGTATGGGGTTGGTATGTGTGGATTTGTGTATGTGTTTAGGGGGTTGGTATGTGTGGATTTGTGCAGATGGTATGTATGTGGATTTGTGTATGTAGGGGGTTTTATGTGTGGATTTGTGTATGTAGGGGGTTGGTATGTGTGGTTTGTGTATGTAGGGGGATTGGTAGGTGTGGATTTGTGTATGTAGGGGTTTGGTATGTGTGGATTTGTGTATGTAGGGGGTTGGTATGTGTGGATTTGTGTATGTAGGGGGTTGGTATGCGTGGATTTGTGTATGTAGGGGGTTGGTATGTGTGGATTTGTGTATGTAGGGGTTGGTATGTGTGGATTTGTGTATGTAGGGGGTTGGTATGTGTGGATTTGTGTATGTAGGCGGTTGGTATGTGTGGATTTGTGTATGTAGAGGGTTGGTATGTGTGGATTTGTGTATGTAGGGGGTTGGTATGTGTGGATTTGTGTATGTAGGGGGTTGGTATGTGTGGATTTGTGTATGTAGGGGGTTGGTATGTGTGGATTTGTGTATGTAGGGGGTATATAGTAATAAGTTATGTGGTGCAGATAACCCCTGGAGGTTGGGACTGGGAATCCCACCTCCAGAATATATTCCCACTAAGAGATCAGCAACCCTTTTTTTGCTGATCCTCCCTACTCTTTTAGGGGAGTAAGGATCTGGCTACTGACTGATTGACTGACTCTGTTATTAACCCCTATAGTACAATGCTCATTCGTGTAAATATTGTTATAATAGAATTATAGGACTGTAGGGGTTTATAATAGTGACACAAGAGCAAGAGTTATAAATATATATGTATTTCCTGCTTCACTGGTATCTATGTAACCTTCAGTCCTGTGTGTGTGTGTGATGGATCAGTTCCTACAGTCACCAACATAAGTTCCGTTCTACTGTTATTTACCCCATAAGTACGGTGACATCTTAAACTTTATTCCTGGTTGCATTGGCCTAATTTAATCTGCATAGGAAGGTGTTCAGTTGGGAACTATTATATCAGGTACAAGTGTTGTGCTGTACAGTGTTGATATTATATAATGTTTTCAGAGGTGTATATAGTGAATATTCGAATGTATGCATTTATGGTTGTCAATGAACGTTTTTCCAAGATGACATAATACATATCCCCTACGTGTATATGATGATGCTTGTTTCTGGCTACCATCAAACGACATAATACATATCCCCTACGTGTATATGATGATGCTTGTTTCTGGCTACCATCAAACGACATAATACATATCCCCTACGTGTATATGATGATGCTTGTTTCTGGCTACCATCAAACGACATAATACATATCCCCTACGTGTATATGATGATGCTTGTTTCTGGCTACCATCAAACGACATAATACATATCCCCTACGTGTATATGATGATGCTTGTTTCTGGCTACCATCAAACGACATAATACATATCCCCTACGTGTATATGATGATGCTTGTTTCTGGCTACCATCAAACGACATTATTATCTTGAGGATACACCTGTGAGAGACACAAGGCTCAATGCGTTTGTTTTTACTCCTTTGAAATTTACAGATAGTCTCAAAGCTAACTAACATCATTAGATCATTTACCCCTTCAGTACGATAACGTCTTTTTACCCTGGCTAACAAGAAAATGTAATTCAGTTTATGAAGAATCTATGTCATTCGGAGGATTTGTTGAAATCGTGTTTACCCCTTTGAGCCCTAAAGGTAGATTATATACTATAGAAAATCGTCTATTGGTAATCAGAATATGATGTAAATTACGTCATGGTGCTGAAGGGGTTAAATGTGCATTACGGTAGTGGAGGTGTTAATGTCTGCTCTAAAGAAGTTATTGACAGGTTAAGGATGTAGTCAATCAATACATTAATAAGACGCTACATAATAAAGTTCACAAATTATTGGCATATGTGTTGAACCGAAAACTTTATCACGAACCTTTTGTTTACTGTTAGAGACTGGATAACAAGTGCTGTATAACAGAAACAGGTCAAAACAACCACACTCCTAAGGTGCCATAATCCTAAACAGACTAGGTTAGGTTAAGAGCAGCGATTGGTTAACTTAGGCTAAGTTCGGATAGGTTAGGATGAGTTAGGTTAGTTTAGGTACAGTTAGGGTGTCTCTCTGAATAATTATACTGTATGTAAATAGGAGTTATTAATTATAACGTGGCTGTTTTGGTGTATGGCCATTGGTATTATTATAACCTTTCCATCACCTCACTACACTCCATCATTCCTCCCTCCCCCCACCACTCCTTCCTACACCCACCATTCCTCCCTCTCCCCCAAACTCCTTTCTACTACCCATCTTTCCTCCCTCTCCCCAACCAACCCACCCTCTCCCCCACACTCCTTCCTACACCCACCATTCCTCCCTCTCCCTCCAATCTCTTCCTACACCTACCATTCCTCCCTCCCCCACACTCCTTCCTACACCCACCATTCCTCCCTCTCCCCCAAACACCTTTCTACTACCATCTTCCTCCCTCTCCCCAACCAACCCACCCTCTCCCCCACACTCCTTCCTACACCCACCATTCCTCCCTCTCCCCCAAACTCCTTCCTACTACCCATCTTTCCTCCCTCTCCCCAACCAACCCACCCTCTCCCCCACACTCCTTCCTACACCCACCATTCCTCCCTCTCCCCCAAACTCCTTTCTACTACCCATCTTTCCTCCCTCTCCCCAACCAACCCCCCCCCTCCCCCAAACTCCTTCCTACACCCACCATCCTCCCTCTCCCCCACACTCCTTCCTATTACCCTCCTTTCCATACCCCAACACTCCTCCTTCTCCCACTCCTCTCTTTCTCTCACACTTCTCCCTCTCCCTCTCCCCCACACTCCTTCCTATTACCCACCAATCCTTTCCATACCCCAACACTCCTCCTTCTCCCCACTCCTCTCTTTCTCTCACACTTCTCCCTCTCCCCCACACTCCTTCCTATTACCCACCAATCCTTTCCATACCCCAACACTCCTCCTTCTCCCCACTCCTCTCTTTCTCTCACACTTCTCCCTCTCCCCCACACTCCTTCCTATTACCCACCAATCCTTTCCATACCCCAACACTCCTCCTTCTCCCCACTCCTCTCTTTCTCTCACACTTCTCCCTCTCCCCCACACTCCTTCCTACTACCCACCAATCCTTTCCATACCCCAACACTCCTCCTTCTCCCCACTCCTCTCTTTCTCTCACACTTCTCCCTCTCTCCCACACTCCTTCCTACTACCCACCACTCCTCTCTACACTCCACAACTCCTCCCTCTCCTCCCTTTCATTCCTCACCACTGTTCACCCACTATCACATCCCGCTTCACCCTTCACTCCTCAAACCTTGAGCCAGATTAGACAACAGTACTATACACATTGTCTCATTAAAACGTTCTTCCTGTGATGCGTATGTGTGTGTGTGTGCGTGTATGAGAGTTTGTGTTGGTGTAAGTTTGTGTTTGTGTTTGTGTATGAGTTGTGTATCTGCGTATTGGTGTGATTGTGTGTGTGTATGAGTTGTGTATCTGCGTATTGGTGTGATTGTGTGTGTGTGTGTGACAGTTTGTGTTGTCTTTGTGTATGAGTTGTGTATGTGCGTATTGGTGTGATTGTGTGTGTGTGTGTGACAGTTTGTGTTGGTGTAAGTTTGTGTTGTCTTTGTGTATGAGTTGTGTATGTGCGTATTGGTGTGATTGTGTGTGTGTGTGTGACAGTTTGTGTTGTCTTTGTGTATGAGTTGTGTATGTGCGTATTGGTGTTATTGTGTGTGTGTGTGTGACAGTTTGTGTTGGCTTTGTGTATGAGTTGTGTATGTGCGTATTGGTGTGATTGTGTGTGTGTGTGTGACAGTTTGTGTTGGTGTAAGTTTGTGTTGTCTTTGTGTATGAGTTGTGTATGTGCGTATTGGTGTGATTGTGTGTGAATGAGTTTGTGTATGTGTGTGTTGGTCCGAGTTTATGTATGTGTGAGTGTGTGTACTGTGAGTGTGATAGTGTGTATGTGTATGACTGTGTGAGTTTGTGCAGATGTGATCTTGAGTTTGTGTGTGTGAGTTTGTGTACGGAATGGGTTGGTACGAGTTAATTTGTATGTCTATGGTTGAGAACAATGCTCGAGACACAAACACATAACATTAAATAATGAGAAGTTGTAGTATATCCTCAGACTGAGACCGTCAGTTTGGCGACAATGAGAGGTCCATCAGATGACCCCCATTAACCCTCTGACACCAGAGATAATTTATAAGCTTATTTAAATTATACTAACTTATGTTCTCTGGTATTAACTCCTGTAGTACGATGCCTCGTTATTATATTTGATGCAGTGGTAGTATTTAGTTAGGGGAGGTGGGGTGGAGGAGTCTTGCCACTGGACAGCTAATCCAATGGATCCGGGTTCGAATCCTGGTATGTTAATGGGATGATATTATTGGGATGGAATTTGTGATGTATATACCTAATATCAGTGCATTACCACAAAACCCTCCAAAACTTCAAATAAATACCCTCCTTGTTCTCTGATTAAATAGCACTGTATGAATATTATAAATATTATAAATATCTTTCGGGTGGATGGGACTCGTTAGCCTTGGTCGGCAACTCATCTAGGGGAGACAACCTTATACAAATCTGGGTGGATGGGACTCGTCAGCCATGGTTGGCAACCTGTCTAGGGGAGTAAACCTGATACTAATCCGTACTGCTTACCTAAAGGTAAGGCAGGTTAGTGGATGGATTAGCCGAACACCACTTTAGAAAAATAGTGCTAACAAGATACACAGAGGGCCTTGGAGCCGGACGGATCCTAAATTGAGTAGTCAATCCTGTAAGTCCTTCACTAAACTGGCTCGGGTTGTCCCTCTCACAGGAAATCGGTCCGCTTGGGGGCATTCTGTGTATGGCCACCCTCGTAAGGGGAGTAAGGCGTCTGGCAATAGATAGATGAACATTCCCATATTCAAAATATGCTACAGGGGGACAATGCCTAGTGAGTTCATTGTTCAATAGGTGGCGTTCTGAGAGTAAGGGTCAGAGTCTAGGAGGTGAGACAGTGAAGCACTGGAGTGAGGCAGCTTCAAAGATGGGGCTCCTTCGAGCCGTGAGTGGGCAACTAAGCCCAATGCATCCTGTGAAGGCAAGATGGCCGGGGCTCGTTGCAGCTAACAAAGTGCTTCACATTCCTCACCCTAGACTGGAACGAGACATCACAGGCTTCACCGTTCAATGATTAGCGGTTGAATATACAGCCTACAGCTCTCAGCCTATGCCCGAGAGGGAGTAGTTGGAATATAGAAACAATAAAAACATAATATGACCATTACATTCAGCTTAAGAAAGGCCTGTAGGAGTCAATGGGTTATTTTAGATAGTCTTTGGTTGTGTTTATACGTCCAGAGATCCTTCCTATGTTCGAACTATCATATATTTGTATTATGTTACCACCACCAACCGACTTTACTCCTAAATTCAATTAATGAAATCAACAAATACATGTGGCAGTCCAGGGATTCGTACCTAGGATGCTCACACCAAAATTCAGTGCATTTATCCATTGCGCTACGAAGACAGTTAAAGAATGGTGGACAAGCCTACGATTTATTATGCAGTTTCGAATCCTGCATATCAATCTAAGCATGTACACAATTCCAACTGCGCTATCATAGGCTATGGATAGATGGATGGAAGGAGTAATTAATGGGGCCTTAACCCTAAGGAAGGCCTCTCTATAAACTACCCTGAACCTGAATTAATTATTATGTTACCTCCACCAACCGACTTTACTCCTAAACTCAATTAATGAAATCAACAAATACATGCGGCAGTCCAGTCCAGAATCCAATTATTAGTAAATGACGTCCAGGCCAAAGGCTGGTTCCTCATAAATGTCAGGCTCGGTATCACTCGCCATGAATTAATCGACGCCTAAATGGCACAAAAGATCTTAAACTTGACAACAATTGGGCGAAAGTTCTAAAGATCGCCAAACTAATGGGGAGAACGTCTAAAAATCTCAAAAGTAATGGGCTAAACATGAGGGAGAAAGTGGTCCCGAAATAAATCCCTCATGTATAAATCTGCCCTTAATGTCTGTTCTCAGGAATGTATTGAAAGGTTATATAGTAATATCAAACACTGGATAGGAAGTTACATTATAAAGTCCAAAGAGTATAATTGGTTCGTGTGTTGAATCATTAACCTATCACAAAGATTATATTGTAACCCTTCCAGTACCAGGGATGTGTGTCATAATATATTATAAATATATATATATATATATATATTATGCAGCCTAGGAAGGATTTGTGGTAGCTAAAATGATTGCAGGAGATAGTCTGCAGCCATTTGATAGCTAGAGGTCCTTCCTAATCTCAATAAAATCCCCCCAAAGTAGACAGCAAATAGTGACTAAGACGTTGCCGGTATAGAAGGGGGTAGGGTTTACTAAGACGTTGCCGGTATAGAAGGGGGTAGGGTTTACTAAAACGTTGCCGGTATAGAAGGGGGTAGGGTTTACTAAGACGTTGCCGGTATAGAAGGGGGTAGGGTTTACTAAGACGTTGCCGGTATAGAAGGGGGTAGGGTTTACTAAGACGTTGCCGGTATAGAAGGGGGTAGGGTTTACTAAAACGTTGCCGGTATAGAAGGGGGTAGGGTTTACTAAGACGTTGCCGGTATAGAAGGGGGTAGGGGTTTACTAAGACGTTGCCGGTATAGAAGGGGGTAGGGTTTACTAAGACGTTGCCGGTATAGAAGTGGTAGGGTTTACTAAGACGTAGCCGGTATAGAAGGGGCTAGGGTTTACTAAGACGTTGCCGGTATAGATGAGGGTAGGGTGTACTGAGACGTTGCCGGTATAGAAGGGGGTAGGGTTTACTAAGACGTTGCCGGTATAGAAGGGGGTAGGGTTTACTAAGACGTTGCCGGTATAGAAGGGGGTAGGGTTTACTAAGACGTTGCCGGTATAGAAGGGGGTAGGGTTTACTAAGACGTTGCCGGTATAGAAGGGGGTAGGGTTTACTAAGACGTTGCCGGTATAGAAGGGGGTAGGGTTTACTAAGACGTTGCCGGTATAGAAGGGGGTAGGGTTTACTAAGACGTTGCCGGTATAGAAGGGGGTAGGGTTTACTAAGACGTTGCCGGTATAGAAGGGGGTAGGGTTTACTAAGACGTTGCCGGTATAGAAGGGGGTAGGGTTTACTAAGACGTTGCCGGTATAGAAGGGGGTAGGGTTTACTAAGGGACGTTGCCGGTATAGAAGGGGGTAGGGTTTACTAAGACGTTGCCGGTATAGAAGGGGGTAGGGTTTACTAAGACGTTGCCGGTATAGAAGGGGGTAGGGTTTACTAAGACGTTGCCGGTATAGAAGGGGGTAGGGTTTACTAAGACGTTGCCGGTATAGAAGGGGGTAGGGTTTACTAAGACGTTGCCGGTATAGTAGGGGGGAGGGTTTACTAAGACGTTGCCGGTATAGAAGGGGGTAGGGTTTACTAAGACGTTGCCGGTATAGAAGGGGGTAGGGTTTACTAAGACGTTGCCGGTATAGAAGGGGGTAGGGTTTACTAAGACGTTGCCGGTATAGAAGGGGGTAGGGTTTACTAAGACGTTGCCGGTATAGAAGGGGGTAGGGTTTACTAAGACGTTGCCGGTATAGAAGGGGGTAGGGTTTACTAAGACGTTGCCGGTATAGAAGGGGGTAGGGTTTACTAAGACGTTGCCGGTATAGAAGGGGGTAGGGTTTACTAAGACGTTGCCGGTATAGAAGGGGGTAGGGTTTACTAAGACGTTGCCGGTATAGATGGGGGTAGGTTTTACTAAGACGTTGCCGGTATAGAAGGGGGTAGGGTTTACTAAGACGTTGCCGGTATAGAAGGGGGTAGGGTTTATTTGTGTGTTGATCTATTTATTATTATTTTGGTTTCCACCCCAGACCTCCATCAAGCTTAAAAACAATCTCCAAGATCCCTCTTCATGATAAATTTGTACTTTGTTTGTGCGTCCTTCAGACCTGTGTGTGTGCGTTTGTGATGGTTCAGTTCGTACAGTCACCATCATAAGTTCCGTTCTACTGTTATTATCCTCATAATTACGGTGACATCTTAAACTTTATTCCTGGTATCATTGGCCTAATATAATCAGCATGGGAAAATGTACAGTTGCGAACTATTACATCTGGTACAAGTGTTGTGCTGTACAGTGCTGATAGCATTTCATGTTTTCAAAAGTGTAGGCTTTATCGTGAATGGTCAAATGTAATAATTTATCTTTAAGCAGTAATGATGTTAGAAATATGGAAGGTTATTAATAAACATACACATTATAGTTAACAAAGTAGTGGTGTCAAAATAATACAGTCTGCCTTCCACAACATACGTACCAGGTTTCTTTCACCCAAACTGTACTTGAATATCATCTCACTATTGATGGTTCTATAATTTAACTCTTTGAGGATTGTGCCACGATGTGACAGTTTGTTTGGCTATTAATAGACGAATCTCTACAACTTAAAAAGATCTGTTATCATTGAAAGGGTAAAGACTTTCTTGATTAACCATTTGACCTCCATAAGGGAAGCCCTTCACAATCTGAATACAATCATCTAATGTTAGCCATAACAAATTTAGTGTATCCTCATATTATGAAAGGATAAAGCTTTACGTTTATCACAACCATGCTACTACCTCACAGACAAGACTTGTTAACCTTGGTCAGCAATCCATCTAGGGGAGACATCATTATCAAATTTCGAGTTTGTGGGATTTATCAGCCAAAGTCGCTTACCTACCTTACTGTACTGCATACCTAAGGGTGAAGCAGGTTAATGGATGGACTAGAACGAGTGGAACTAGTTGAACCGATACCCTTATTACCTTTTGTATACTATTAGTGACGCGAGAGCAAGTGCTGTATAACAGAACAAAGTCAAAATGACCACATTTCTACGTGGCCATAATCCTAAGCAGACTAGGTTAGGCTAGGGAGGGGCTTGATTAACTTAGGATAATTTCAGATATGTTAGGATGAGCTAAGTTACTATGGGTTTCAGAGGCCGTGTTACATCGTTTTTTCGGGAATAACTTCTGAACAAACAGTTGGATCAGTATCATATTTTGCCACAGCTTGTTTCACACTTTGCCCTAATTTTCGTTAATATTGTGAATTACCAAAAGTGGAGAATTAAGCCACTTGTCCCTGTGTCATGAGGTTAAAGTCACACCTCAATGACGAAGAAAGGAACAAGGCTACCGTGGCTTACCTGAGAAACCACCAAACCATTATTGCTCCTCCATCAAACACGGTAGGTATCACCCACCACCCAACCCTATTATCGTCTATATATTCAAGTTATCTGTCATTATTAGATATAAATATATACACAACTAGCAGGGGTACCCGGCGTTGCCCGGGTTTAAATCTGTACCACCATAATCACCATCACTACTACCACCACTACTAATACCATAATCACCATCATCAATCACTACTACCACAATCATCACAATACTACTACTACCATAATCACCGGCCTCGACCTCCCTGTGCCTCATTAAACGGCGACCTCTCAATTTCGGCCTCGAAACGACCTCCGATCGTGGCCTCGCCCCCTCTATGACCTGACCAAGATCAATTGACACCCACATGCAAAGTTTCAACTCCCAGGTCCAAAACTGCGGCCGTCTATTAAGAACACACAGACAGACACACGAACTGATTTAATAATATAGATATGTATTTTGTATATATTTATATAATAATGACAGATAACTTGAAAGTAAAGACAATAAAAGGGTTGGGTGGTAGGTGATAACTACTCTGTTTGATGGAGGAGCAATAATGGTTCGTCCATTTTATTACATAAACTCCTACAGTTTGTGTAATATAATCTCAATGTATTTCTTTTACTGGTGTCTGGTGGACCTTCTTTTCTTCTATTAGTATCTATTTGACTGTTGTTATTATCTTGTACTAAGGTAGATATTGTACCACTATTTATATGACTATCTTCTATTACTACATTGTCACCTATTGTTTCACTGTTATTAATAACATCTAATTTCCTTTCCTGACTCTTTTTTCTATCACCTAATTTATTTTGTTTTCTTTTGATGGGGCATTTCCAATTTAAAACCCCACCTCAACTGCTCTATCAACTAACTTGAGGTGGGGTTTTAAATTGGAAATGCCCCATCAAAGAAAACAAAATATATTAGGTGATAGAAAAAGAGTCAGGAAAGGAAATCAGATGTTATTAATAACAGTGAAACAATAGGTGACAATGCAGTAATAGAAGATAGTCATATAAATAGTGGTACAATATCTACCTTAGTACAAGATAATAACAACAGTCAAATAGATACTAATAGAAGAAAAGAAGGTCCACCAGACACCAGTAAAAGAAATACATTGAGATTATATTACACAAACTGTAGGAGTTTATGTAATAAAATGGACGAACTTAGAGCACTTGTTAGCAATGAAAATATAGACATAACAGCGCTTACTGAAACATGGATTAATACAGAATCCAAGCATTTTTTAGCAGAATTTGAAATACCAGGATATAGTTTCTTTAAATATGACCGAACAAGTAGGAGGGGCGGCGGTATAGCAGTGTTTGTCAGGAGTTCATTAAAATGCTGTACTAAATCAGGTATTAGGCTAAATAATGATAACGAAAGTGTTTGGGTAGAGGTTAGCGAAGGTAGCGAGACCATAGCTATTGGAGTAATTTATAGACCACCAAATATGAGTAGAAATGAAGGTAAATCTTTATGGCAGGAAGTGAAAATAGCATCAAGGTTTAGCAATGTGTCCATTATGGGGGATTTAAATTTTCCGAAGATCGATTGGCAGCATCAGATCGGCGACTTAGATTCTGAGGAGTTTATTGAGGCGGTACAAGATAGTTTTTTATTTCAATTCATTGACTCGCCGACTAGAGGTAATAATAAGAACATAAGAACATAAGAAAATGGGAGTCTGCAGAAAGCCGATTGGCCTAAGCAAGGCAGATCCCTGTCCCACACAACCCCAATTACAAAGCCCAATTATAGGCTCAACACTCTAATACCCTGAGGATCATCTTACCAAAACGGTTAGAGATTAACGCAGGATTACGGGGGTCTGCAGAGCGCTGATTGGCCCAACCCTGCTGATCCCCCTTCACACCCAACCCTTCTCGTCCATATGCTTATCCAATTTTATCTTAAAGCTCCCTATCGTTTTTAATCCCACTATAGCACTTGGTAGTCCATTCCACCCATCTACAACTCTGTTACCAAACCAATATTTGCCTATATCTTTTCTGAAACGAAATTTATCTAATTTGAAACCATTGGTACGAGTTCTTTCGCTATCACTGAGCTTTAGTACATTTGTCATGTCCCCTTTGTTAATCCCACTAACCCACTTGAACACCTCTATCATATCCCCTCTAACTCTGCGTCTCTCTAACGAATGTAAGCCTAATTTCTTCAACCTTTCTTTATACGGAAGATTTCTAATATTATGGATCATTTTTGTCATTCTACGTTGTACTCTCTCCAATGAATCTATGTCCATTCTGTAATAAGGACACCAAAATTGAACAGCATAATCCATATGGGGTCTCACTAATGACAAGTAAAGTTTTAAGATAACATCAGCAGTTCTGTTACTCACACTCCTTGAGATGAACCCGAGAATCCTGTTTGCCTTGTTTCGAACGCTTATACACTGTTGTCTAGGCTTCAAATCATTGCTAACAAACACACCTAGATCTTTCTCACAATTCGAGTTTTCTAATTCCACATTAGCTAGTTTATATTTAACATTTGTATGCATCTTCCCTATCTTTAATACCTTGCATTTGTCAATGTTAAACTTCATCTGCCAATTTACTGACCATTCGTGTAAGGTATCTAGATCCCTTTGGAGGCACTCTATATCTCTATCTGAATCAATTGTCCATCACATCTTGGTATCGTCTGCAAATTTACTTATCCTACTAGTTATACCTAAATCAAGGTCATTTATGTATATAACAAACAACAGAGGACCTAATACAGATCCCTGGGGGACACCACTTTTGACTGCTCCCCATTCTGACTTCGTACCATTTATGCTGACTCTCTGCTTCCTACCAATTAGCCATGACCTAATCCATCCCAACAACGCCCCACCTATTCCATGCGCCTCAACCTTTCTCATCAATCTCTCGTGGGGGACTCTGTCGAAAGCTTTACTGAAATCTAAATATATTATATCATATGACTTGTCATTATCTACTGCTTCATATACCTCTGAGAAAAAACTAAGCAAATTAGTAAGGCAAGAACGTCCCTGAGTGAATCCATGCTGAGAAGAATTTATTAAATTAAATGTATCTAAGTGGTTTCTAATTTTACTAGCAATAATTGACTCTAGTAGCTTTCCTATGATTGATGTAAGACTAATGGGACGGTAATTGGATGCTATTGATTTGTCACCTTTTTTGAAGATCGGAACTACGTTTGCAAGCTTCCAAGCTTCTGGAACTATACCTGTCTCCAATGACTTGTTAAATAAAAATGTTAATGGGTAACTTAACTCATCCCTACATTCTTTTAATACTCTAGCATATACCTCATCAGGACCAGGCGATTATGAGGTTTCAGTCTGTCAATTTCCTTAAGCACATCATTTCTCTTATAGTAACCGTACTAACCTATTTTCTATACTATCGCTATATACCTTACGGACTTCTGGAAACTGTGCCAAATTTTCATTAGTGAAAACGGAAAGAAATTGACCATTTAATGTACTGCACATTTCTAAATCATTTTCTGTCATTTCTCCTGTCATATTCACTAATATCCTTGATTTAGTTCTCAGTAATAATGAACATATGATAAATAATGTTGAGATAGGGGACCAACTAGGAAATAGTGATCACAAATCTATTTATTTTAATATACAATGGACAGGAAATGCTAAAGAGAATCCGTCACTTATCCCAGATTTCAGAAAAGCCGATTATGGTGGGATAAGAAGAGCCTTAAGGGTGGACCCTATTGTTAAACAATTAAGTCAGGATAAGCCAGAGTTAAGCTTGACAGCTACATATGAACAGTTTATTTCTTCACTTCAAAATGCGCAAAATAAATATATCCACAAAAGAAGATTTAGATCGATACAGAACCAACCAAAATGGTATGAATAATAAAACTAATAGATCTTATAGGAAAAAGGAAAGGAATATATAGAAACATTAAGAACGGCGAAACTCACCTACTTATTTACTATCAGACTCTATCAAGACAGGTCAAAAAGGAAATTAGGACAGCAAAAAGAAATTATGAAATAAGGATAGCCAATGACTCAAAAATGACCCTAAAGCTTTTTACCAACTATATAAATCTAAAGTTAGAAATGTAGTAGGCCCCCTTAAAACTTCGATAGGAGTAATGACAGAAAATTATTTAGAAATGTGCAGTACATTAAATAGTCAGTTTCTATCCGTTTTCACTAATGAAAATTTGGCACAGATTCCAGAAGTCAGTAAGGTATATAGTGATAGTATAGAAAATAGGTAAAGTATGGTTACTATAAGTAGAAATTATGTGCTTAAGGAAATTGACAGACTGAAGCCTCAGAAATCACCTGGTCCTGATGAGGTATATGCTAGAGTACTAAAAGGATGCAGAGATGAGTTAAGTTACCCATTAACATTTCTTTTTAACAAGTCATTAGAAACAGGTATAGTTCCAGAAGCTTGGAAGCTTGCAAATGTAGTTCCGATCTTCAAAAAAGGTGATAAATCCATAGCATCAAATTATCGTCCCATTAGTCTCACTTCAATCATAGGAAAGCTACTAGAGTTAATTATGCTAGGAAAATGAGAAACCACTTAGAAACATTTAACTTCATCAATTCTTCTCAGCATGGATTCACTCAGGGACGTTCTTGCCTTACTAATTTGCTTAGCTTTTTCTCAGAGGTATATGAAACAGTAGATAATGACAAATCATATGATATTATATATTTAGATTTCAGTAAAGCTTTCGACAGAGTCCCTCATGAGAGATTGATGAGAAAGGTTGAGGCGCATGGAATAGGTGGGGCCGTTGTTAGGATGGATTAGGTCATGGCTAATTGGTAGGAAGCAGAGAGTCAGCATAAATGGTACTAAGTCAGAGTGGGGATCAGTCAAGAGTGATGTCCCCCAGGGATCTGTATTGGGTCCTCTGCTATATTTTATCATGTACATAAATAACCTTGATTTAGGTATAACTAGTAGGATAAGTAAATTCGCAGACGATACCAAAATAGGGAGACCAATAGATTCAGATATCGACATAGAGTGCCTCCAAAGGGATCTAGATACCTTACACGAATGGTCAGTAAAGTGGCAGATGAATTTTAACATTGACAAATGCAAGGTATTAAAGATAGGGAAGACGAATACTATTCAAAATATAAACTAGCTAATGCTGAATTAGAAAACTCAGACTGCGAGAAAGATTTGGGTGTGTTTGTTAGCAACGAGTTGAAACCTAGAAAACAATGTATAAGCGTACGTAACAAAGCAAACAGGATTCTGGGGTTCATCTCAAGAGTGTGGGGGAACAGAACTGCCGATGTTATCTTGAAACTTTACTTGTCATTAGTGAGACCTCATATGGATTATGCTGTCCAATTTTGGTGTCCTTATTACAGAATGGATATAGATTCCTTGGAGAGAGTACAGCGAAGAATGACAAAAGTTATTCATAATATTAGAAATCTACCATATGAAGAAAGGTGAACAAATTAGGCTTACATTCGTTAGAAAGACGCAGAGTTAGAGGGGATATGATAGAAGTGTTCAAGTGGTTC
>JAVRFV010000166.1:0-102248 GCA_032716605.1 Paralithodes platypus | reverse complement strand
GAGAGAGAGAGAGAGAGAGAGAGAGAGAGAGATATTATATAAAGGGAGTAGTGTTTGGCTGAGAGAGAGAGAGAGAGAGAGAGAGAGAGGGTTGCTAGAGAAGAGAGAGAGAGAGAGAGAGAGAAACCTAGCTCCATTATAGACAGATAGAGAGTAGAGAGTTGGAGAAGAGAAGATAGAGGTGTAGTTTGGCTGAGAGAGAGAGAATAATAGAGGAGATATTTTCTGAGAGAGAGAGAGAAATAGAGGGAAGTGGAGAGAGAGAGAAGATAGAGGGAAGCTGAGAGAGAGAGAGAGAGAAGATGTATTATATTTAGGAGAAGACTTCATATAGGTGTGAAAAAAAATTAAATAATATTGTTCAGGATGATTTTTTTTATAGTTAAGGAACAGTAGCAAGTTTCATCCCATGCAGGTGTAGTATATTGTTCTGCAGGAACAGTAGCAAGTCCTTAATTTACAGGAATTGGCCTTCGACTGGGACATTTTTCTATAGAATAATGTACAAATTAAGTTTGAAGGAGGTCTGGTTGTTCATTTATATTTTAAAGGAAGTCTGGGCAGGCGTTTTTGTTAATTTAGGGAACAAACTATATAGAGTGTCCAAAAATAGCCGTGCACAACTTCAGGATATATATATATATATTTGTTTTTAGTGAGAGAGACAAAAGGCAGAACTGCCTGTATCGAGTGCCTCCCCCAGAGTTGAAAGAGTGACAGGGCCAAATCAAGGGACGTTCGAGCCAAAATGCCTGGATACAGAGAGTTTGAAGCAATTTAAGTCATAGGAAGAGGGAAAGACCCCTGTAACATATTTTGAATATGGGAATATTCATACAGTGTTATTTAATCAGGGAACAATGAGGGTATTTTTTTGGCATTTCGGTGGGCTTTCTGGTAATGCACTGATACTAGGTACAGCACAAATTCCATCCCAATAATATCTTCCCATTGACATATCGGGATTTGAACCCAGGTCCATTGGATTACCAATCCAGTGGCATGACCACTCCACCACACCTCTCAGATGTGCTGGAAAGTGTGAAAAGGAACACCTTGAGATGGTTCGGTCAAATGGAACGTATGGGAAGCGAAAAAATTACTAATAGGGTGTGGGAGAGCGAGGTGGAAGGACAGAGACGGAGAGGTAGACCGAATGAGACGTGGAAGGATGATGAGTGAAGAAGTATATGGATAAAGGCAGTGCTGGTTGGGAGGAGGGGCATCGACTGACTGGGGACAGAAGTGCGTGGGGGCGTTTCGTTCGTGGCAACAGAGCAACAAAATTGGAAACTAGGGAGGGAGCTAGAGGAAGGGGTAGACAGAGAACTAGATGGAGGGATGAGATCCGAAAGTTTGCTGGGATAGGATGGAACAGACTAACATCTGACCGGTTGGAGTGGAAACGTTTGGAAGAGGCCTTTGTCCTGCGGTGGACTAACTCAGGTTGATGATGAAGATGATATACTGTTTATATATATATATATATATATATATATATATATATATATATACTGTATATATATATAATTTATTTTATTATTTTATTTATTATTACAGTATATATATATATACGATATCTATATATATATATATATATATATATATATATACTATATATATATATATATATAGACATATATATAGATATATATATATATATATATATATATATATATATATATATATATATATATATATATATATATATATATATATATATATAATAGTTTTATTGTTATATGAACAAATACAAAATAAAATAATAAGTTGTGTTAAAACGTTTTCACATAACAAAGAGGACTTGATACCTATTGGTATACATGTTCTGAAATACTATTATACTAATTACAAAAGTGGAAGTAGTGGCGAATGAAGGAAAAAGAGATATGCGCCCAAACCCAAATATAAAGATAAATATTATAATTGTTGACTAGCAGAAGTATCTGTAGTATAAGTAAATCGTATACTTACATAAATCCAAACATACCTAAACATACACACACATCTACATAGTATAATGACACCACCAAACATACCTAAACATACACACACATCTACATAGTATAATAACACCACCAAACATACCTAAACATACACACACATCTACATAGTATAATAACACCACCAAACATACCTAAACATACACACACATCTACATAGTATAATAACACCACCAAACATACCTAAACATACACACACATCTACATAGTAAAATAACACCACCAAACATACCTAAACATACACACACATCTACATAGTATAATAACACCACCAAACATACCTAAACATACACACACATCTACATAGTATAATAACACCACCAAACATACCTAAACATACACACACATCTACATAGTATAATAACACCACCAAACATACCTAAACATACACACACATCTACATAGTATAATAACACCACCAAACATACCTAAACATACACACACATCTACATAGTATAATAACACCACCAAACATACCTAAACATACACACACATCTACATAGTATAATAACACCACCAAACATACCTAAACATACACACACATCTACATAGTATAATAACACCACCAAACATACCTATACATACACACACATCTACATAGTATAATGACACCACCAGACATACCTAAACATACACACACATCTACATAGTATAATAACACCACCAAACATACCTAAACATACACACACATCTACATAGTATAATGACACCACCAAACATACCTAAACATACACACACATCTACATAGTATAATAACACCACCAAACATACCTAAACATACACACACATCTACATAGTATAATGACACCACCAAACATACCTAAACATACACACACATCTACATAATATAATGACACCACCAAACATACCTAAACATACACACACATCTACATAGTATAATGACACCACCAGGCCCCAACCAAAGTGGTCAAAAATATCGTGGCCTAAACAAACACATGATCACAACCAGTCCTCATCCAAGGTGAATCATGAGTACATCATCATTATTATATTAAATAGCCAAGGGCCCAATGGTGCGATTGATATATTATGTGCATCCCAAACACATTTAAATTATCATACCCATGTAAACATAGTATATAGCAACATCATACATATACATATTTGCATGCATAAGCAGACACTGAACTTATATAAATATAACACTACACATTTACAATCATAAGCACATACTCACACTAACTCACAAATAACATTCATAGTTACACACTTAGTACTTGCTTTTCATTGTTACATGTTATTGTTCAAGAGTTATTATCAGGCCAAGACCAATGTCTCAGGGCGTAAACATACATAACATTCACAATACACAGTCTTGCCCACGATTCCCGTACAATTCCTTTCTAAACTAACGCAAATATATAATTTAATTATGGAAGCCCATCAACTCACCTACAGTACATGTTCAATATATAATCAAAATGGTTCAACAGTGTTCCAAAACTGTTAGAATAAATGGGTAACAAGGTCCCGGTCACGACTGTACATGCACAGCTGTTGGTCGAGAACACCTGAACACCATCAACTGATAACAAAAGACAGTGAGAGTTAACTAGTGAATCCAATATTCTGTTTATGAGATACAAACACTTTATCAAACAGTTCACCACAGCAACTCGATTACAATACCAAAGACCGCCCAGAAACTGCCGACCACGACTGTACATCGTATTATACAACACGTAGACATATGGGCATAACCCACTCTTATCCTTGATATTACAATACCAAAGACCGCCCAGAAACTGCCGACCACGACTGTACATCGTATTATACAACACGTAGACATATGGGCATAACCCACTTTTACCCTTGATATTTAATTCAAGGATTCACAGATCATTGTTTATGACATATAATGTTAATATATTTGTGTAGGCATTAAATGACTTTGCATCGATTGAATCCATTAGGCTGTTCCAAATACATGATCCTTTATATCGAAAAGTGTTCTGGAACAATGATAATCTACCATGTGTCACTTGTAGTTTATTACAATGCCTTGTCGGATATGCATGTACGTCCTCGTTTGTTATAAATATTTATTGTATTATTGTTGGTAGTTGATTATATAAATATGTATATATATATCTATATATATATATATATATATATATATATAATAATATATATATATATATATATTATATATATAATTACATATTGTATGAACTGTTTGGATTTTAAAAAGCTAATTCAATTTTGTACATTTAAGGTTATATATGGTTTATTTTGGTGAGCGGTATAGCCAATGTATCTTGGAGCGCTTCCTTCGTTGTGTGCTTTAGCATCCAAATTATTATCAGTCATATTCTTCTATGTATAATATTATTCTATCTGTTTGGCTTATACTGTATATATTATAATTATCTATCAGTCTTATATCTCATGTATAATATTATGTCAGTCTATCTGTTTGGCTTTATATGTATATATTAGAATTATCTATCAGTCTTATATCTATCTATGTATAATATATGTCCGTCTATCTGTTTGGCTTTATACTGTATATATTATAATTATCTATCAGTCTTATATCTATCTATGTATAATATTATGTCCGTCTATCTGTTTGGCTTTATACTGTATATTTATAATTATCTATCAGTCTTATATTCTTATGTAATATATGTCCGTCTATCGGTTTGGCTTTATACTGTATATATTATAATTATCTATCAGTCTTATATCTATCTATGTATAATATTATGTCCGTCTATCTGTTTGGCTTTATACTGTATATATTATAATTATCTATCAGTCTTATATCTATCTATGTATAATATTATGTCCGTCTATCTGTTTGGCTTTATACTGTATATATTATAATTATCTATCAGTCTTATATCTATCTATGTATAATATTATGTCCCGTCTATCTGTTTGGCTTTATACTGTATATATTATAATTATCTATCAGTCTTATATCTATCTATGTATAATATTATGTCCGTCTATCTGTTTGGCTTTATACTGTATATATTATAATTATCTATCAGTCTTATATCTATCTATGTATAATATTATGTCCGTCTATCTGTTTGGCTTTATACTGTATATATTATAATTATCTATCAGTCTTATATCTATCTATGTATAATATTATGTCCGTCTATCTGTTTGGCTTTATACTGTATATATTATAATTATCTATCAGTCTTATATCTATCTATGTATAATATTATGTCCGTCTATCTGTTTGGCTTTATACTGTATATATTATAATTATCTATCAGTCTTATATCTATCTATGTATAATATTATGTCCGTCTATCTGTTTGGCTTTATACTGTATATATTATAATTATCTATCAGTCTTATATCTATCTATGTATAATATTATGTCCGTCTATCTGTTTGGCTTTATACTGTATATATTATAATTATCTATCAGTCTTATATCTATCTATGTATAATATTATGTCCGTCTATCTGTTTGGCTTTATACTGTATATATTATAATTATCTATCAGTCTTATATCTATCTATGTATAATATTATGTCCGTCTATCTGTTTGGCTTTATACTGTATATATTATAATTATCTATCAGTCTTATATCTATCTATGTATAATATTATGTCCGTCTATCTGTTTGGCTTTATACTGTATATATTATAATTATCTATCAGTCTTATATCTATCTATGTATAATATTATGTCCGTCTATCTGTTTGGCTTTATACTGTATATATTATAATTATCTATCAGTCTTATATCTATCTATGTATAATATTATGTCCGTCTATCTGTTTGCCTTTATACTGTATATATTATAATTATCTATCAGTCTTATATCTATCTATGTATAATATTATGTCCGTCTATCTGTTTGGCTTTATACTGTATATATTATAATTATCTATCAGTCTTATATCTATCTATGTATAATATTATGTCCGTCTATCTGTTTGGCTTTATACTGTATATATTATAATTATCTATCAGTCTTATATCTATCTATGTATAATATTATGTCCGTCTATCTGTTTGGCTTTATACTGTATATTATAATTATCTATCAGTCTTATATCTATCTATGTATAATATTATGTCCGTCTATCTGTTTGGCTTTATACTGTATATATTATAATTATCTATCAGTCTTATATCTATCTATGTATAATATTATGTCCGTCTATCTGTTTGGCTTATACTGTATATATTATAATTATCTATCAGTCTTATATCTATCTATGTATAATATTATGTCCGTCTATCTGTTTGGCTTTATACTGTATATATTATAATTATCTATCAGTCTTATATCTATCTATGTATAATATTATGTCCGTCTATCTGTTTGGCTTTATACTGTATATATTATAATTATCTATCAGTCTTATATCTATCTATGTATATTATGTCCGTCTATCTGTTTGGCTTTATACTGTATATATTATAATTATCTATCAGTCTTATATCTATCTATGTATAATATTATGTCCGTCTATCTGTTTGGCTTTATACTGTATATATTATAATTATCTATCAGTCTTATATCTATCTATGTATAATATTATGTCCGTCTATCTGTTTGGCTTTATACTGTATATATTATAATTATCTATCAGTCTTATATCTATCTATGTATAATATTATGTCCGTCTATCTGTTTGGCTTTATACTGTATATATTATAATTCTATCAGTCTTATCTATCTATGTATAATATTATGTCCGTCTATCTGTTTGGCTTTATACTGTATATATTATAATTATCTATCAGTCTTATATCTATCTATGTATAATATTATGTCCGTCTATCTGTTTGGCTTTATACTGTATATATTATAATTATCTATCAGTCTTATATCTATCTATGTATAATATTATGTCCGTCTATCTGTTTGGCTTTATACTGTATATATTATAATTATCTATCAGTCTTATATCTATCTATGTATAATATTATGTCCGTCTATCTGTTTGGCTTTATACTGTATATATTATAATTATCTATCAGTCTTATATCTATCTATGTATAATATTATGTCCGTCTATCTGTTTGGCTTTATACTGTATATATTATAATTATCTATCAGTCTTATATCTATCTATGTATAATATTATGTCCGTCTATCTGTTTGGCTTTATACTGTATATATTATAATTATCTATCAGTCTTATATCTATCTATGTATAATATTATGTCCGTCTATCTGTTTGGCTTTATACTGTATATATTATAATTATCTATCAGTCTTATATCTATCTATGTATAATATTATGTCCGTCTATTTGTTTGGCTTTATACTGTATATATTATAATTATCTATCAGTCTTATATCTATCTATGTATAATATTATGTCCGTCTATCTGTTTGGCTTTATACTGTATATATTATAATTATCTATCAGTCTTATATCTATCTATGTATAATATTATGTCCGTCTATCTGTTTGGCTTTATACTGTATATATTATAATTATCTATCAGTCTTATATCTATCTATGTATAATATTATGTCCGTCTATCTGTTTGGCTTTATACTGTATATATTATAATTATCTATCAGTCTTATATCTATCTATGTATAATATTATGTCCGTCTATCTGTTTGGCTTTATACTGTATATATTATAATTATCTATCAGTCTTATATCTATCTATGTATAATATTATGTCCGTCTATCTGTTTGGCTTTATACTGTATATATTATAATTATCTATCAGTCTTATATCTATCTATGTATAATATTATGTCCGTCTATCTGTTTGGCTTTATACTGTATATATTATAATTATCTATCAGTCTTATATCTATCTATGTATAATATTATGTCCGTCTATCTGTTTGGCTTTATACTGTATATATTATAATTATCTATCAGTCTTATATCTATCTATGTATAATATTATGTCCGTCTATCTGTTTGGCTTTATACTGTATATATTATAATTATCTATCAGTCTTATATCTATCTATGTAATATTATGTCCGTCTATCTGTTTGGCTTTATACTGTATATATTATAATTATCTATCAGTCTTATATCTATCTATGTATAATATTATGTCCGTCTATCTGTTTGGCTTTATACTGTATATATTATAATTATCTATCAGTCTTATATCTATCTATGTATAATATTATGTCCGTCTATCTGTTTGGCTTTATACTGTATATATTATAATTATCTATCAGTCTTATATCTATCTATGTATAATATTATGTCCGTCTATCTGTTTGGCTTTATACTGTATATTATTTATGTATCTTATTGTTTTGTCTGGTTATTCACCTATCTATATATCTACCAGACTGTTCTTATGTCTAGCCTGTCTATATATGTATATGTATCTATATGAATGTAACTATATATTTATCTGTGTATGTTCTCTCCCTCCCATCACCACCACCACCACCACCACCACCACCACCACCACCACCGCCGCCCTACAGTGTGTTGGGCCAGCAAGATACGGCCATACAAAGAGGTCCATCCGTGGCGTGGGATTATTCGTAATGTGGAGAAGTTGTCAACCAGCGCTGTGGGAAACAACAGAGTCAATGACGTGCAGGCCATGGTCAACATACAACACCCAACACATAACAACCGATACATTATAAGATTTGAATACTCTTATCTGTGGGATTCGAACCATATATTGACAATTATAATGGAGCGCGGTGATGGTGAGGACCAGCTGAAGATACAGTGTGGCCGTAAGTTAAAGAAAGGAGAGGACCAATACAAGAACCTAACGAAGATAGTTGGGGAGGGACATATCTTGTACACCATGGACAACACTACCAACCAGATTGAACTAGAGATGTCCTTCAACAAATGCACTGAACTCACACTGCAGGTCAGAAGTAATCTATTCTGTTGTTACTCGATGGTGGGAAATGTGCGTTATAAACAACTACTGGAGTCCTGATGTAGATGCTCTATGATTACAGTAATTGTTGGAATATATAATCCACAGTTGATATTTAATATTTCAGGTTGCTATTTTGTATACAGTAAAGAATATACATTTGTATGATTATTAAGGTAACATGTTATACAAACTACTAATACTAATACGACTAGGAATAATAATAATAATAATAATAGTATTAATAATAATAATAATAATAATAATAATAATAATAATAATAATAATAATCATCATCATCATCATTATAATACTATATACAGTATATCAGGACAATATATGAGCTACTAAATATTATATACTCCTAACCAGACTCGAACCACCGACATTCAGGACGCTAAAACACTGTGTGTCATAAAGGATGCTTAATTTTTCCCATATAATTTAAGGAGAAAGGAAATCGTACATGGAGAAAACATTTCATTTCATATTATAATATAATATGTTGTAGGAACCATATGTCAGGATACTGTACAGGGAATATTACAAGTAACCCCACACAAGTATGGTTGGGAGTGTGTATATATAACAGTATATATATAGATATATATACTGTATATATAATATATATATATATATATATATATATATATATATATACTGTGTATATATATATATATATATATATAAATATATATATATATATATATATATATATATATATATATATATATATATATATACTGTGTATATATATATATATTCTCTTTTAAACAGACGAGGTTAAAAGCTATAGCAGTTTCAGCATTCAGGATATTATTGTTATAGCTTTCAATAGTTCTAACAATTTTCCTCTGGGGTTCAGAGATGAGGTACAACAGGTTAGCAAAGTTCATGGTGGATCCAACGTTTCACAAGTAAACATCTTGCATCTTCAGGGAATGGAGAGGTAATGATTAGAATAGGGACAAAGCATCATATTTATACAAAATTTGAGGATCAAGAATAGGGAGGTGGGCGGAGCTACTGGGTCTGTGGTGGCTGTTCATTGGTGGAAGGCAGTCTATTCGCGAGACGGGCACTAAATCTTATCGGTGGTTGGTAGTTGGCTGTGGGTGGCTGTGATTGGTTGGTGTTGTCAGTTGTGTGCTGAGCGCGGAAGCGTAAGGGAGGGGGGCACAGGGCGAGAGGAAGAGGGGCAGTATGCCTGTAGCGCTTGCCTGAAGGAAGAATTTGAAGGTCTTGTGTTTGGTTGTTGATGCTGGGGTTGAGTGTTTGGATGTATAGAGCTTCTAAAATAGCTAGTCTTCTGGGGTCTGATTCTTTGTCGAGTATGGTGATTTGTTTGTCTAGGTCGGCGCGAGTTAGGGCAAGATGGTGGGGGGCTTGATAGTGATCTATTATAGCGCCAGATTGAAGGTGGAGGGTTAGTCGACGGGAAAGGCGAGTCTGTGTCATTCCAACATAGAATAGGGGTCCACAGTCCCCAGAGGTGCAAATATGCTGGTATATCACATGATCGTCTTTCGGTTGGTTGGTGGAAATGGGGCGGTTACGGAGGACAAGGTTGGAGGTCTTAGGAGATTTGTAGTAAATAATGAGTTTTATTTTATTGTCAGGGTTGGTGGGGAGGACGTTTTTGTGAATTATTTCTTTCATAATGGATTCGTCTGTTGTGTGGTCGGAAGACATGTAGTTTCTGTAGAAAAATGTAATGTCATTGGCCGGATTGGTGCTAGGGCGGTCTTGTTTGTACAATTTTTCTAGGTGGTGGTTGATGGCATTGGTGACGTCAGAATCAGACCCCAGAAGACTAGCTATTTTAGAAGCTCTATACATCCAAACACTCAACCCCAGCATCAACAACCAAACACAAGACCTTCAAATTCTTCCTTCAGGCAAGCGCTACAGGCATACTGCCCCTCTTCCTCTCGCCCTGTGCCCCCCTTCCTTACGCTTCCGAGCTCAGCACACAACTGACAACACCAACCAATCACAGCCACCCACAGCCAACAACCAACCACCGATAAGATTTAGTGCCCGTCTTGCGAATAGACTGCCTTCCACCAATGAACAGCCACCACCCACCCAGTAGCTCCGCCCACCTCCCTATTCTTGATCCTCAAATTTTGTATAAATATGATGCTTTGTCCCTATTCTAATCATTACCTCTCCATTCCCTGAAGATGCAAGATGTTTACTTGTGAAACGTTGGATCCACCATGAATTTTGCTAACCTGTTGTACCTCATATCTGAACCCCAGAGGAAAATTGTTAGAACTATTGAAAGCTATAACAATAAAATTCTGAATGCTGAAACTGCTATTGCTTTTAACCTCGTCTGTTGAAAAGAGAATCTATTACCTGGCTATACCGTTCCCCAAATACTCCTCCAGAGCAAAGTCTTTTTGATTCTCTGTCCTCACAACTCAGTGTCCTCAACTTAAATGCTTCTTCTGAAATCACTGTGTTGGGTGATTTTAATGTCCATAATGTTGAATGGCTCACTCATTCAGCCAGGACTGATGATGCTGGTCTTGAATGTGAGCTATTTGCAGACTCATTTAATCTCATTCAACTAGTCAACCAACCCACCCGTGTACCAGATAATCCTAATCATAATTCCCACCTACTGGACTTATTTTTAACAACCAATTCAGAAAATTATGATGTTACAGTGAGGTCCCCACTTGGATCTTCTGATCACTGTCTGATACAGGCCACCTGTCTATCACCTACCACACCTTCCCACTCTGAACCTGTTTTGGTGACTAAATGGCATTACGATAGGGCAGACTGGGAGGGTCTTCAAGGTTTCTTTATTGATATTCCCTGGACCTCTTTCTTTTCTAATGATGCACACTCCACCTTGAGCCACATACAAGATTTTGTAAAAATTGGAATGGAAACTTTTATTCCTCATCAAAAGTACAGTAAAAGATCTAATTCACCTAAATGGTTTGACCATAATTGTGCTAGAGTAACTGAACAAAAAGCAATAGCCTACAATGCATACACAAGATCAAAAACACATGAAGCCTTTAATTACTTTAGAAACATCAGAAATCATGCCAAAACTGTATTAAACCTAACTAAATCAAACTTTCTCCATAAGCAGGCAAATAAACTTCTAAATAATCCAAATGATAACAAAATATTTTGGTCTACTCTTAACTCATTCAAATCCAACTTCACTACTGCTTCATCCATTCCACCATTAAAATCTCCGACTGGCAATCTTGTAAGTGACCCACGAGGTAAAGCTAACCTTCTTGCGGATATTTTCTCCACCAACTCAACCTTAGATGAAATAAATCAAGATGTCCCTGTACTTAATTTTAATTCACCTGAAATTCCCTCACTTAAGATCCACACCAGACATGTCAAAACTATTTTGCAGAATCTCTCAGTAGATAAGGCTCCTGGTCCAGATGAAATTCCTCCAATAGTACTTAAGAATTGCTCCTTGGTGCTCGCTCCTGTATTGGCAAATTTTTTCCGTCTGTGTACTCATACCTCATGCTTCCCAGTACCCTGGAAAGAAGCAAACATCCATCCAGTTCCAAAAAAGGTGCCTCTTCAGATCCATCAAACTACAGACCAATAGCTATAACTTCCACTCTTGGTAAAGTCTTTGAAATTATATTAAATAATCACATAATTAAGCATCTGGAGAATAATAAATTAATCAGTGATAGGCAATATGGTTTTAGACGATGTCGATCAACTGCAGACATTCTTTGCCTTCTTACGCATCAAATCAACCAAGCTACAGACCAACATGGTGAAACACATACAATAGCACTGGATATATCAAAGGCATTTGATAGAGTCTGGGCATCAATCCTTATTGTCGAAGATGTCACACTACGGCCTTGCATCATTAGTTCCACTAATTTCTTCTTATCTTCATAACAGAAAAATACGTGTAATGGTAGATGGCCTTTATTCTCAATTTCACTCAATAAATGCTGGTGTTCCCCAGGGATCAGTTTTGGCCCCAACTCTGTTCCTCATTCATATCAATGATCTCATATCTACCACTCATAATCCAATACATTCCTACGCAGATGACTCAACACTCCACAGTTCCTTCACATTTACCAATTCTTTCACCCAACCCGATCTTATAAATTCAAAAATAAACACTGCAATTTCTCTGAACCAGGACCTTTCTAGAATTAATGAATGGGGACAAGAGAATCTAGTTTCCTTTAATGCACAGAAAACCAAGTACATTCAATTTTCTAACCGACAGAATCTCACTGACTCCCATATATTTTTTAATGATGTAAATATTCCCACTTCCCCTAGTATTGACATTCTCGGTGTAACATTAACTACTAACTTGAGCTGGACACATTATGTTAGAAGCATTGCTAAGAATGCCTCTAAAAAACTGGGACTCCTGTACAGAGTTCGAGAATTCTTCACTGACGAGCAGTTGGCCGTAATATATAAAAGTCATGTGCGCTCTCAGATGGATTACTGTTCACCTCTGTGGGGTGGAAGTGGAGTGGTTGCATTGAGGCAGTTGGACAAAATTCAAAATAAAGCTATTAGATTAATCAATAACCCTGCAATCACACAGGACCTTCCTACATTATTCATACGAAGAAACGTTGCATCCCTTGCATTATTCTACAGATATTTTCACAGCAATTGTTCCGAGGAACTTGCTTCAATTGTGCCGCCTCTCCACATCTTTCCCCGTAGAATTAGGGCAGCTGAGAGCGCCCATTAATTTACACTTTCTCCTCCACAATGCAGAACTTCTGCTTATCAGAATTCATTTATCCCCAGAGCTACTACTCTTTGGAATTCACTTCCCTCGAATTGCTTTCCACAAACTTACAATCTACAAATGTTTAAATCCAGTTGTTACAAACATTTTATGAATGGAGGATGCCTTTAGGCACATGGACCTTTTTGTTTTATCTGTGTTTTTCCTTCCTCCGTTCATTGTCTCTTAAAAAAAAAAAAAAAAAAAAAAAAAAAAAATACTAACATAAAACTCCACAACGAGAATGCCAGACATCGTACTAGCACCCGCCAGTTTCGTGAAGAACTGATACGAGAAGAATTAACTGAGAATCGAGAGACCACCACCAATCTCCGATATGAACGTGACGCCCTGCTACAGAAATGGGATGAAGAAGAAACCACCCCTAACCACATCAAAACAAAAATCAACCAAAAACTCCAACAACTCAACGAACAACACAGACGACAAACAGAGAACACTACCATCCAAAAACTCTCCTGTCTATATGGTGGAAACATAAAACTTCCCAAGCCAACAAAAGGATATATTAACCTCACCAACACCACCCTAATGCCGGACCAAGAAGACCTCCTGAACATAGGCTTAAATTGCCACTACATTTCCAAGCCGGGACCCCACCGAAAACGCCTTGAAATTGAAGTCCTACTGGATGACATCCTACGATTCCAGAAAGACGGCAAGATCACCACCACCCCAGCCCTACAACCCACCCTACTAGCAGAAGCCGCCAAAACCAGGGGATCCCACCAAAGCAAGCTCCTCAGCAAACACCACTTCAAAGCGGCTACACAACTTAAAGTGAACCCCAACATCATCATCCGACGAGCTGATAAGGCCTCCTGCCTTGTGATACACGGAAAAGAAGAATACGTACGGAAAATGGACGACATTCTTAGTGATAAAAACAAATTCAAAAGGATCACTCGCAACCCTACTGACGAAATAAAAAGGAAAGCCAACACCACCATCACTGCTATCAACGCCAAAGCCGATGGCGTACACCTGAAGAAACTCATCGGCGAATTCACCCCAGGTTATGCTTACGGTACTATAAAAACCCACAAACCCGGGAACCCCCTCCGCCCCATCATATCACAGATCCCGACTGCTACCTACCAGACCGCCAAGGCCCTGAACAAACTCCTCACCCCTTTTGTTCCTCAGCAATACAACCTCAACTCTGCTTATGACTTCCTAGAAATTCTACGAGATACCCCCCCAGCTAACGACCACATCATCGCCTCCCTCGACGTAGAGAGTTTGTTTACCAACGTGCCCGTTGACAAGACCATAGATTTTATCCTATGTCGAGTTTACCACTGCCCTAATACGACCCCCTGGACATCCCGGAGAAGGCCCTGAAGACGCTCTTGGAACTTTGTACCAAGGAGTCCCCTTTCGTCTGCCCCCGCGGGAATATGTACCAGCAAATCGACGGTGTAGCGATGGGAAGCCCCCTGGGGGTCCTGTTCGCCAATTTCTTCATGGGAACTATCGAAGAGGAACTCCTGGCTGCCCACCGGCCCACTGTCTACTGCAGGTACATCGATGATATCTTCGTGCGGGTGAAGGACCTGGGCGAACTCAGGGACCTCCAGCAGCGCTTCATGGCCGCCTCCGGACTCAACTTCACATACGAAGAAACCACCGATGGACATCTACCCTTCCTCGACCTCCTTGTCGCCCTCCACGACCACGGCTTCAAAACTACAGTGTACACCAAACCTACTAACAATGGCCAATGTCTTAATGGGGAAAGTGAATGCCCTAAACGATACCATCAGTCCACCATCACCGCCTATGTCAGGAGAGCCCTCACCCATTGCACCACCTGGAATGACACACACAATGAACTGGAAAGGCTCACCCAGGTCCTAGTCAACAATGGGTATTCCAACACTGACGTCACCAATGCCACCTAGAAAAATGGTACAAACAAGACCCCCCTAGCACCAACCCGGCCAATGACATTACATTTTCCTACAGAAACTACATGTCTTCCGACCACACAACAGACGAATCCATTATGAAAGAAATAATTCACAAAAACGTCCTCCCCACCAACCCTGACAATAAAATAAAACTCATTATTTACTACAAATCTCCTAAGACCTCCAACCTTGTCCTCCGTAACCGCCCCATTTCCACCAACCAACCGAAAGACGATCATGTGATATACCAGCATATTTGCACCTCTGGGGACTGTGGACCCCTATCCTATGTTGGAATGACACAGACTCGCCTTTCCCGTCGACTAACCCTCCACCTTCAATCTGGCGCTATAAAAGATCACTATCAAGCCCCCCACCATCTTGCCCTAACTCGCGCCGACCTAGACAAACAAACCACCATACTCGACAAAGAATCAGACCCCAGAAGACTAGCTATTTTAGAAGCTCTATACATCCAAACACTCAACCCCAGCATCAACAACCAAACACAAGACCTTCAAATTCTTCCTTCAGGCAAGCGCTACAGGCATACTGCCCCTCTTCCTCTCGCCCTGTGCCCCCTCCCTTACGCTTCCGCGCTCAGCACACAAATGACAACACCAACCAATCACAGCCACCCACAACCAACAACCAACCACCGAAAAGATTTAGTGCCCGTCTCGCGAATAGACTGCCTTCCACCAATGAACAGCCACCACACACCCAGTAGCTCCGCCCACCTCCCTATTCTTGATCCTCGAATTTTGTATAAATATGATGCTTTGTCCCTATTCTAATCATTACCTCTCCATTCCCTGAAGATGCAAGATGTTTACTTGTGAAACGTTGGATCCACCATGAATTTTGCTAACCTGTTGTACCTCATCTCTGAACCCCAGAGGAAAATTGTTAGAACTATTGAAAGCTATAACAATAAAATCCTGAATGCTGAAACTGCTATTGCTTTTAACCTCGTCTGTTTAAAAGAGAATCTATTACCTGGCTATACTAACATATATATATAAATGTATATATATATATATATATATATATATATATATATATATATATATATATATATATATATATATATATATGTATAATATTTCAAATCACAATAATATAGTATAGGTGTGTTCCAGTACACAATGTACAATATGTCAAATATCAGCTGGTCTACTACCCTCGTGCTGGGACTAACAGTGTTATCTGGCAACACTTAGTGTAATAAGGAGGTGTGTTTTACAGGGATTGTGATTGGTCGATCTGATTTTGGCTATTATCAGTGTCAAACATAAATTAAACAAGGCAAAGGAAACATATAGCCTAATGCAAATTATTACATCGCAATATATTATCATGAAATGTCATCAACAGTTCGTAGTAATGATTAAATAAATAAGCATATTATACTGATTATTTCTCTTACTCGACGAGACAGAGAAATGGGCGATGGAACGCAAAACTGGTCCCGGATCTTGAGAATAGGAACTTTAAATGTTATTTATGTTGGGGCTCTGTCTCCTATCAGCCAGCCCCAGCAATGGGGTATGTGCCTGAGTATATACATACATATTGATTGATTGGTAACGCATATAAACCCTGCGGGCTGCCTAAAGAATGTTCGTGTTTAAATATTGGCTTCATAATAGAGGAGGTATTTGGTTTCACAATGTGAACATTGCATAATATATTTGCCATAATACAGGTCAGATGCAGGTGACCCAGTAATGGGTAGTGGTATCCCTGCATAACAGCGATGATCGGGTGTGTTTTCCTTTATGAACGAAATAAGTAGAAACAAAGTGTTACCTCAAAGAATCTGATAGGAAATTGTCTTTCACAAAATACCACTCGGTCTCACTTTGTCATCATTCATTAAGCAGTAGACAAGATGATGACATGGCTAGGAATACGGTCCTATTAGACGGTGCAATACATAGTAAGACACACTTGTATAAAGTATGCAGAGACCTAAGCTGGATAGGATTATGGGGCCCTTTGTTATGCAAGGGGGTTGATTTGGTTAACATTTGTTATCTAATCACTATAAATCATTCTTCACACCACTTAGGTAAATACCTTTTACAATCATATTGAAATGTGATAGTCTGTATAGAAATTAGCATATTATTCTCTCTCTCTCTTTGAAAAGCTAGACATGGTTTTCCAGTAATATCAACACATTTCTTCTTTAGCTTTGTAATGTTTGTGTTTATTGTTTTCCAAGTTAGCAAATACATATTATTTATGTTCATATTTAGTGCAAGTTAATCAGATTCAACCATACTAGTACTGAAGCTGAATTAATAAAGCCGTAGGATTTACCCTGAGACATGTTGGTAAGCCTAATATGTAAGTAATGTATAATTTAGCAGTAGGAGTGGTGTTTATGGAGGGTTCTTTTAAATCATGCTAATCTAAACATAGTGTCAGAGTAATTAAGGCTAAGAGACTCAAAATATACGATGGGGAAGGGAGGGAGGGAAGGTGGGGGGGGTACGAAAATTAGTGGTTTGGCAGCAGAAACACATCGACTATATCATCATGATGAACAGAAGAATTTGGTATCAAAGTTCAAACCCGGTTGCCAGCTGGTCCAATGTTACCATTGATCATGAGGGAAACATTATATCAACAACTATGTAAATAAATGTAAATACATTATTGAATATATATTTTTTTCTTCTATATGAGTGAGAGAAAGAAAAGGTGGAAATGCCTATAGCGAGTGCCTCCCCAGATTTGAAAGAGTGAAGGCCAAAATCAAGGGACTTTCAAGTCAAAATGCCTGAACACACAGTGTTTGAAGCAAGTCGTAGGAAGAGGGAAATGCTGATTCTGGGAGAGATTTCCAGAGCTGAGCTGTTGAATAGAAAAAAACATTGAGAATAACGTTTCACTCTTGGGTAAGAGATTTGTACAGAGTCGGGTAGGATTGTGTTGCAAGATGGGTGCTATATACTCTACAAAGAGGGTGTGGTATACACTGTGAGAGCTCTGAGGAACACTGATTATTGTAATAGCGATAGAATAGTGAGAGAGATGCAACATTGCGGCGAAGAGAGAGAGACTGCAAAGCGTTGGTGAGTGGACATGAGTTAATGAGACAGAAGACTTTCTTTCTGTTTTGTCTAGAAGTGCTGTGTGAGAGGATCCTCCCCACACGTGTGAACATTACTCAATACAGAGGAAGAAGCTGTGCAGGTGTAAAGAACTTCTGTATGTGGTTGAGCACACCCAGGTTCTGGGAAGCTGTTTTAGCAAGAGTGTTAATATGATCTTTCCAGAGAGATCAGAAAAAAAGAGACACCAAGAATATTAAGAGAACACGAAGGGTTAATTTGTATGTTGTTGAGGAGTTGGTCATAGTTTTCTGGAAGGGGTTGACAAGTAGACAGATGGAGGAATTGAGTTTTGGAAGCATTGAAAGTAACAAGGTTTTCTCTGTCCTAATTGGAGATAGTAAAGAGATCAGAAGATAGGTGTTTTATGGCCTCATTACATGAATTTTGGAGTTTCTGCTGTGGATAAAGTTGTGGAAGTCTAGTTGAATAGTGTAATGTCGAGTCGTCAGCATATTAATGAATGGGGTGGGAGGTGCAGTTGAGAAGGTCGTTAATGAATAATAATAAGAGAATTGGAGATAGGACAGAACCCTGAGGAACACCAGAGTTGATAGGTTGAGGAAGTGAACAGTGGTCGTCCACAACCACAGCTATGGAACGGCTGGAAAGGAAATTAGAGACAAAGGTACAGATGGAGGGATAGAAACCTAAGGAGGGTAGTTTAGAAATGAGGGATTTGTTCCCGACTCGATATGTGTAGCGGAACAGAAAAAGTCTCACCGAAATCCCGAATGGAGCATGACAAAGAGTTAGTAAGATAAGATCATCAGTAGAGCAGCCTTTAACACCTTATTAGCGGGCTAGGCGGTCTATTTATATGTACCGCCCAGCGGGGTGTTTTTAGCCAAAATAGGGCTGTTTACGTGATCATTTTCATGCCTAAATAAGACCCAGAACGTAAAACAAGTATCTATCCCTGAAAGGGCATAAACAGAGCTTTCCAATGACACCACAACGATCCTTTTATGACCGCTAGTTTTCTTGCAACAACCGCGCAACACGAGTGCAAAAAGCATGTAATTCGGTACTTTCCCCATACAATTCAGTATGTAGCGAGTGAGAGAAGGAGGGAGGAGGTGGTATTCGTGTCAGTAGGTTCGCCGCGGTGGTCTGGAGCAGTCATACGCTCGCTACTCTCCTGCCACCACTTGTCTCTCTCTCTCAGCAACATTACGTGCTGAAATTGCCACACGACCTATGTCGCGCGCCGCCAGATAGTCCAGATTTATTATACTCGACTTATGTTGCGCCCCGCTTGTTAGGGGTTAAGGAAGCCAATATTGAGGTAAGAATAGTTTTGAAAACTTTAGAGATGCAAGAAATGAGAGCAATTGGATAATACTTAGAGGGTTGAGACTGGTCACCCTTCTTTGGGACAGGTTGAATGAGAGCAAACTTCCAGCAAAAAGGGAAGGCATTAGAGGAGAGACAGAGACGGAAGAGTTTGCCTAGGTAGGGAGTCAGCACGGAAGCACAGTTCTTGAGTACAACAGGAGGAACACCATCCAGTCTGTACAGCTTCTTAGTATTAAGCCCAAAAAGGGTGGAAAGTACATCCTTGGAAGAGATTATGATGTTAGGAATAAGTAGGAGAGAGGGGGCTGGAGAGGGAGGAATAGTAGGAGAGAGGGGGCTGGAGAGGGAGGAATAGTAGGAGAGAGGGGGCTGGAGAGGGAGGAATAGTAGGAGAGAGGGGGCTGGAGAGGGAGGAATAGTAGGAGAGAGGGGGCTGGAGAGGGAGGAATAGTAGGAGAGGAGGGGGCTGGAGAGGGAGAATAGTAGGAGAGAGGGGGCTGGAGAGGAGGAGTAGGAGAGAGGGGGCTGGAGAGGGAGGAATAGTAGGAGAGAGGGGCTGGACAGGGAGGAATAGTAGGAGAGAGGGGGCAGGAGAGGGAGGAATAGTAGGAGAGAGGGGGCTGGAGAGGGAGGAATAGTAGGAGAGAGGGGGCTGGAGAGGGAGGAATAGTAGGAGAGAGGGGGCTGGAGAGGGAGGAATAGTAGGAGAGAGGGGGCTGGAGAGGGAGGAATAGTAGGAGAGAGGGGGCTGGAGAGGGAGGAATAGTAGGAGAGAGGGGGCTGGAGAGGGAGGAATAGTAGGAGAGAGGGGGGTGGAGAGGGAGGAATAGTAGGAGAGAGGGGGCTGGAGAGGGAGGAATAGTAGGAGAGGGGGCTGGAGAGGGAGGAAAGGTAGGAGAGAGGGGGCTGGAGAGGGAGGAATAGTAGGAGGGGGGGGGGTGGAGAGGGAAGAATAGTGGGAGAGAGGGGGGGGGAGAGGGGGAAATAGGAGGAGAGAGGGGGCGGGAGAGGGAGGAATAGTAGGAGAGAGGGGGCTGAGGGAGGAATAGTAGGAGAGAGGGGGCTGGAGAGGGAGGAATAGTAGGAGAGAGGGGGGTGGAGAGGGAGGAATAGTAGGAGAGAGGGGGGTGGAGAGGGAGGAATAGTAGGAGAGGGGGCTGGAGAGGGAGGAATAGTAGGAGAGAGGGGGCTGGAGAGGGAGGAATAGTAGGAGAGAGGGGGCTGGAGAGGGAGGAATAGTAGGAGAGAGGGGGCTGGAGAGGGAGGAATAGTAGGAGAGAGGGGGGTGGAGAGGGAGGAATAGTAGGAGAGAGGGGGGTGGAGAGGGAGGAATAGTAGGAGAGAGGGGGGTGGAAAGGGAGGAAAAGTAGGAGAGGGGCTGGAGAGGGAGGAATAGTAGGAGAGAGGGGGCTGGAGAGGGAGGAATAGTAGGAGAGAGGGGGCTGGAGAGGGAGGAATAGTAGGAGAGAGGGGGCTGGAGAGGGAGGAATAGCACAGGAATCATCCAGAGCGGAGTTTTTACCGAATGTGTAAGCAGAGCGTTCAGCTTTGTCAGAGGAAGAAGTGACGATAGTGCTGGTAGAGTGGCAAAAGGAGGGAAAGACGAAGAAGGAAAAATGTTGGAGAAGTTTTTGGCTAGATGCCAGAAGGCTTGGGAAGAGTTAGAGTTGGATAGTTCAGTGCATTATAATTGACAAAAGAATTTTTGGCGAGTCAAAGAACAGATTTGGCTCGATTCCAGGCAGAAACATAGGAAGTATGAGATTCTTTTGTTTGAAAGCGACAGTACTGTTTGAATGCTTCCTCCGTATTTCAGACAGCAGTAGAGCAAGTGTGAGGAAATCAAGGATTTTTTGCATTAGAATGAGAGAAAGAACATGGAAGGTACACTTCCATTCAGCACTCTCCATGGTTCCCCGGCCACGGAAGCAAAACTCATTCCATGGAAAATCAAAGAAGTACTTCCGAAGAGCCTTCCAGTGGGTTGCTGGAGTAATTGGTCTAGGTCGTTTAGAATAGAAAAGATGTAGGCTTGTTCACCAGGTTGGTCAGTGAAAAGAGAGAGTGAATGTTGAAACCTCCTAGGATGGAGATTTCTGCGAAAGGAGAGATAGATAGAATGTGTTCCACTTTAGAAGTTAGATAGTCAAAGAATTTTGGATAATCAGTAGAATAAGGGGAGAGATAAACAGCGCAGAAATATTTAGTTTGAGAGTGACAAAAAAGCTTTAGCCAGAGAATTGACAATTCAGAAGAGTCAAAGTTGGGTACACGAGAGAAAGCGAGATTATTGTGCACATATACACAACATCCACCTTTGGCTTGAAACTGAGGATAAAAATAGTAGGAGGATACAGAGAACGGTTTCCTGTCAGTAGTCCGAGACACCTGAGTTTCAGTGAGAAAGAGCAGATAAGGGTTGGCAGAGGAGAGGCGGTGTTCCATAGAGTGTAATTTAGAACAAAGTCCACAAATGTTGCAGAAGTTAATAGTAAGAGTAGAAGGTTGTGATCTAGAGCATTTTAAGTAGTCATTACGAGTGGTCAGTCCAATGGGGACATTTCTGATCCCCCCTCCCCCTTCCCATGGGGACTCCGAGGCGACTCGTGGTTGAGTCATTATGTTTTTAAGAAGAAAGGTAGTTTAGTGTGCTTGGTGTTTGCAGTATAATGTATTGATAGGAGGAGAAGGTGTTTTGGAGGGCAGGCTGGGGTCTCCCTCAATATTGGTGAGGCACACAAGGGATCAGCTAGGGAGGCTAGGTGGTGAAACAGTAGTTCCAGCTTCCTTATGAACCACCTAGCACTCCCTGGGAGTGTAGCCCTGTTTGGCTGGTAGCTACAGCCTTCTAACAATTCTGGAGGTGGGATTCCCAGTTCTAACCTCCAGGGACTATCTGCATCACTAAGTGATGGGTGATAGGGTCGCCACATCTCTACGCCATCCCTAATCAGATGTCTCATAACCATCATTTGGCTGTAGGCCTATGTAGTAAAATGTGATATAATCAACAATGTTTCTCTCTGGTTACTGGTAATTGTGAATCATGATGAACCTATGTCTCTCTTACCTATACATGCAAGTAATTATACAAATCTGTGTGACTCACGATAACTTTAACCCCTAACATGCAGACATAGTGGCTTGACATTCATGCCCTGCAAATTATCATGCATAAGCAAGGGCCAGAGCGTAATACAATGATATATCTGTTAAATTACAAGAATAGAGCATTCCAATGACACATTAATTGTCTCTGTACAACGTCTGGTTGTCTTGCAATGATATAGCATAGCTCAGCCAAAATCACTAAAAATTAGCAGTTTTGAGCTGTTTTCGCTATGTGTATCACTGCAATGGTGCGAGAAAACTTTTCTCGCCCAGACTTTGTGGGCTCCGGCTGAAGCCTCTCCCGCCCGCTCAAAGGCTACATAATAGGCGGATATCGGTCTCTGTCAGATGACAGGTGCCGCAACAAAGGTGTTAATCAATATTTAAAAAAACTCATTATTGACTGTGAATCTCAACACAAAGATAATTTATCTAAATCGTATTATATTATATCTTATGCGAATTTAATTTATGTAATTATGTTATTTACCATATGTTTAAAACTTTTAAAAACTGTTCACGTAATAATAATCTCAAATATAATATATATAATATATATTAATCAACCATGCTAAATATTGGTTAAGTTGTTAATTATCCATATATTTACATATAAATGGATGCAGTTATTATGCAATAGTTATTTAGTTTAACGAATTGTGACAGTTCAAGCCATTGTCATTTGTCACCATGTCTATTGATGTATTATATGACCTTTCCTGTAGGTTAATACACATGGTTTTCAGTCTGAATTAACGTTTTCTCAAATATTTTTGTCAAAGCGATGGTTATATTCAGCACTTGTTACATGAATTCACCATGTATTAGGTGATGTGCGTAGGTAATGAAGAGCTTAAACGAAAAACAATAATTATAACTGATATTTGGTGATTATAAATTTAAATATAAACTGAAGGAGGCGTATGGGTTTGTCGGTCTCTCTCTCTCTCTCTCCTTTATGTCGGTCATTATGCCTTACATTGTGTCTCTCTGTCTTATTGTAAGGTGAAATTTATAAGATGGTAATACATTAGGCAGTTATTAGAACAATAAATACCCACGTCAGTGATTTACCTCTCCCACAACCCTCTCCCTTTCCCCACACACACGAACACACACACACGCAAAGTCGTTCGCCGCTGTTCAAAGATACCACCTGCCATTATTGTGAAATAATGTATTTAAGAAAATCTACGAACATTTGGCGATATTTCATTATCTTATATTGCATTGTATGCATTTGTATTATATATACATGTATGTTGCATTTGTCATATATGTTCTGACACTGATATAGCCAAAATAAATTACAATCCCTGTAGGACACGTTAATTACTACACCAAATATCGGCAGAAACACTGTGAGTCCCAGAACGAGGGTGGGCCAGCTGGATCTTTGACCGATCTTTCATACAATATACACAAGCAATATACAGAATACTGTGTCTATATTAGCTGTTGATTTTCAATGCTCATCAAATAATATGTGATAATTGCATATTAATATCCATAAAATATTGATTGCGTTACTGTTGTGTATAATTTTATAGGTGGGATCATCATTGGTGCAGATATGGAACAGTTCTGGTCGTGTATGGAAAGGAACCTGTCCTGTCTTCAATAATCAAACAAAGAGCAGTACATTCCTGCTTGTAACTTGTGGCTCTGATGGTGATGATGACTGTGGCTCACTTTCCGCAATCAACTCAGGTGACATTACATATTTATTTACTTATTTTATTTATTTATTTACTTATTTTCAATGTATTTACTTATTTATTTACCCCATTTATTTACTTATATTCAATTGCCATAATATTACTATATAATTATTATACATAGTCATTATTTAAATAATGAATGGGAGTTGCAGGGCCGGTAAATATGCTTGGAACAGTGTCTGAAAACGGAATCTGAAGTTAAATGCGGGGAAGAGTAATGTAATGGTCTTTGAAAGGGGTGCAGCTACAGAGTGTGAGGTGAGGTTGAACGGTCAGGCTACGGGTAATGTCAGCTCATTTAAGTATTTGGGCAGTGTGTTGAGTAAAGAAGTGAGTATGGATGAAGAACTGCGGGAGAGGGTGCAAAAGGGGATGATGGTTGTAGGAATGCTGAAAGCAGTAACAAGAAATATGGTTTTCAACATGGAAATAAAGAAGTCTTTGCATGCCAGTGTGGTAATCACGACATTGACTTATGGGAGCGAAGCATGGACATTGTTGGAGAGACAAAAAACAAGAGCGAGAGGGATAGAAATAATTTATTGAGAAGTGCGTGCGGAGTTACATGGAGGGATAGACAGACGAATGAGGAAGTACAAGAGCAGTGTGGTGTGAATGTAGATGTGCTGGAAAGTGTGAAAGGAACACCTTGAGATGGTTTGGCCATGTGGAACGTAAGGAAAACAAGCAACAACAGGTCTTGCAACCCCTCAAGGTTACTTGCCCTCCAAATTACTGTTGTTTCTAGTGTCTAACAGTATTTCAAAAAGATAAAGATGTGAAAAGGAAATACCTCCCTGGGGATTAACATGGCAGGGAGAGGGGGAAATACCTCCCTGGGGATTAACATGGCAGGGAGGGGGGGAAATACCTCCCTGGGGATTAACATGGCAGGGAGAGGGGGAAATACCTCCCTGGGGATTAACATGGCAGGGAGAGGGGGAAATACCTCCCTGGGGATTAACATGGCAGGGAGAGGGGGAAATACCTCCCTGGGGATTAACATGGCAGGGAGAGGGGGAAATACCTCCCTGGGGATTAACATGGCAGGGAGAGGGGGAAATACCTCCCTGGGGATTAACATGGCAGGGAGAGGGGGAAATACCTCCCTGGGGATTAACATGGCAGGGAGGGGGGGAAATACCTCCCTGGGGATTAACATGGCAGGGAGAGGGGGAAATACCTCCCTGGGGATTAAACATGGCAGGGAGAGGGGGAAATACCTCCCTGGGGATTAACATGGCAGGGAGGGGGGGAAATACCTCCCTGGGGATTAACATGGCAGGGAGAGGGGGAAATACCTCCCTGGGGATTAACATGGCAGGGAGAGGGGGAAATACCTCCCTGGGGATTAACATGGCAGGGAGAGGGGGAAATACCTCCCTGGGGATTAACATGGCAGGGAGAGGGGGAAATACCTCCCTGGGGATTAACATGGCAGGGAGGGGGGGAAATACCTCCCTGGGGATTAACATGGCAGGGAGGGGGGGAAATACCTCCCTGGGGATTAACATGGCAGGGAGAGGGGGAAATACCTCCCTGGGGATTAACATGGCAGGGAGAGGGGGAAATACCTCCCTGGGGATTAACATGGCAGGAGAGGGGGAAATACCTCCCTGGGGATTAACATGGCAGGGAGAGGGGGAAATACCTCCCTGGGGATTAACATGGCAGGGAGAGGGGGAAATACCTCCCTGGGGATTAACATGGCAGGGAGAGGGGGAAATACCTCCCTGGGGATTAACATGGCAGGGAGAGGGGGAAATACCTCCCTGGGGATTAACATGGCAGGGAGAGGGGGAAATACCTCCCTGGGGATTAACATGGCAGGGAGAGGGGGAAATATTAATGAAATAGCATAATTAACCAAATATATAGTCAACCTTGTATTCAGAGCAAGGTGTTTGTCAAGGCGAACTTGGAAGGAATCAACGGTGTTGCAGTCTATAACATCTCGGGGAAATCCATTCCACGAGTTGACGACTCGATTGAATAAGACATTCTTGGATTTGTGCGAGTTGAATGATTTAGCAATGATTTTGAAAACTTTTCCCCGTTTGATCGGTCAATCATAAAGTATTTACTACAGTTCATATTGTCAATGCCTCTGATGATCTTACGCATTGTTACGGGAAACATGTAATTCTTTAAGACGTTTCTCAAATGGTTTGTTCTTTAGATTGGGTATCATTTTAGTGACTTTGTGTTGAAGACGTTCCAGTTTGTCTATATCCTTTTGATAGTAAGGGCACCAGGACTATGCGCAATATTCCAGGTGTGGGCGAACTAAGGAATTATAAAGACAAAGAGTGAGGATTACATCTTTGGATTTATGCTCAAAGGACCTGCCTATGAAACCAATAATTTTGTTTGCTTTCTTAACAACCTCCTTGCATTGTTGACTAGGTTTGAGGTTACTTGATACTGTTACTCATCCATTTATTTTCTACAGACTTGAGTTGGGTGCCATTCATTGAATAGTTCGCTTTCTCATTTTGGCTTCCAATGTGAAGTACATTACATTTATCTCCATTGAAACGCATTTGCCATATTTTAGCCCATTGAGACAACTTATCTAGATTGCCTTGCATATCCGGAACGTGTTCTTTTGAGATTATGTTATTTGCAATTTTTGTACCATCTACAAACTAAGGGGAAAGGACCAAGATGGCGACTGTTGTAAACAACCCGAATTTACCTCCAGTGTTCTAGCAAGATATACAGTGATCTAAGTGCCTTATAAACTTATAGACTTCACCAATGGACAACAGAAGGTACAGAGAACGAATAATTTGATGTCAAAGTGAAATATTGAACTTTCTTATCCAGTAATCTTAAGGGGAACATTTACATCAAACTCTACCAACCCCCTTGACAAAAACAAATCCAACTCGCGCATGCGCAGAAGGATCAGTGACGTCATCAATTATAGACTATCTATTCACTCTCATTATCGCTCACCACCACTATGGAACGGGAAGAGATACTGACGCTATTGGACACGCAGCGAACGTACTTTAATGACACCACGGACCGAGTACAACACCAGTTCACCGTTTCAGTGAAGGATACGGAGAAGAAAATATGTGATGTAATAGCCAGTCTGGAATACACCCAAGCCAGGCTGGATGAAACAACAGCTAAACTAACTACTACAATCAAAGACAAACGCGAAGCTATTAACATAATCAAGCACTTGATGGATGAAAATCAAGTTTTGAGGGAACAACTAGATGACTGCAAGAATCGGATAGAATACATCGATGATCAGAGTAGGAGGAACAACCTACGCTTCTCAGGCATTCCTGAAAGTGATGGGGAAAATTGGGAACAATCTCAACTGAAAGTGACCAAGTTAATAACTGAAAATCTGGACATACAGGACATTGCCTTTGAACGAGTACACCGTGTCGGTCAGCCAACACCTAAAGGACCTCGAGACATTGTAGCAAAATTCAAGAGTTATCCTGATCGTGACGCCGTGTACCAAAATCGCAGGAAGCTGCAGGGGACAGGGATCTTTGTGAACGAGGACTTTTGTGTATCTACCATCAAAATACGTCGAAACCATCTCCCAGCCATGTTTGAAGCCAGAAACTATGGAAAAATTTAATTTCTGAATTACGGGACTCTGGTCGTGAAGGAGCCCCACGGTGTGGGTGAGGGAGCCAGGCGTCGTCAACGCTTCACCCATACACAGTCTACCGCCCGCCACCACCACCACCACCCCTCCACCATCTCCACCCCACCCCGGACAACCATCCCACCCCGCACCACTACCTCGCCCCACACCGCCACCCCACCCAGCACAGCCAACCCACCCCGCACGATTACCCCACCCCGGACCATCCACCATCCCCGTCAGCCACCATCCACCCCACCACCATCTCCCCTGATCTCCTACACCCCCACCCCCACCCCCACCCCCCCGAGTCTCTACTGCTGCACTAACACCACAACGTGGGGAGTTTGCCTTCCCACTCACCCTCCATCAGCGACCAGAGGGTGGTGACCTACCCGTGGGCCTAGTGCAGGGTGGCCCTCCTAACTCGGCCCCTCATGGTTGGCCCAGTATCGCAGGGGGTCAGGTGCCGCCCTTGGACAAACAACAGCGCACAAGAAATCGACCAGACAGATACATAACTAGGTAGATTCAACATTGAGACTATATTACGTTTTGATAAATATAGTACTATTTTCCATTCATGCCTTATAATGATGTATTTCCCTTTAATAATCTCAATGACCATCAAATTCCTAATGATAAATAATGATCCTTTAGACAATAATGGTATAATACCCTTTGATATTCTAGACAATCTTACATTCTATCATGTAAATATAAATGAAGATAGGCATGACAATGAAATAGACCCTGACAATTATTTGGTAAATTCGCTGAACTATAAATTCCCTTCATGTAATTATCTCTTTCCTAATACTCCTCAAGCTCAGCTCCCAGCTCAAAATAGCTTTAACATAATGTGTTATAATATAAATAGTGTACCACTACATTTTGAGGAATTTTCTGAGAACTGTCTGAGTCCTCTTGCATACAATTTTAATGTTATCGGTTTATGAGAAACCAAATTAACCAACGAAATTGAGCAATTGTACACAATTCCTAATTATGAAAACATTACTAACAACTATACACGCAACAGTGGTGGAGTGGCGATGTTTATAAAAACAGGATATAAATATACCATAAGAAACGATTTAACTTTTCAGTACGATAGCATTGAAACTGTGTTCATTGAAATTCATAATAAGCATTCAAAAAATACTGTTGTTGGTATTATATACAGAAGGCCCCATACTGATTTTGGTAGTTTTTTAGATAAATATAACACTATTCTTTCAAAGGTGAGTGAAGAGGATAAACTGTGTTATATTGCAGGTGATTATAACCTTGACTTATTGAAGAGCGCAAATTATAATTGTGTAGACAAAATTTCATTTCCCTATCTCATTCAAAATTGTTCTTTAATTCAATTATTAAACCTACAAGAGTGACGTCAACAACGGCTGCTATTATAGACCAACTATGGTCAAACAATTTCAGCCAGCACATAATGAGTGGCATAGTTTATTCTAGAATAACAGATCACTTTCCAGTATTTGCATGTTTCCATACTAGTACAAAATCATCACTAGAGCAAGCTGAAAAAGAAGAACAAGATATTACCTATAGAAACTACAGTACTGATAACATTAACCAATTTAAAGAAGCAATAGAAGAGGTTTCATGGGAAATAGTTTATAGTTCAAATAACCCCAATGTAATATATAGTAATCTTATGACAATATTTACAGCTTTATTTAACAAACATTTTCCTATTATTACAAAACGAATTAAGGCAAATCATTTATATAAGCCTTATATAACACCGGAAATACAAGAGATGATCAAAGACAAAAATAAATTAGCGAAAAAATATGCCATATCACGTTTGGAGAGAGATACCGTAGGCTTCGTAATCAAGTTACGACCTCTATACGAACAGCCAAAGGAAACTACCATAAACAAAAGTTGGAAGAAGCTGCTGGTGACGGTAAAAAGGCTTGGAATATAATTAACTCAGTTCTAGGAAGACAAAAATACATCAAATTAAGTGATACATTTATTCATAACAACAATGAAATTAAAGAACCAGATGTAATAGCACACCAGTTTAATTCATACTTTGTCAAAGTCAGGAAAAATCTAGCTGAAAACATCAGAGAGTCAAATGTTTCCTTTAATTCATACTTAACTAATCCACAAGCATCAACATTCTTAATGCCTCCAGTTACTACAGAAGAATTACTAAATACAGTTAGCCAACTGCAGGATTCCTCTCCAGGCTGTGATGGGATACCTATGAAAATATTACGAATCGTGATGCCTTGTATGTCACAAGTTGTTTTATACCTCTGTAATATGTCCTTTTTCACGGGTATTTTTCCCGATCATCTTAAAATTGCGAAGGTGTTACCAATATATAAATCTGGGGATAAGACGCTATTTAATAATCACCGGCCCATATCAGTTTTACCTGTTATGAGCAAAATATTAGAGAAACTAATGTATAATAGACTAAATTAATTTTGTTTATCGAACCGTATAATTTCTGATGCCCAGTATGGATTTAGGTGTGGAAAATCAACGGAAACTGCGCTAATAAAATTTAGTAATGACGTATTTGCAGCCTTTGAGGATAGACTGTTTCCAATTAGTGTATTTTTAGATCTGTCAAAAGCCTTTGACACAGTTGACCACCACATTCTATTAGAAAAACTCAAACATTATGGTATAAGAAATACTACATTCAGGTGGTTTGAATCTTACCTTAAGGACCGTAAACAATATGTAGAATATAATAACATTAAATCTAGTGAATAATCTTTAAGCCTTTGGAGTTCCACAGGGGTCCATACTGGGCCCATTATTGTTTATTATATATGTGAATGATTTAATTAACACAAATGTACTATTTAAAATAATTATGTTTGCAGACGATACAACACTTTATGCCAGTCACAGCAATGTAAATTCTCTAGTGCAATCAGTGAATAATGAACTAAATAATATCTATTGTTGGATGACCGCAAATAAGCTAACCTTAAATATCGACAAAACAAAATATATTATTCATCACAGAAAAAATAATGTTCCTCCAAATGTAGATTCCATTAAAATAGGAAATTCAATGTTAATAGAAGAGCAAAATATAAAATTTCTTGGTGTTGTAGTGGATAGGCAATTGACTTGGCAGTCACATATACAAACATTAACAAACAAGATAAATAAACAATGTGGTATATTATATCTAACTCGTAACTGCTTTCCTTCGGAAGTACTTAAACAACTTTACTACTCCTTGGTGTACCCTTACTTTTCATACTGTCACACAGTTTGGGCAACCGCAGGTAAAACTAAGATAGAGAGAGTCAAACTAGCGCAAAAGAAAATTATTAGGACAATCACTTTCAAAAGAAAATATGATCACACAAATGAATTACTTAAATCTCTAAGGCTTTTAAAATGGGAAGACATAAACATATATTGCACTGCTATCTTTGTTTATAAAGCCATTAATAATTACAATCCCATAAATATATTTAATTTTCGTTTAAATGAAAGATATACCTTAAGAAACACAAGAGATTTAGAAATTGAAATTCCATTATTGACATCAAATAAATCTCAAAAATCGATTCATTATCATGGTGTAAAGGTCTGGAATGCACTGCCTCGGCATATTCTGGATATACCCTCCCTGTCTAGTTTTAAGATTTCCCTCATATCATTTTTATTGAGTAAATATTAAAACATCCGTCAAATTGTAAGTTACTTTTGTGCTGAGTATGTTTATGTGGTGTAAGTTTATGGGTGGGAATTGAAAGAGTATATATTATATGTATGTAAAAATTTAAATTAATTCGGGTTAAATCAAGGTGCCTTAAAGAGAGTTTTCTCTCATAAGGCTTAGCCAGTTGACTTCCATGTATTTAAATTCTGAACTTATTGTATATCTGAAGGCTAAATAAATATATTTGAATTGAATATTTGAATTGAATTGAATTGAATTGAGAATGTGCAGATGATGCCCTCATCTATGTTGTTTATGTAGATTAGGAAGAGAATTGGTCCCAGTACTGATCCTTGTGGTACTCCGCTAGTTACATTGGTCCATGTTGATGCTTTCCCATTTATGACTGCTCTTAGTTTTTCACAAGAGCCAATTTTCTATCCATTTCAAGGTAACTTGTTGTACGCTGTGTGCTTTTTATTTGATCAATGGTCTTTTATGTGGAACTTTATCAATGGCTTTTTAAAAATCAAGGTATATAATATCTACAGCTTTGCTCTCATCACATAGATTTAGGATATAGTAGAAGAAATCTAAATGGTTTGCCAAACAGGAACGATTGTTGCAAAAACGGTGTTGGGTATCTTTAGACCTTTCACACACATGTGGACGCAGGGGTTGCCGATTAGCAATCAGAAATAAAGTTCTCTCAATCTTATAATTACCTCTCCAAAATTAGTTTTCTGCCCACAGCTACCTCAAATAAAACTGCAGAGGTTGAAGTACATAAACTAAAGGTTTCTAAACACCCCTGATGGTCCCAAACGCTTAAGTTTAAAGTATCCCAGAATAGGCTCAAATCGCGTCCGGTGAGTGAAAGGGTTAATTATGTTGCTTTCTTCCAAGTGCTTTATGAGTCTGTCTCATATGATAGTTTCTAGTATTTTACACACAACTGAAATCAACCCGATTGGGCGATAGTTACTAGGCAAGGATTTGCTTTTTTTTTTTTTAATTGGGGTTACGTTTTGCGAGTTTCCACTCATCCGGTACAGTCCCAGTTCTTAGAGAATTGTTGAGTAGCAATGTCAGCGGTGCATGTGGGCATTTCATTCATGGCCATCCCTTCGGGGACCACGGCGTCCGGCAATAGATAGATAGATAGATTATAAACATTATACTTGTGGGAATCAAAAAGGAAGAAATTCATGCACCAAGAATTCCACCAAATTGGACCAATCAAGGTACCATGCTCATCCAGGCAGCTATGAGAACACCACCGCCGGATGCTATTGGTCAAATGCTCATTATCCTGCTAATCCTCTCAACCAATCTGGAGCTGCGCACTTACACTCTAATCATTGCTTGGAAAATATCAATACAAGATATATTAATGACGGGCAGCTTCTTCATTATACTGTATAGCCTAACATTACAAAAAGCTGACTTGCCCGGATGTTACTATGGAAAAGATAGTGTAAACATGATCAATGTAGTGAAAAAAAGCGAGGAAGAGCAAAACTGGTGTCCTCAATGCAGCTGGGAGCCCCAGGCAGTTAGGGCGCAGTGCCATTATGGGCTGCGGTTATATAAGTTCAAGCCGTCATAGCACTCGGTCACCAGGACAGTACCCTGATGCTGTAAAATATGGACAAGATGTCAACATAAGCAGGGGAACCGAGCCTGCCAGTACAGTACAGATGGTAGCAACAACTAAATTCCCCAAGTTTGCAACCAAGTATCCAGTGGCCTACGAATTAGGCCTACCTGTCAGTGATGCATGCATTTTCTACGGCATTGCACAAGGAGAAAAGTGGAGATACTACAGAATACACAGAGAAGGAGATGAATAGTACAACAATCACCCGATGATGAGCTGCCTAGCTGAAGTAAGGAAAACTAAGGGTGCCGGACCAAGTAGGCCGCAGTCGACAGAGATGACAAGCTGAATGCATTGGTGGTGACTAAAACCTGCTGAGCATTATAATTAACCCCTTCAGTACCGGTGACATCCTTTTTAATATATTCTGGCAACTATTAGATGATTGTATTCAGTATAAAAAAGAGTCTCCAGCAATTATCAGGCTTCTAACCATCTCACTTAACCCTATCTACTACCACAGATCCATTTTAAACTGCATAATATTATCTAAATATCGCTAGAATAAAACTATTTTGAAAAGATATTTGGATTTGGCAACCTTTTAGTTAAATATAAATTAACTTAACCTCCCTTATTAGGAAGGAATATTCGGCAATACTTCACAAGGCATTGTATCATAATTTGACCAATGAAGAAAACTAGCCTAATTTACTATTCTGATCCAGGTATTTCAAGCCTATAGTGAACGTTGAAGATATTTTGTAACCAGCTTCATAGTGCAGTGAAATGATGCATCTGTTGCAGGAATGTAAGTTGTGAGAATCAAGCATTCACTGAGCGATTGAGTGTATGAGTTTGCCGCACAAGTCGTGCTTTCACCATCTCAGTGAAATCGTAATTTGGCAGCGTCGGAGACACCTCCCCAACCTCCTTCCCTCACTCCACCTCCTTCCTTCCACCCCACCTTTCCTCCCTCTCTTCCATTGTCCGGCTCATAGTATCTCACGGTTATGAAGTAGGTGTGTTGTGAATCACTTACACCACTTGCTTTCATTTCATTATATTGATACCCTAGCTGTAAATAAATATATAAAAAAGGTTCTTAACCCCTTCCGTACCGTCAATAGCCTTTGTATTTTCTTCTGGCTACTACTATTCGATTTTATTCAGTTTAGAAAGGATCTCTAGTAATTATAAGGCTTCGAACTATCTCAATAAACGTGTTTAAGTCCAACAACTTCCTAAGCTGCATAAAATCGTCTAAATATGGATAGAATAAAATATAACAAAGGTCGCTGGTACAGAAAGAGTTAAGAAAGTTATGGAGCGTTATAAATGTGTATTCATATTTCATAAAACAATGCCTGGATAAGTTACGCATGAAGCATATTTCAGACAACTCAGAAAGGGAGAGAGAGAGAGAGAGATAATCGTAATTCAACATCTATGACGTCTGGCAATAGATAGATAGATAGACAGATAGATATTTACCTTTAGTGTTTCCAATTCAGTTGTGAATCGGGATATTATCAATTATATGTATGCGTGAATATTATATGTATGCGTGAATATTATATGTATGCGTGAATATTATATGTATGCGTGAATATTATATGTATGCGTGAATATTATATGTATGCGTGAATATTATATGTATGCGTGAATATTATATGTATGCGTGAATTATATGTATGCGTGAATATTATATGTATGCGTGAATATTATATGTATGCGTGAATATTATATGTATGCGTGAATATTATATGTATGCGTGAATATTATATGTATGCGTGAATATTATATGTATGCGTGAATATTATATGTATGCGTGAATATTATATGTATGCGTGAATATTATATGTATGCGTGAATATTATATGTATGCGTGAATATTATATGTATGCGTGAATATTATGTATGCGTGAATATTATATGTATGCGTGAATATTATGTATGCGTGAATATTATATGTATGCGTGAATATTATATGTATGCGTGAATATTATATGTATGCGTGAATATTGATATAGTTCTTTTCTAAAACCTTATTTCCAATTACAGTATATGGTATTATTGAGAAATGGATGAGCAATAAATACGCAATGTCAGAATCATAAACAGCAAGGAGAAATGTAGTAAGGATCGTGTTTTAACCCCTTCTATACCGGCACCGTCCTTTTAGCTTTATTCTGGTTACTGTTAGACGATCTTATTCAGTGTTAAAAGGGTCTCCAGCGATTAACAGGCTTTGAACTATCTCATTTAACCCCTTTTACTACCGCAGATCCTTCCTAAGCGGCACAAATATCGTATAAATATAGCAGGAATAAGATAAAAATATGTCGCCGGTATAGAAGGGGTTAATGCATCAATAGAGGAGCAGAACAATACCGGTAGTAATGCTTACAATAATAAGAGTGGTGATGAAGTGATAGGATAGGCTGTATAACTCATGGCACTGCAAATGTTGTTTAACAGAAATGTATTGGGTTATGATTATATACTCCCGAAACATAACCGAGTATACATAAACAAATACACACAAACATAACCGAGTATACATAAACAAATACACACAAACATAACCGAGTATACATAAACAAATAACACAAACATAACCGAGTATACATAACAATACACACAAACATAACCGAGTATACATAAACAAATACACACAAACATAACCGAGTATACATAAACAAATACACACAAACATAACCGAGTATACATAAACAAATACACACAAACAACCGAGTATACATAAACAAGTACACAGAAAAATAACCGAGTAGACATAAACAAATACACACAAACATAACCGAGTATAACAAATACACACAAACATAACCGAGTATACATAAACAAATACACACAAACATAACCGAGTATACATAAACAAATACACAAACATAACCGAGTATACATAAACAAATACACACAAACATAACCGAGTATACATAAACAAATACACACAAACATAACCGAGTATACATAAACAAATACACACAAACATAACCGAGTATACATAAACAAATACACACAAACATAACCGAGTATACATAAACAAATACACACAAACATAACCGAGTATACATAAACAAATACACACAAACATAACCGAGTATACATAAACAATACACACAAACATAACCGAGTATACATAAACAAATACACACAAACATAACCGAGTATACATAAACAAATACACACAAACATAACCGAGTATACATAAACAAATACACACAAACATAACCGAGTATACATAAACAAATACACACAAACATAACCGAGTATACATAAACAAATACACACAAACATAACCGAGTATACATAAACAAATACACAAACATAACCGAGTATACAACAAATACACACAAACATAACCGAGTATACATAAACAAATACACACAAACATAACCGAGTATACATAAACAAATACACACAAACATAACCGAGTATAAACAAATACACACAAACATAACCGAGTATACATAAACAAATACACACAAACATAACCGAGTATACATAAACAAACACAACATAACCGAGTATACATAAACAAATAACACAAACATAACCGAGTATACATAGACAAATACACACAAACATAACCGAGTATACATAAACAAATACACACAAACATAACCGAGTATACATAAACAAATACACACAAACATAACCGAGTATACATAAACACACAAACATAACCGAGTATACATAAACAAATACACACACATAACCGAGTATACATAAACAAATACACACAAACATAACCGAGTATACATAAACAAATACACACAAACATAACTGAGTATACATAAACAAATACACACAAACATAACCGAGTATACATAAACAAATACACACAAACCTAACCGAGTATACATAAACAAATACACACAAACCTAACCGAGTATACATAAACAAATACACACAAACATAACCGAGTATACATAAACACACAAACATAACCGAGTATACATAAACAAATACACACAAACATAACCGAGTATACATAAACAAATACACACAAACCTAACCGAGTATACATAAACAAATACACACAAACATAACCGAGTATACATAAACAAATACACACAAACATAACCGAGTATACATAAACAAATACACACAAACATAACCGAGTATACATAAACAAATAAAAAACCAATTTATGAGGATACATTTCAGGACACACACTCTCTCACACACACACTCTCTCTCTCTCTCTCTCTCTCTCTCATTGTTAGACCCCATCTTGAATATGGCGTTCAGTTCAGGTCCCCGTATTTCAAGAAACACATTAAAAAACTTGAATGTGTGCAGCGTAGAGAAACTGAAAACCAAGCCATATTATGAAAGATTAAAACAAAAATGTGTTCTCGCTAAAGAAAAGGAGGTTGCAAGGCCAATTTATCGAGTGTGTTAAGAAACTTAAAGGATATGACAGAGTAGATATCAGTGCACTATTCACGATTAATAACAATGCTGCAACCCGAGGTAATGGAATGAAATTAATTAGAGAAAGGCATCCTTAGATGTGACACAACATTTCTTCACATACAGTGTGGCTAAAGAGTGAATAAAAGGAAGGCAGTCGACAGTAATTCAATTGATACGTTTAAGAAAAGACTGGACGATCATCTGATGGAGATTGGATAAATATGAATTAATCAGTAGGCATGTGTAATTTCCCATTCAAACTAATTACTTTCTATACTCTATAAACACTTTCCTTGTGGGCAATTCCTGACCCATAAGGTTACACTTAATCCTATTTTCCGGTACGGCTTTTTAGCCGGAGGGTGGGGAGAGAGCCTTCTACTTTACTGTCCTATTCTTCCACTATAAACTGTCCCTGTCTAGTAGCATTATAAGGCTGGACCACCTAGTTGGCACCGCAAGGCCTGTGTAGTCTGAATATCTGTGTAACTCTCTCTCTCTCTCACTCACTAAGGACAAATTACATTGGACAACGCCCTTTGAACTGTATTTATTGTATAACATTGAACAACGTTAGCGAAACGGTATATTAATTTACGGCTAGCCTATCAATATAATGAAATGAAAGCAAGTGGTTTAAGTGATTCACAACACACCTACTTCATAACCGTGAGATACTATGAGTCGAACAGTGGAAGAGAGGGAGGAAAGGTGGGGTGGAAGGAAGGAGGTAGAGTGAGGGAAGGGGGTTTGGGAGTTGTGTCTGACGCTGCCAAAATACGATTTCACAGGACTTGTGCGGCAAACTGTACATGTGCGTGTATTAACTTATATCATTGTAGGAATGGTAGCCAACTGAATATTATTATAGCGATATGTCCATTTTAGTGTTGTGAGTTGTATAGGTTACAGTCAGCTCCATAGCCAGTACTGTAATGCAGATGACGCGTGAATGGTAAATGCGAGAATATAAGCATTAGTTTATTGTTAGGTATACTAGTAGGTAGTGGGTGTAGTAAGCATTCTGGTTACCTTGGTTGTAATGAGCTTGATATTATAGTTGCATGTACAGTCAGAAACCGCAATTTCCGAGACACTTTTATAGGGCCCGGATATGTGGAGCGCATCGTTTCTGGACGACAGCCCACTTTAACTATCACAAGGCCGCATACCTATGAACACACGTTTCGAACCAATAGATGCTTCACTCAGTCGGCCATGTACAATTATAATGCTGCTGCTATGCTATGATCCGCATTCATATATTTATGGATATACAAATGTCAAAAATACCTTTATCACATTCCTTATATATCTACAGTAAATACGGACACGCACGAATATTACCATAGGTTTAAAACAAAATATATATGAAAATAAATACTTCCAAATTGCACAGTGAATGGACAGGATTTAGGTGTGTGTGTGTGTGCGCGCGTGCGCTACTTTCTTTGCACACTGAGATACCATGCCCATGGGGTGGGGGTTCCAACCTTAAAACGTATCATTGGCTGTTACGAAATTTTGTAGTTATGATTAGTCAAGAGTGTGTGTGTGTAAGTGAACCGATGTGTGTTGTAATAAACATAATGCCCTATTGTAGGTGACAAACTCTGAAAATAGAAGTGTCTGCTTCATGACATACGACATACCGAACTATGCAATGTAATATTACATGTTATCATCTGGTTATGAAATTCAGGTGTGAAACGGCAATGAGTTATCAGTAGTGATATATGGGGGGTATATATTGTGTATAAATGTATTACATTATAGGAAACACCACATTAAGTTAAGCTTCGGACGCTGATAGGTTTATATATTAGATATTAATTTAGTAAAATGTTTATATTCCACTCTAAAGGGTAAAAGCTATATAACCATCGCATCGTGATATTACGTTTAGCAATGGCTATAGATACATTTTCGATGTTAGTATTATAGTATCTGATATATTGCAATGTTTACACAGTGCAGCAAGGTTAATAGCATGATAAAAAATGGATGGCTTATATGTGAGTACCGGTATGTGTTTAATAGTAACTACTATGGATGACGTCTGATGAATCACACACACACACACAACGAAAGCCTGTCCATTCACTGCAGTTTGGTAGTGTTTCTTTACAGTCTTAATTATTTAATAGCTCTCCATGTTTTATGTAGATACAAGAGGGAATAACAATGGTATTTTTTTAATTTATTTATCAGATTCTGTAGTATGAATCGTATCGTAGCATAGCCACAATAATTTTACATGGCAGACTTAGTGAAGCATCTATTAGTTCGAAACGTGTGTTCGTACGTGTGCGACCTTGTGATAGTTAAAGTGAGCTGTCGTCCAGAAACAATACGCTCTCAATGTCCGGGCCCTATCCAGGTGTCTCAGAAACTGCGGTTTCTGACTGTACATGCATTGAGTGTTTTGGGTACATTGGTTGTGAACAACTTATAAGCATTATGCATAGTGGTTGTGTAGATGAAATGAGATTGTAGTGACAGGCTTGTATTTGGGTGTTGTAACCTATACTTAGCCCAGAAATATTTAATTATATGTTCCTATGCTATCTAAGAAGTGCGACAAGTGCTATATAAATTTTGTTCTTGTGCTTTAGTAGGTTATATAATTATTGTCTATGGAGGAAATAATTGTATGAATTAATGCTGGCTTAATTGAGCTTGATGTAATAGTAGTATTTACCTATACCTTTGATTAACATAGAGTTAGGCAGTATTTAACTGGAGTGACATCCAAAGTAGAGAACTGCGCTATCTACGGGAATTATTTGTGCTTCCTTAGCCTATTTCACTTGAATGAAGAAGTTGTCCAATTATAAGACCAGATGAGGCTAGAGATACCAATATTTTAGTTATTAAAAAGAGTGTTAATTTCTGCAGGAATGGATTGTGAATAATAATCCTTTGTTTACGATTGGCTGTCTTTCAGCCACCTACAATATAGTATGTTTACTACATTTTGGTGGCAAGTGGTGGGATATTAGTAAACCAATTGGAACAATATAAAAATATTCCATCTTCTCTTTAAAGGGGAGGTAGTTGCTTTTTCTACCTCATGATTAATTCCATCAACTTTGAGATCTTAAGACGTTCATTAATTTAATTTGGCAATTCTGAGACCTTTCACCCCATTTCTTTGTCCATACAAAGACCTTTTGTGCCAATTAGGTGTAATATTTTTTCCTGGCGAGCAATAGCGAGCCTGTAACTCTATGAGGAGCCGGCCTTTAGCCGTGACATTTTTCTACCGAAGACTGTATATATATACCTTGAAGGGAGATCTAGGGGGTGTTTATTTAGTTTGATGGAGGTTTTGCGAGTTTGCTATAAAAAAATACTATATAGACAAATATCCCACAAAATAACCACCTCTTTAAAAGGCGACACAAATTGCAACGATGCTGCCTTTTAGAGTGTAGGATTAAGGAAATGAGGCGAATGAAGAGTGGCTTGTGCAAATTAAGTGACAGTTTGCAGTACTTGAGCTAGAATAGTAAGGGAACAAGCTTGCATATGGCAAAGTAAACTTGGGGAAGGCTATAGGTGATGTTCACAACAGACTCGAGGGAGTCGAGGAATGGGACCGGACCAAAGTGACCCTGATCAAGGAATTCAGAAGGGAAAGATTTATAAATACACACTACAGATCTTGAAAGTGGATCGCCAGACAATACAAGCCTTGAGACGGGAAGTGGAGCTAAATGTGCAACTAGGATTCTTTCACCTGGGCAAGGCAGACCAAGAAGTTGAAATCTTGGAAGCACTGGTCCAGGCTTGCCCTGCAGATGTGAGAAAGCCTTGAACCTTTCATGAAAACTAAATTAGTATAAAAGAATTACGCTCAACTTACTCAGAATCATTAAATGAGTCCTTGAAGCATAGGACGAAAAGGATGTAAATCAAACCGGAACCAACAAGACCACAACTACTGCGACAACCATGGCAGCACCACACATAGGACATTGTAGTCAAATAAGACATGCTGGGCGAAAACAGATAGTTTAGGTTCACCAAGCAAGATAAACAGGGTATTGAGTATACATGCACGAAGCAGAGACAAGGCAAATCATACATCCAAAACCGGTTATGAGTTTTTTGATACACAGGTAAGAATATCTTCGACTGATTTTCTAACAGAAAACGATAGGAGAGACAATAATAATGTCACTGTAAATTAACTAAGTTATAGAAACATGAATATATGGTTACACAATAGCCTACTTAATTATTAATTACACAACAAATATTAAACTGAATAAGAATGTTGGAGTAATGTATAGCATGGTAATATATTACACCTTTTTGCATTATAGTCAGGCAGATTTTCAGGGAGTTATGACAAAGTCCAAAGCTTCGAAACATTTAAACATTGATTAAACAGTTTGATAAAATACTACATCAGTATGACAATATGTTGGACAAAGTTCACAATAATCAAACAAGGTACATTCCTAATGACAATGCCACACAATACATGCATCAATGCGGCAAATACATAAACAATGGGTACCATTATTATGACATACATAGAATATGGAATTTCATAGTAAAAACATGAATCTGGATCTTATGACTTGTATGTCCCCAATCCATAGACGGTACAATTGCCAAATGCCATAAGATCGTTGTTATAGCAAATTACACTACTGTATGTAATGGAAATCAGTGGGATGTCCATATAGACATGGTATGTGTAACTGTACCCACATATACGGTACAGGTACCGTTTGGTGACATATAATACTCTTTAGCATACCTGTTCACTTGGCCAGTATTGGCAAACAGTCGTGACAATGATACGCTGGCATCGTTACTACCAGGACAGTTTATGTTGCATGGTCATGTCCACTGACAGAACAGTATACTTATAGCTTCCCCCGTGGAATTAACAGTATGCCTTGTCGCAACACCCGTATATCGGAGGAGGATAAGAAATATTGGGCAAACGATGATCTCATCACCACAGCTGACCTGGGCATTATAGGAGGCCAACTGCTTATGGCACCACAGACGTGACCGTGCAGATAGACACCACAAGATTGATGATGAATCCCTGGATTTCCTAGTATTGATGATTGAGGCCGTCCCAACAATCACCTTTAAGGAATAAAACCAGTCACTGTGAGATGCCTTCCCAAAAAAGGAGCAGGTTTGTAATGCTATACTGGCAAGAGCATTAGATGGTGCTATGATAACCATCAACAAATGTGCAAATATTCCGCAAGATCGCAATATTCACGTGCAGTGAAAGATGCTCGAGTGCAGTACGCTCATTACATGTATGAGAGAGGACTCCAACAACATGTCTCTGTGATTGTATGTATGAACAAACCCGTGACTGACTGCGTTTGTAAATGAATAACTTTATTTTATCCCCCCCTCAGTTACTAACCCATCTGTCCCCTACTAACTTCCTAATCCTGTCACGGACATTAGTTCCAGGGCAGTAGTTCCCTTTCCAATGTTCCCTTACCCACTCTAAACCACTGTTTGGACACTTGATCCTCAGTGTTTTGGAGGACAAGCAGCCTAGAAGGTTCACTAGACCTCTTGTTGCTTGATTTCCTTTGTACTCCTTTGTAGTATATTCCTCATTTCTGCATATCAAAAATTGCAAAACGGTGTAGTCTTCAGGAAACTAAGACAAAATAGGATGGAGAGCGCTCGTTTTCTATGTTACGAGAACACAAGTTCCTATGATAGAACATTATGTATAGATTTCCAAGGAGTCAGAATTACGTCTATGTGTATCGTGGATGTGAGATTATCTATATCTATCTAGTGCCGGACGCCTGACTCCCTTAATGAGGGTGGCCATATACAGAAGGCACCCATGCGGACCTATTCCCTTTAACCCGGGAACTGCGGGGAGACTCTTAAGAATTCCGTGGGAAGACTCTTAAGAGTAAGGCTTTTAAAAAATCCATTTAAAACACCCCAAAACAATTTTTGTGTTTGTTTTGTTTTTTTGCCTATGGGCCATGCCAAATATCACTCCTCCACCTCCCCTCCTTCCCCACCTCCTTCAGTTATCACCTATTTTCCCTGTTATTCCCTTATTCTGTGGTCTATTTTCGTGCTAACATTAGCGAGTTGGTAGCAGGGCGTTGTCATCACTACTACCAAGTGTGGGAAAGAGCTAGAGAGAGACTATTGCGTAACAGTGTCTCTCCAGAAAAGGGGAGGAGAGGAGGGGAGGAGGGTTGCCTCAGCCATACATTATGTAACTCCCGGCCTGTATCACCGATTCACTGTACACAACCTCACCTTTGCATATTATTATAGACATTTCTCAACTTCGGCCTTCCTTGGTAGAGGTCCCTATATTCTAATGCAGCGCTTCTTATTGTGCTGTACCCAGCAGCAGCAGTCACTAAACTGTATTGAGTTCGTTCCCACCCCTTTTCTGCATACTTTACATGGGAATACACCATTGTTCTACCCTTCCAAGCCCTAATCTAATGTGTAAAACCTTGATGTTACTTATATTAACTTTTAATCCTTTACTTGCAATGCACTCTCTCCATCTTCTGAACTTGGCCTTGGCATCCCACACACTATCTACGATAAGTACTAGGTTATCTGCAGTGTTAGAGATAAGAGACATAGGAAGGGATACCGTTGTATGTAAATTGTGAACCACTTGTAAACGTATTTGTAAAGACAAACACAAATTTGGAGTAACTACCACCGACTTACAATAGGATAGCCACCTCAGTTCTCCTTGAACCAGGTGATAGTGTCGTGGTGATTCACATGGTGGGTTTATTAGGCTTCTCCACCAACGACTATTTTACGCTATCCCAGACGACAACTCGGGTAGTTTTTGTGGTAGCGGGATTTTGCGGATACAGGGCATTACAATTTGCAGACATGCTGGGCATGAATATATAAATACATATATGTATGTATACACAAATACATGCAAGTCCATACACCACTATATATATTATATAATATATATATATATATATATATTATATATATATATATATATATATAATATATTAGTATAGCCAGGTTCTTAGTATAGCCAGGTTCCAGGTTCAGGTATGAGGTACAAAAGGTTGGATCCACCATGAATTTTGCTAACCTTTTGTACCTCAACTCTGAACCCCAAAGGAAAATTGTTAGAACTTTTGAAAGCTCTAACAATAAAATCCTGAATGCTGAAACCGCTATTGCTTTTAACCTCGTCTGTTTAAAAGAGAATATATATATACATATGTAGGCCTACACATATGCAAGTATGCATACACTCATACAATATACACACAATCTTATAGGCTATGTATACACACATGCATGTATGCATGCACAAATACATGCATGTTTATATTCATATGCACATGCATACAGTATATGCATGTTTACAAACCCGGTACATATACTCATGCATACACACATACACACGTTGCATACATTCATGTATACAAATATATACATATACATACAACAGTTATACATTTGAGATATAAAATATATAGGGGGTAGTGTTTGGAGAGAGAGAGAGAGAGAGAGAGTTAGGGTCTCCATTTAATCAGTAAAAGACTATTTGCCTCCATTAACCTTATTTGATTCGAAACTGTGTTGTATTTTCACTTCCGCTTTTTAGCTCATGGACATGTTAAGATGATTCACCCCATTAATTTGGCAACAATAAGACTTTTCATCCCCTTCAGGTGTATATTTGTCTGCAATGACAGTAGCAAGTCGCCTTGGACTGGGACATATGTCTTTATAATAATGTACACATTTAGCATCACGGGGGAGTGGTTGTGCATCTCTATACTTTGAGGGTAGTCTGGGGAGGAGTGTTTATTAATCCAGGGAACAAACATAAACACATTACTCGAACATCGTGTACACAAGCTAATCCTGAAATCTGGGTCACCTCCCTGGACTTAGTAATGTTTGTGTTATGTATTATAAAAAAAAAAAAAAAAAAAAAAAATATATATATATATAACCCCCTGGGGGATAGGGAATAGAATATGCCCCACGTGCCTTCTGCGTGTCGTAAGAGGCGACTAAAGAGGTTGGGTCGGTGGGCTTGCGAACCCCACCCGGAAAAAATATCTAAGCAAAGAAAAACGAACGAACAGCCTCGGATGCGGACGGAACCAACGTTGACGAACCACGACCGACTAAGGACATGCCTTCGGACATTCTGAGAATGGCTACGTGGAATGTTAGTGGCATGAATGATGGCACAACAGAGAGAGAGGTTCTGGAAGTGTTAGTAAATGCCAGGCTGGATGTATGTGGAATGACAGAGACCAAATGGAAAGGTTCAGATGTGAGAGAGTGGGAGTGGAATGGGTGTGTGTGCTGGAGTGAGTGAAGGAACAGCGAGAGAAGGTGCATATTTGTTTGTAAGTAGCAAATGGAAGGAATGTGTAAGAGAGTATGGGTCTGTGGGTTCAAGGATTGTGTGGGTGAGAATGAAAGTAGGAATACAAACGTGGGTGATTGTATGCGTGTATGCCCCAACAGAGGATATACTTGAAAGAAAGAAAGAGGAGTTCTGGATGAATGTGGAGGCGTGCCTGGAGAAGTTTGACAAAACGAAAGAATATTTCTGATTGGGGATATGAATGGTAAGGTGGGTCATAGGAAAGTTGAGGAAGTGGTGGGAGGGTGGGGGGTACCATCAGAGGTGAATGGGAATGGTAGTGCACTTGTGGACGTATGTGTGGGGAGGAGGCTGTGGATAGCCAACACCTTCTTCCGACACAGAATGATCCACAGGTACACGTGGAAACGGATGTTGACGATGAAGGATAAGACAGTGGTGGAACGAAAGTCATTGATTGATTATGTATGTGTGGATGAACGAATGAAGAAATCTGTGATGGATGCTAGGGTGTATAGGGGTATTGGAGGGGGTCTGTCTGATCATTATGTAGTGGTAGCTAAGGTTAGGATACAAAAGAAGTGGGTGAGGAGAGCTGGAGGGAGGCGAGAGGAGGGTGGAATGGTGAAGAGGGTGGAGAGGTTGCAGGAGGAGGAAGTCAGGGAGGAGTACAGGAGAGCAGTGGAAAGACGACTAGGTGGGTTCGACCTGGAAGTTATGGAGGAAGTGGAGGAGATGAGCAAGGTGTTTAAGGATGAAATCTGTGCAGCATGTGAGGAGGTGTGTGGAGTGAGGAGAAGAGGGAGGGGAGTGAAAGGTACAGCATGGTGGACAGAAGAGGTAAGAATAGCTATGGAAGAAAAGAAGAAAGCATATAGAGAGTGGTTGGGTAGTAGAGGGAATGAAGATTCCGAGAGACAGAAACGAGCGAGGTACGTGGAGAGTAAGAGGGTGGTGAAGAGAGTAGTGTAGGAAAGTAAGAGAAGAGTAGATGAGGAATTTGGAAGGAATCGAGTGTAAAATGGAGGGAGAGTAAGAAACTGTTCTGGAAAGAAGTCAAGAAAGTTAGGGAAGGTAGCAAGGGAAACAGTAAGGGTGTGAAAGATAAGAATGGGAGAATGCTAGCCGAGAAGCAAGAGAGAGTCGAAAGATGGAGGGAGTACTTCAGTGAGTTGCTAAATGTAAGGAATGAAGAGCCAGCAAACATAGCTGGATATGGTATGGGAGGGAGAAGAAGAGAAGTAGTGGAGGAGGAGGTGGGGATCAGGAGGTCAGAAGTGTGGGAAGCCATGAAAAGAGTGAAGTTGGGGAAAGCACCAGGAACAGATGGAGTGTGTGGGGAAATGTTGAGGTATGGTGGTGAGATAGTGATAGAATGGGTATGGAAAATGTGCAAACTAGCATGGGAGAAGGGGAGTGCACCCGATGACTGGAAGACTGGCATAATAGTCCCCCTATATAAGGGCAAAGGGGAAAGAGGAGTGTGTGGTAACCACCGAGGAATATGTCTTCTAAGCGTAGTAGGGAAGGTATACAGTAGGGTAGTGATTGAGAGAGTGAGAGTGAGAACGGAGAAATGGATAGGCGATGAGCAGGGAGGTTTTAGGAAGGGAAGAGGATGTGTAGATCAGATTTTTACCCTGAATTGTGTTGTGGAGAAGTATCTGGAGAAGAAACAAAAGGTGTATGTTGCCTTTATGGACTTGGAGAAGGCCTATGACAGAGTGGATAGAGAAGGTTTGTGGAAAGTACTAAGAATATACGGAGTAGAGGGCAAGTTGCTGAAAGCAGTGAAGAGCATGTATGAGGGTGCAAAGGCGGCAGTACGCGTGGAGAGTGAGCAGAGCGAGTTCTTTGACCTGAATGTTGGTTTGAAACAGGGGTGTGTGATGTCCCCGTGGTTGTTTACTGTATATATGGATGGAGTCATGAAAGAAATACTATCAAGAGCAGGTTGTTGGTGTATCGCTGAAAAGGGAGGGAATTGAGTGGAAGCTACCTATACTGCTGTTTGCGGATGATACAGTTCTGATGAGTGATAATGAATGGGAGTTGCAGGGTCTGGTAAATGAGTTTGGAACAGTGTGCGAAAAACGGAATTTGAAGGTAAATACGGGGAAGAGCAAGGTTATGGTCTTCGAAAGGGGTGAAGTCACAGAGTGTGAGGTGAAGCTGAACGGTCAGGCTATGGAGATCGTCGACTCTTTTAAGTATCTGGGCAGTGTGTTGAGTAAAGATGGGACTATGGATGAAGAAGTGCGGGAGAGGGTACAACAGGGGAAGAGGGTTGTAGGAACGCTAAAAGCAGTAACAAGAAATAGGGTGGTCAGTATGGAAGTGAAGGAGTCCTTGCATGACAGTGTGGTAATCCCGACTCTGACTTACGGAAGCGAAGCATGGACGTTGGTTGAGAGACTCAGACCAAGAGTGAGAGCAGTGGAATGAATTACTTAAGGAGTGCGTGCGGAGTTACATGGAGGGATAGACAGACTAATGAGGAAGTAAGAAGGAGGTGTGGTGTGGAGGTAGATGTGCTGGAAAGTGTGAAAAGGAACAACTTGAGATGGTTCGGCCATATGGAACGTATAGAAAGCGAGAGAATGACTAAGAGGGTGTACGAGAGCAAGGTGGAGGGACAGAGAGGGAGAGGTAGACCGAATATGAGGTGGAAGGATGGAGTGAGGAAGTACATGAACGAGGGCGGTGCTGGTTGGGGGGAGGGGCGTCGACTGACTGGGAACAGAGGTGCATGGGGGCGGTTCGTTCGTGGCCACCCCTTCGGGGATCACGGCATCAGGCAATAGATAGATAGATAGATAGATATATATATAACCAATTGTAATGATAATATATATAACTACATAATTCGTGTGGACCTTTAGATGACTTGTAAGAAGTTTATTTATCAAGTTGGTCCTTTAAGGTTGTGAGGTATATTTTGGTGAGCGGTAGCGAGCCTAATATATCTTGGAGCTACTTCTTTGTTTTATGGCGATACAAACATCCCATGTTATTTATCAAGTATATAACAATCTATATATACAGTATATCCCTCTGTCTGTCTTTATATTTATTTATTTATATTTATATATATTTGGTCTGGTTATAATTATAACTATCTACATATCTACCAGACTACTCTTATATCTAGCCTATCTATCTGAGCATCTGTATGTCTGTGTATTTATCTGTTTGTATCTACCTGTATATTTATTGGTGTTTGTTCTCCCCCTCCCCCTCGTCCCTCCCTACACCACCACCACCACCACCACCACCCTACAGTAAGTGTGGACACCAAGATACCGTCAAACAAAGAGTTCCAGGTGTATGGTTATGATGTTCGTATTGTGGAGATGTGGCCAACCAGCACAGTGGGGGACAACTGTGTCATGGTCAACCAGGCCATGGTCAACATACAACACCCAACACATAACAACCGGTCCATTATATCATTCAACTACTATTATAAGGACACTGAGAACTGTATATTAACAATAATAATAGAGCGAGGTGATGGTGAGGACCGGCTGAAGATAAAGTGTGGCCAGAGTTTAAAGAAAGGAGATGACCAATACAACAAGCTGAGGGAGTTGTACGGTTATAGAGATACCTTCTACACCATGGACCACACTACCATAGAGACTGCACTAGAGATGTCCTTCAACAACTCCACTCAACTCACACTGCAGGTCAGAACAAAATCCGGCGTTACTCTTGATGATCACAAATGTGCATTATAAACAACTAATGGAGTAACCAATGGTGATGTTCTATGATTACAGTTATTGTATATCTATACAGTAGATATACATCAATTACAGTTGCAATTTTGTATATTGTACAATATATGCATGTGAATGATTAATGTATATATCAATATATATATATATATATAATTATATATATATATATAATTATATATATAGACAGCCGGCTACAATAATGAACAAATGCTCAAGTGCAACCATTATTAACCCTTAATTAGCGGCGAGCAACATAAGTCGAGTTAAATAAAGCTGGACTATGTGGCGGCGCTCGACATAGGTCGAGTGGCAATTTCAGCACGTAATGTGGCTGAGAGAGAGAGACAAGTGGTGGCAGGAGACTAGCGAGCGTATGACTGCTCCAGACCACCGCGGCGAACCTACTGACACAAATCTCAGCTCCCTCCTCCCTCTCTCACTCGCTACATACTCAATTATGTACTGAAAGTACCGAATTACCTGCTTTTTGCACTCGCGTTGCACGGTTATTGCAAGAAAAAAAATCCATCATACAAGGATCGTTATGGTGTCATTCGAAAGCTCTGTTTATGCCCTTTCAGGGATAGGTACTTGTTTTACGTTCTGGGTCTTATTTAGGCATGAAAATGATCACGTAAACAGCCCTATTTTGGCTAAAAACACCCCGCTGTGCGGTACACATAAATAAACCGCATAGGCCGCTCGTAAGGTGTTAAATATAATGGAAAATGGAATAGCATGATTACCGACAATAATATGGAAATGGGTATATTTGATTATGATAAGCTTAGTTCTGAAATTACTAAGATATGTGCATCATTAATTAACTCCCTCCGACATAATTATTATGTTCCAATAAGTCCGAGGAGGCGGGAGCCCCGGGATCATTGCCACTGCCCCGCACTACACTCACAACAACACTGCGGCCGTTAGAATTATCGGAGGTGAATGAGGTTGCCACCAACGGTTTTATCATATGGTAACTTATCGGACTTACTGAGCTCATATGACGCAAAATCGCATCATAAACTTATTGGAGAGGTATACAGATAAGTCCATATGACGCGATCGCGTCATATGAGTTTTTGGTTCACTAGTCCATATGACGCGATCGCGTCATATATGTCTGGGGGAGTTAATATATAAAAGATAATGCATGAATGAATCAGTTATGTATTATATGAGTCAAAATACACATTACCCCATGCTACTCTCAGTTAAGGATGACATATAAATCCATGTACAAGTGTGCTTGTGTAATTATTGGTGTGTGGTAGTGTACAAGATGTGTGTTGTGTAATGGACTAATGTGCTCACACCAAGAAGATTAACCACACATCAGTTTTATTATTTGAGTTCCAGAATGTAGAGTGCCATTACCTGTAGGAATTCTATTGGCTTTCACTCCTTCCTTATATATATATATATATATATATATATATATATATTATATAAATATATATATATATAATATACTTATATATCATAACAAATAAAGTATGGGTGCTACAAAACATAGTGTTCATATTATATACACAAACATTATACAGGGTAGCCTACTGTGTTATTATATATACCATTATAATGTCTATATTTGCTGTTGATATTATTCAATGCTTAGCTTGTGATAATTGCAATACTATTTTAATATAATATTAATTGCATTACTGTTGTGTATATTTATAGGTGGGATCATCGTTGGTGCAAATATTGAACAGTTCTGGTCGTGTATGGAGCGGAAGCTGCCCGGTCCTCAACAACATCAAATACCTTCCACGCCTCTTCCTGGGTGTGCGTTGTGGCTCTGATGGTGCTGATGACTGTGGCTCACTTTCTGCATGCAACTTAGGTGATATTATATTATAGAACTAAGCCCATTCATTTAGAGTATATTCAATTGACAACAAATACATTTAGTATTATCATACAGTATTATTATAATACTACTTGTGGGAGTAAAACAAGAAAAAATGCAGGCAGCTATTAGAACACCACTGCCCGCCGCTGATTGGTTAAATGCTTCTTATACTGCTAATTTATTCAACCAATCTGGCACTGCGCACCTGTAGCCTAATCATTGCTAACCATTATCAAAGTTAGCTGAAACGCCAATCAAGTTACAAGAAAGTTCAAATCGCTAATTAGCTGTTAACGTATTAGCGGAACCGTGCCCACCACTGCTAGCAGACATAGTTATCCCCCGTTTTTGTTACTTTTCAGAACTTGTTAATTTAACAAATATGTATTTTACCTTAATATATATTCTAAAATAGTAAACAAATCTATACAAGATAGTTATATTCTAAGGGGGTGATGATGTCACACAAAGACGCTCTCTGGATACTGCAGCGGTACAAAGGCCAGTCTTGGAAAATATTTGATGTGTGTTCAACACACTAACTAATTTAATGCTACACACAGTCCATGTTACATAAAGACACTCTCTGGATACAGCAGCGGTACAAAGGCCAGTCTTGGAAAATATTTGATGTGCTCAACAAAGTAACTAATGCTACACTCAGTCCATTTTGAACTAAATGTAAAATAATTTACTGTCGCTATTCCTGAACTCCAACAGCAAATTAGTATATTATTTGTAATTACTATTGAGGGTTTTACTTGTACATTTGATTGTCCACTAAACTAACAAAAAACAACTTCCCAGACTTCCTTCAAAATATAAAATATCAAAACAAACTCATTTTCAAGCTAAACATGTACATTTTTCAATAGAAAAATGTCCCGGCCGAAGGAAAACAAATCTAAGTTACAGGCTCGCTATCACTCGCCCAGAAAATAATCCATACCTAAATAGGGTGAAACGTGGTATTATCGCCAAAGTAGCCTATTGAGGTGAAAAGTCTTAACATCCTGCAACTAAGCCTAATGGAGCAAAATAGGGTTGACATAAAAATCCCCCCTCAGACCAAATAGGGTTAACATCCCTTTACCTCTTACCCTACAGAGTGTAACGCGGTGAACATGGTGTGGGGGTACAAGAGTGGAGCATCACTATGGCGGCCGGTCAACGGTTCTAAGGATGTACTGGAGACAGACATCTTACATCTCCACCATCTACAACACTACAACAAAGGGTTCATTAACCTAAACCTGTACAACACAACAGGTCCTGTAGCTATTGGAGTAATACGCCCAGACGATGCCAACAAGACCAACAACATCACGTACCCGGCGGGGGTCAGACTGGTGATGTATTGTGGTGTTGACGGGTTGAGTGTCAACACACCCATCAACCATTACCCCCCTTCACCACTGAGGTTCAAAATACAGGTAAGTTTACCACCAAAACAACACTTTCACTATGCCCTCACTATGATGTACCATTTACCTGCTTGCAAGCTAGATTTTGTACATATTCCAGTAGAAAAATGTCCAGGCTGAAGGCCGGGTTCTTGGATAATGTCGAAACAAAAAAATTATGTTGGCTCGCTATCGCTCGCCAAAAAAAAAAAAAAAAAAAACACTTGGATAACGTAGAAACAACAAAATTGCTGGGAAAATTGGGCGGGACTAAAAAATCAGCTTCCCAATACTCTCAAAGTCAAAATCTCCAAAATAAAAAATTACTTGTTCAATAGATGCCCAACAAAATATAAAGAAACCTAAAATAAAATGGGGGTGGAAATCTCTTGTAGTGAAAAAGTTATAGTTTTCCCCCATAAGGTGTTAACAAATGATGATACACCGTACGGTAGAAACAGTAGTAGGCTGAATGGTGGGGCAAAACGTCTTATATACATACAATTTAAACTATATGTATGTATGTTTGTATGTATGTATGTCTGTCCAACAACAGCAACAGCAACAACATCATTCAGCATTTGACCAGAACATTCAGTTAAGGAAGGACGTCTTTCAATTCAATTAATTCAACAATAAGTTATAACCAAACCCCATCGTCCCAAATATATTATACCCTGTATGTATGTACGTATGTATGTATGTATGACTGTATGTATGACTTTACATATGTGTGTCTATCTGTCTGTCTGTCCCTTTAAACACGTGGTGGTGTCGTCATATTTAAAACTCTCTCTCTCTCTCGGTCGCCATTTTGTTATAATTTCTTTTCGAGGGGTACCCAGGGAGAAGAGGTAGGAGGGGGGGGGGGGTGAGTGCCTCTAAATACATTGTACATGCGTCGTTGTATCTTGGGTGTCGGTGGTCGTAGGAGGCTGGGGTTGAGCTCTATGGCAAGGTGAGAGTGTTTGCTATGATCGGTTCTCTATAGTAGGATGTCGTAGGGGGCCGGGTGTGAGCGTGAGCGGCTGCCGAAGGTGGAGGGAAATGAGTCTAATAATATACAAACTCCCTTGAAAGTGCCTGGGTGACTGAATTTGGAGGCTCTGAGGCTGGTATATTTACAGAGTTGGATTGCATAGGCCTTCCAAGATAATTTTGAAATAATAGGGGTGTGAAATATATTTTTTTGTTTTGTAACCTAACCTACCCAAACCTGTTTAACCTAACCTAACCTAACCTAACATGTTTAACCTAACCTACCCTAACCTAATCTAACCTACAAAATTTAACTTAACCTAACCTAACCTAAATGTCTAACCTAATATATGTAACCTAACCTAAACTAACTTTTTTTAACGTAACTTAATTTTTTAACCTAACACGTTTTAACCTGACCTAACCTAACGCACTCAAATGTATTGCACTTTAATTAACCTAACGCACTCTACCTAACCAAACATATCGCACTCTAACATAACCAATCTATCTATCTATCTATCTATATGCTCAGGCCCAATCCCCATTTTGGGGGTAGCCGACTCAAGACAGAGCAAGAACAGGGAAAACACAAAACCAACATAAAACAACAAATAAACACAGATAAAAAGCACAAACTCACACACATCCAGGTCACCCAGGAGAAGACCCAGAGACCAGGGTCACCAAGGTCGCTCCAGCACTCCCCCGGCCCCCGACCACCCGGAGAGGTTCCGATCTCGGCAGGCAGACATGCAGCGGAGCCAAAGCCACAAGCCCTCCCACCACACTTCCAGGCGCACCTGTGACGCTCACCGCTTCCCCCAGAACCGCATGGCTTACTCGCTAGGACTCGCCAGGGCAGAGAATGTAGCTACAGACTACCTATCATTGTGTACTTTCCTTCTCGAGAAAGCTTGTGTTGCAGACAGTTCAGAACTGTTCTTTGTTTTCGTCTGTCACAATCCTTTCTATTTTATTTAGTCAATTGAAAGTATTGTGTTAAATAGTTGAATGATGGGAAGGCGAGCGGGAGAGAGAGAGAGAGAGAGACCAGGTGGTGTGACTTGGTGGTGAATGTGGCGCGTGGCTGGCACCCTTAAATAGGCCTCGCGGGATTCGTTGCCTCCTGCCTAACACGGCCTACTAGGCGGCTGCTTACTGGGCGACTGTCGCGTGCCCTCATGCCATTCCTGCGAACTGGGACTCCACCCATGCGGTCCCTGGAAATATCCTGGTCAGATCCGTCCCAGACAGCATACTCTAAGCATCTCCCTTGAACTGTTCCACGCTCTTGTCTTAAAATCTTTCTCTTCTACTGCCTCTATCATTTCCACTACTTCCTCACCTTTTATTAATATCAATCCCCCTCTGGTTCCCTGCATCCACACCTTGAATTGGTGGCCAGACTGTATTATATGCTGGATCTCACATTTCTTATGTACTAGGCTAAGGTTGAAGATAGTCATTGTCTTTTTGGGAGATTGTATTGCTCGGACTGTCTCCATCAATCACTAATGTTTCTACAGGGTTAAATAATGCTAGACTAGGGATCAGGTACATTGCTGTTGGTGTTTTCACTGTGTGTAGGCTACTTTTGAGCTGCACGACACTACGGATTCTGTGGGTTACCTGGGTGGATCTTTTGTCTGTGTACCTTGGAGTTTAGACTGTGTAGTGCGTGAGGGCTGCTTGCCTAATCCACCCAACACTGTTCTAACTCTATTTGCTTTTACTTTTGAGGGTCGCCAGGAGGATACTCGATACTTGTGATCGAGAATCCTCAAGAGAGCACCCCTTCATATTAACGTAATCAGGCCGCACAGACCCAAGGTCCACACTAGGCTAGGAGCTGCCTTGCTCCACCTGAATTCTGTACCTTTGCGCATCCCAGCTAGACTTTATTAACCCGGGTAGACATTAGCTGGATTAGATCATATACTCTTTTATGCATACCCATTATTTCTACACAAGCATTTTGAGGTTTAGGTTGCTGTAGAGAGACACAACCAGCATAGACCGGTTTTGTTAATAGGAGTACTACTTTTTCGTGGCGAGCATTATTACTGTTGCACCGCTTATAATATTCTTGTGTCCAATAACATTATAGGTCCAGCCTTTTTGTGTATTTAGCCAACACGTGCATTGTCCTGCCTCCTGCTATTTTGTGGTTCCATTTCCGATACGTTCTTCTTAGTAGCATCCGACATTATTCAGAAGATTCCTTGTTCGGTGCTTGAGGACTTTACAACACTTTATTTCATAAAGGAGTGACAGATATTATTGATTAGAGTAACGTTAAGTAAACCTTCTTCTTGTTTGCATTAGATCACTCTTGTGATTGAATTAAGTTAACTATCTTTTCCTTGTGTACCATAACTAAGCAACCATATGTTATAGGTAATAAAAAACTGGGACTCCTGTACAGAGTTCGAGAATTCTTCACTGACGAGCAGTTGGCCGTGATATATAAAAGTCATGTGCGTTCTCAGATGGATTACTGTTCACCTCTGTGGGGTGGAAGTGGAGTGGTTGCATTGAGGCAGTTGGACAAAATTCAAAATAAAGCTATTAGATTAATCAATAACCCCTGCAATCACACAGGACCTTCCTACATTATCCATACGAAGAAACGTTGCATCCCTTGCATTATTCTACAGATATTTTCACAGCAATTGTTCCGAGGAACTTGCTTCAATTGTGCCGCCTCTCCACATCTTTCCCCGTAGAACTAGGGCAGCTGAGAGCGCCCATGAATTTACACTTTCTCCTCCACAATGCAGAACTTCTGCTTATCAGAATTAATTTATCCCCAGAGCTACTACTCTTTGGAATTCACTTCCCTCGAATTGCTTTCCACAAACTTACAATCTACAAATGTTTAAATCCAGTTGTTACAAACATTTTATGAATGGAGGATGCCTTTAGGCACATGGACCTTTTTGTTTTATCTGTGTTTTTCCTTCCTCCGTTCATTGTCTCTTAAAAAAAAAAAAAAAAAAAAAAGGCTGTTTCAGAGAACATCAGCCTATAGTAGAAGCACATAGATACTGAGAGTTAAGATACCCCGCTATCGCAGATATAACTCTGGAGGGTATATGTGTTCTTTGTTCGACGGGATTATACATCAGGGGTTGGATCAAGCGTTTCCGTTGTTGCATTTATGCCAGTCTAGTCCAATGTATAAGAGCCACTGATTTATACGAGACCCGATCGTAACAAATGGCGACCTAGCTCAGGATTTGGTGAACTGACATATAATTGCAGGTTATTGTGCAGATTTTTCTCACAGTTTAGGCAGTGAACATTTGTTGATTTTGTGGAATATTTTTTGAGGACATACAACAATTATTTTTTTAGCAAAGTAATATAGCACTTAAGCTGTCTCCGAGAATTTTGTATTGTGAATATTGTGGTATAAGAGTTTGGGGTACTTCTTTTTGTGTATCAAAGTGAAAAATATTCAGTGAGCATCATGTCTTATAGCGGATCAGTGCAGGATGAAGACACAATACGTGATGTAGAAGCTGAGGAGCAGCAGCATGGGCAGGTTGTTAACTTGGTGAACAGTGAGGAGGATGCAAGGAATTTTTTACAAAGGCCTGTTACTTCCGACCGGTTGGTGGGTATGAATCGGTACGGTCTCCAGTGCTTAGCCGCAGCTATCGGTCATGTATGTACTAGTGGCATGACCAAGGATGACCTGATGACGTGTGTGCTGGGTGGGGTGACTGGCGTACGAGGTAGGGTGAGTGCTCAGAGCCCTTTGGCCGAGCCTCCCCTTCACTCGACTCCCAATCCTCCTATTGGAGTACCGACCCTGAGCACGCTTCCGCAGGTGGGTAGTGACTGGCAGGGTGGTTTGCCCCTGGGGGGATCACCGGGTATTTCTAACATCATTGCATCTCCTCCTCCTCCTCAAGGTTTGACCCCGGAGATGCTCTTTCAGCTCGAGCTAGCTAAGATAGAAGAGAGAAAAGAGCTAGCTAAGATAGAAGAGAGAAAAGAGCTAAAAGAGCTGGCTAGGATGCAGCAACAGACGAGGGAAGCTGAGCTTAGGACGGAACTAGAATCTACAAGATACTGTGCCGACATGGATTTAGAGAAGTCTCGTGTTGAGACGACGGGACAGCGACTCGGTACTGGAAACCGTGCGCATGATCAGTCTCTGTCGCACCTTCTCAAACTGGTCCCTGTATTTGACGAGTCTGGTGTCACAGAGTTTTTCAATAGATTTGAGAAGAAGTGCCGGGAGCATCAGTGGCCTGAAATTAAGTGGGCGGCCCTTGTGTCCTCTAGACTCGTAGGTAAGGGGCTCAAGGCTTACGATGCACTGCCTTTGGAGTCCTGCGTTGTTTATGAGGAGCTCAAGGAGGCTGTCCTGCGGGCATATGAGCTACAACCCGAGACATATAGGTTAAAGTTCCGGGGTGTGACTAAGGGGCAAGACAGTATCTTCTTGGAGCACGTCCGGGACCTGTCCGACGCTATGGGAAACTGGCTCAGATCAGAGAAGACAACTACGTTTGATGAGATGAAACAGTTGATGCTTCTAGAGCAGTTTTATAATTGTACGGGCGGCGACTTGACTTTAAACCTTAAAGAGAAGAACCCAAGAACTCTCGTAGAAGCAGCAGAGATGGCTGATCTTCGGTTGTCACTAATTCGGGGGTGTGGCTCTGCACAGAGAAACGATGTAGGCGTTAAGGAGCGTTACCCTCCCCCTCCCCGGAATATGGACACACATAAATTTAAAAGCAATGACACCAAGACTGATCACAAACCTAGCACCGCCCCCTTTAAGAAGGGTCAGGGGACTTTTACACCTCAGTATAAGTCCAAGGGGAAATTTGAGTGTTATCACTGTCACAAAGAGGGGCACATGGCAAAAGCTTGTCCGAGCAGACCTCCCTCGGCGGCTGTGTCATTGGCTCGCAGCATTGGGGTGTTCCAGAAGTCTTCTGTGTTTGCTGGAGGCATAAGATCAGAGGATGGAGCACCGCCAGTGAAGAAGGATCCGGAAGGCTCGAACCCTGTCTGCGATGCCTTTTGCGACCATAGAGGGCATGGCTGCGTGAAGTGGGGGGGCAAGAAGCATGGGGTACAGCTCTTGCGTGACACAGGTGCCTCTCAGACACTCTTGAAGAATTTCACTGGTAGACCCATAAACGCGGCGTGGGTAGTTATGGTGCAGGGAGTTAATGCAACTAGGTCATACCCGCTTGTTAGAATGGAGCTTGAAGTTGACGGTGTGACTCGCGAACTGGATGTGGGAATCGTGGAGAAATTGCCTGTTGGGGGCGTCGACCTCCTTCTCGGCAATGACTTTGCGGTGCCTGCTTCTAAGGTTTCACCCTTAGTCATTGCCGAGGAGCCGGCCGACGTGAGTAGGGAGGAACAGGAGTGGGTTGAGAAGTGTCAGGTGCAACCAATGGCGTGTGTTGTAACCAGATCTCTCGCATCCAGGCAGTCACAACCTAACCAACAGTCTTCAAATAAGCGGAGGAACGGTCACGAGAAGGTGCTGAAAGCTGATACGGTGGAGAGTCTAGTACCAGCAGCGCTTCTCGGGGACTCAGTATTAGCACCGTTATTAGAGTCTGGAGAAGCACCACCACCTGTCACTGAGAGTGTAGAGGCAGGGCTTAAAGAGACTCAGAGGCAGCAACGGTATACACGGAGAGAGCAACGGGATGCAAAGTTCGATGTTGGGGGAGGGCATGAGTTGTTTCGCAAACACTTAGACAGGCTAGCTCCCTCAGATATTCGCAAATTGCAGCTAGAAGACCCGGAGGTTCTAAAGTGTAGTAACGGTGCTGTCGAACTCGAAGAGGACAGGGATGCAAAGTCTGGAGATTTTTTTTTCATTGATGGCATCTTGTATCGGCGATTCCAAGACCCGCAGAGAAGTTGGGAGGGTGGGTCAGGAGTGGTAGACCAGCTGGTCATACCGAGGGTATGCAGGGATAGCCTACTTAGGTTGGCTCATGATGTACCGCTGACGGGACACTTGGGTGTCCGTAAGACGGTAGCGGCTTTGGGGAAACTGTTTTGGTGGCCTGGTTTGAGAGCACAAGTGGTGTCATGGGTGACAATGTGCAGTGTGTGCCAAAAGGTCGGGAAACCTAACCAGAGCATCCCAAAGGCTCCGTTACACCCAATTCCCGTCAGTGGGCCTCCCTTTAGTAAAGTAGTAGTCGACATGGTTGGCCCCCTCCCCCCCCCACAAGTGCCGGAAATAAATATCTCTTGACAGTCATGGACGTAGCAACTCGGTACCCAGACGCATACCCGATGAGAAATGGTTTTGGCGAAGACGGTGGTCCGTAACTTGCTATTATACTTCTCTCGGTACGGATACCCGCAGGAGATACAGTCAGACCAAGGATCGAATTTCACCTCCAACTTGTTCGTTCAGACAATGAAGCAGCACGGGATAGTCACTGTAGTGTCATCTGCTTATCACCCAGAGAGTCAGGGGGTGTTAGAGAGGTGGCATTCCACTCTAAAAAGCATGCTTCGCTGCTATTGTCTTGAGAACGGCAAGGACTGGGATCTTGGCCTGCCGTATGTGTTATTCGCTGCACGAGAGGTACCTGGGGAGAGTTTGGGGTTTAGCCCTAATGAGCTTGTGTTTGGACATCGCGTCAGAGGGCCTCTCCACATGGTAAAGGAGATATGGGAAGGCACCGCTAAACCATGTTCTATGCTTAAGTATGTCCTTGAGAGTAGAGAACGAATGTTGCGTAGTCTGGAGTTGGCTGGCTGCAATCTGGTAGGCTGTCAGGCCCTCATGAAGGACAGGTACGACCACAAGGTGAAACTCAGGGAGTTTCACGTGGGTCAGGAGGTGTTGATACTACTCCCTCTTGTAGGTCACCCCTTATCCGCAAAGTACGCTGGTCCTTATAGGGTAGCAGAGAAGCTCTCGGACTTAGATTACCTGGTGGCCACTCCAGACAGGCGTAAGAGGAATCAGTTATGTCATGTCAACCTGATGAAGGAGTATGTGAGGCGCCCACCTGAGCCTCTCACTGTCCCCGTGATGACTTTCAGCAGTCAAGGTGGAGAAGGAGAACAGGACAGCACAGGTGGATAACAACTGGGATTATCATGTTTCTGCAGATCAGTGGGCGGGAAACACGAGACAGGCGGCTCATGAGGCTTTGCAACACCTACCTGAGCAACAGCGTGTGGCTGTCGAGCGCCTATTCTGTTTATACCCTACTGTATTTGCGGAACACCCAGGCCTCACTACTCATGAGGTGCACGACGTTGACGTCGAACACCCACCCTTCAAATCAGTGCCCTATAGGGTGCCCCCAATTAAACTTCCGGCCCTCCGGGCGGAGTTGGAGTATATGTTGCAACAGGGACTGATCGAGAAGGGGGCGGTAAAGTGGACATCTCCCGTAACGCTGCAATCTAAGCCGGATGGCAAGGTGCGCTTCTGTGTTGATTACCGCAGGCTAAACGGCTTGACTCCCACCAACCCATATCCTCTTCCCCGGGTCGATGACTGTGTAGACAAGATTGGCAGGGCGAAGTTCTTGACCAAGGTGGACCTGGTAAAAGGTTACTGGCAGGTGCCTTTGTCTGAACGGGTGAAAGAGGTGTGTGGTTTTGTGGTGGATGGTGCTACATATCGTTGTAATATCATGCCGTACGGTCTAAAGAACGCACCAGCGACCTTCCAAAGCTTGATGAACGAGTTAGTGGCTGACATTCCGAACTGTACCGTGTACCTGGACGACGTCATTATCTACGATGACGATTTCAAGAGCCACTGTGAACATGTAGAATCCCTATTTAAGAAATTAAGCGAGGCAAACTTGGTGGTCAACCTGGGAAAGTGTGATTTTGTGCGGGTTACCGTGCAGTATCTGGGGTTCATGGTGGGTTTGGGCCAGGTGTGCCCCCCACAGAACAAGATATTGGCTATTAACCACTTCCCCAGGCCGTCCACCAAGAAGCAGATCATGAGGTTTTTGGGCATGATTGGTTACTACCGCCGCTTTATAAAGGGCTATTCTACTGTGCTGGCTCCTCTGACGGACCTATTAGCCAAAGATAGAAAGTTTAAGTGGGCGCCTGAGTGTGAGAGGGCTTTTTTGCTAGTAAAACACCTGATTTGTTAGTAGTCTTGGCAAATCCAACGTCAAGGCTATTAACCTAATTGCAATGACGACTTGTCTATTTTGACTGCTATGTCGTCATTCCAACTGCGGTTAAAAAGAAAACGTCTAGAGTCTACTCCTTATCTTGCTCTAGGAGACGTTGTACATTAACCAAAACTACCACCGAAGGTGAAAAAAGCATAGAAGAGAAGAAAAAGGGGTTTACCTTAGTTACCGCTTAAGGCCCATCCCGTGTTCCGTCATGTGCAGATCCCTGTCGAACGTGCGCATGAGCGACCCTCTCTTGTCATCATTTTTTCACGCGCGCTCCATTGAATGCAGTCGCTTTTGTTGTGCTCCTTTAATTCACCCTGTTTAGGTTCGTTTCGGCTTATCTGGCCTTCTTTTTTGTTAGACAGATGTTACGTGATCTAGGGCACACGTAAATGGGCTCCTCAGTGTGTTTAATGGAGACGCGTGTGGAAATAGCTACCGAAGGTACGGGGGCGCCTGGCGTTCCTCGTGTGTGTTTTTCATTCCTTTCTCTTTTCATGTTCTTTTTTCCTGTTAGTCTGGGCATAGTTTAGCTTTTAGCTTATTTTAGCCTAGCTTGTTTATCATTCAGGAATTGCTATGCCCCTATGAGTTTTCATATTTTCATAGCCTAGGTGTACAGTTGGTTCACAATCTGAGATTTCGTGGTGGCGGTGCTGTTTGTCGGGTTTGTGTCGGCCGCATTATTAGCGTTATTCCCGAGTCCCCCCTTTCGAGCCTTCACTGTGTCTCAAGGGCCTGGGCGCTTGGTGGTTCGTGATATCCAGGGGTACCCCACGGGGGCCCCTCCCTCACACCACAGGGTTTTTTCGCCCCTGACACATTCTCTCCTCACGGCTAGGCCACCCTTTTTCTCGCCAGTTTCATTTACTGGTTTTTGTGTTCCCTTACTGTTTTCACCTCCATCCTTTCATACCCTTTTGCCCAATCCTGGGGTACCCTACGGGGGCCCCTGTTTGTGCCAAACCACCCTTCCTGCCACTTCTCCTCATGGGCTTTGCTCTATCTCTGTGGGTTGGGTGGTTCCTGGGGGATATGCCTCCTCTCCCCTGGTGTGTCTTCCTTGCCTCTCCCTTGACCGGTTGAGTCAGGATATTATCAAGGAAGACACTGCTCAGCTTGATGGCCATCGTCGCTTGGAGTTCATAAGGAGATGACGCTTTTTTCTGGGCCTCTTTTGGTATTCCCTAGACGCTCCTCTCGCTTTTTCGGCGCCGGACCATCTCGGCCGGTCCCGCAAATTTGCGGGGGCTTGATTCGGTCCTCTGGGACATTTCGGCTCCCCGCAAATTTGCGGAGATCGTTGGGGGTCCCGCAAAATTGCGGGAGGGTGGTGTCGGTATGGTTATGCCTCCATTGGCCCGCAAATTTGCGGTAATAGTTGGCTTTCACTATTGACTTTTTTTTATGTCATCTTGTTGCCTGATACTATATTGGTGTATGCACTTTACTGGTGTTATAGGCCCTGCATGTAAGATGTTGAGTGGTGGTTAACACTTTCTCCATCTTTGCAGGTTCTGCTAGTGCTCTTCCGCCTCGGCCGCCCTCCTCACCTACCTCTGCTCCCAGTTTAGGGTGAGTACGGATACCTGTTTGCATGTATGTTCCTGTTTCCCCATGCTCCTTCCCTGGTTCTTCTTGGACATTCTCTCCACTTACTCCTTCGACGTGCTGATTATGGTGTTTGTTCTTCTAGTGCAGGTAGGCTGCCTTGCTTTCGCCTTGGTTGTCGCTCCCCGTGCTTGGAGAGGCACAAGTCCTGCTTGCGCCACTCGCTCTGTGTGTCCTCTACGGCCTACCTCCCTGCTCTGTGTGGCACGTGTCTGGCCCTGGTGGTTGTGCTGCTCCATGGCCCTGGTTCCTCGGCGGCGGCTGTGGCCTCTGCTTCCCTTCCGTCGGTGTGGACGATGGTCTCCCGCCACCGTTCCCCGGCCTTTGTTGCCGACCGGATCCGCGTCTCCCTGCCCCGACTGAAGGCCGTTCACCTGGCCCTCTCCCTGCTCGGGCCCTCTCCCCTGGGTCCCGCAGCCGGTCGTCCCATCGTCGGGGCGTTCCCCGGCTCCGTCCACGCTCTCGCTCGCCTCGTCGTCCTCCTGATCGCCTTGACGACGCCCATCGCCCTCGTCATGGTTCTCGCCCTGAGGCCGGGGTTAGCGGCTCTGCCCCTGTGCGCCCTCCCCTGGCCTCTACGGATAGGGGCTCTACTCCCTTCCGCCCGCTTCCCCAGCCCAGACGACTTCCTCTTACGTTGTCCTCTCTCCGCGCGCGGTTGTTCATGCTGTAGCTGGCCCTCTGCTCCCTCCTCCTACACTGTCCAGGAGGGTCCGCCTGGATGTCGTTGCTTCTACTTCACCTGCTTCAGTGCCTATTCTTCCTTCACGGTCTCGTCCCACGGTGGTGGTCCCTCCCTCCTCCGCCTCGGTGTCGGGCCGCCCTGTTATCTCAGCCCCGGGGATCCTTGCTCTGTTTCCCCCCGCGGCTCCTGGCCTCCTTTCACCCGGCCAGCCTTCCCACTCCCGTCGTCCTGCTCCTCCTCATTCTTCTCTTCCTGACCTTCACTTACCGTCTCGCCAGGGGGGTACCCCTCCTCTTGCCTCGGTGGGGTTTCGCGAGGTTTTGGGGTCCCCTTTCTCAGGAGCTTGTTTCCCCCTCGGCCGTTCGTGATCGGGGACGAGTCCCTCAACGGCGACACAACCGTCGTCGCTCGCCTTCCTTGTGCCGCGACGCTGCTGGTTCGTGTCGTGGGTCTCGCTCCCGCTCACACTCGCCCCTGCGGGCCGCCCAATCTGGGGGGGGGGGTAGCCTCTCTCGGATCGATTGTCGGCTATGCAGGGCTGGGTTGTGTCACGCTTCGACGGGCGCTTGGAGTCGATGGAAGACTCCCTCTTCTCGCCCTTCTTGGCGGTGACTCACCCTCCGCGCCTCACCCTACCTACCCCTGCTACGGTCGCCCTCCCTTCTGCAGGCCTACGCTCTGGTCAGACTTCAGCCGCCCTGACATCCTTCCGGCTGTTCAGTCCCTGGCTGTGTTGACGGGTCTGTCCTCCTATGGGACAGGTTTGTGCGACGCCGGTACGCCTGGCTTAGCCATCATGCTCGGTCACCCTCTCCCATTGGAGACCTGGTTTGCTGAGGCCTTCGACTTCACACACCGATCCGTCGACGGCTCTCCTTCCGTCCCTCCCCCGGAGTCGTCCCTGATTTTGCCTCCTCTTGTGTCTGTCGGCGGGTTGGACGGCGCGTTCTGGTCCTGGATGAGCGCGCCCGTTCTTGAACTTTGTTCTATTGTTACCCCGTTCTTCTCTCCCCCGGATCAGCCCTCTGTCGCCAAGGTTTTTCCCTTGCGACAGAGGGTGACGGACTTATTGTCTTGTCTTTAGGTTCCCTCCAGACGTCTGTTCACCACCTGCGGTTTTTCGAGGCGTCTGCGCCAGGCGATCTTCGCGAGGGTTTGGACCACGTTCAGCGGGTCCACCTTCGGCTCGCGGTGTCTTTGGTTCCCGAGCTGAAGGCGGTTTTGTGCGCGGCAACTCGGCACCGCACGACGGTACGGTCTTCGTTCTGCCGGCCGGCCCCCTTGGTTATTCGTCAGGGTTTGTTTTACTCTGCGCTATATACATCGGGGTTTTTTCCGCAGGATGCTTGGGAATGCTACGCTTCTCTGTCGGCGGGCCCTGCTTCCGCCACACGACGCCGCGCTGTGTCGTTACGGACCCTGCTTACGTCACGCACCGACGCGCTGTGCCGCGCGCGGGGTCTTCTCAGTCCCGTCCTTCTGCCGGTCCTCTTCGGGGTGCTGCTGCAAGTGCTGCCGCCTTGCACGGGCGCAGGACTGGGACGTTGCTGGACAGTGCATCGGTTCCGCCTCGCACTTCTGTTCTTGCCCCTTTCATCCCCTCTGTGTCGGAGCTGGCCGGCCTTCCACTTCCGGCCGCCCTTCGAAGGGGTCAGCCCCGCGCCGGCCTGGGGTTGCGGTGGCCCGCCCTTTTCGACGAGGTTGGGGGGGGCGGGGGTAGAGGAGGTCGACGTGGCGCTCATGCCCGCACGGCCCGTACCGGGGGTACCTCCACGTCAACACAATGTGTAGTTCTCTGGGTCGGCCTCCTTGTTCTCCTTCTCGCCTGGGCGTACCGGGTCGCTCCCCTCCTCTCGGGTGCTCCCTCGGGTTGTTTTCGCCCTTGCGCCCCTCGGTTGCCGCGAGGGACGTTGGGGTCGGCGGGTTGCGCGGAGGGGTCTCACCTGGAGGTGGACGTCCAGACCCCCACTCCGCTCTTGTCACCGACAACGGCCCATCTCTTCAGAGGTGGCCCACGTGTTCACTTCCATGCCCGAGCTGGGTAGCGTCGAGGGAGTTGACCGCCGGTCACCCGGTTTTCCTCTCCCGTGTCTTTCTGGTTCCGTCGCCGACCTGCGACGCGATGCGACCGGTGGTGGATCTGTCGGCCCTCAACGGGCACATCGTGCACACACGGTTTCGGATGCTGCCGGTACCCCTGGTACGCCTGGCCCTGTGCCCTCTGTCGTGGGTAGTGTCGCTGGCCCTCCAGGATGTGTCTTGGCTCGTTCCTCTCCATCCTCGCTTCCAGCGATTCTTGGCCGTTCGGACTTCCGATCGTGTGTTCCTGTTCGACGGCCTTCCCTTCGGTCTCCACATCGCGCCGCAGATCTTCTCCGCACTGGTGGGGCAGGCTCTGGGTCCTCTCCTCAGGAGCGGGCTCCAGCTCCTGTTTTCCTTGGCCGTTTGGTTGGTAGTTTCCGACGCCCTAGGCCTGTGCATTGGCGACGCCCTCACAGTCGTTCGCAACATCGCACGGTTAGGGTTCCCCTTCGATGTTCCCAAGTCACGCTTGACCCCGTCGCGTGTCGTGCCATGGGTCGGTCTCGCATGGGTTTTGTCCGGCGCTACGGTGACCCGGGGTCTGCCGGCCGCGGTGCACCTTCGGTGGACGGTCCTCGCCGTGTTGCACTCGGTCTCCCTCCCGGGGTGGCTCTGGGACTCGTTCGTGGGTTCGCTGCATTGGGCCGCTCTGCCCCTTCCCTTAGGGAGCCTCTGGCTACGCCGCCGCCTCCTCATGGGCACCGCGGTGTTTCCGTTGCCCCTATGGATCGGCTCCTGCCGCTCCCGCGTACCGTTCGCCGACGCTTCGGTCGCTGGGTTGCTCGGGGCTCGCTCTCTGCGGCTGTGCCCTGGACCGCCCCCCCCGCCGACGGTCTGGGTAACCACAGATACGTCGAGCGAGGTTGGGTGAGGTTCCCAATCGAACCTGGGACGTCCACTTCCCGGCAGAGGGGTGGGTCTCCCTCCTCTTACCCGTCTATGCCCTCGGATTGTTGGTTCCTTTGTTCTTCCTGCGGGACCACGCGCTGGCCCTTCGGGGTAAGTCGGTGGCCTTCGGGTTGGACACTCAGACAAGCTGTCCCCTGTTTCCTTATGCGGGGGTCCTCCAGGTCGTTGACTCTATTGGGGGTCTCGGTGGAGTTGTTCTTCCTCGCGGACCGACACCCCTTCTCCTTGCATGCCTCCTCCCTGCCCGGGCCTGCCACCCTTTGGGCGGCCGCCCTGTCGAGAGGGCAGGGCGTTCTTGTAGTATGGGCGTTGAAACGGCCTGTGTTCACCGACCTCGCGGCTTCCTGAGGTGTTCCGGAGGTCGCCTTGTTCGCATCGGGGGTGCCGCGCCAGTTGCCTCTGGACCTCTCCCTCCGGCCTCGCGCTCCGGGGGGGGTCCGGACGCTTTCATGGTCGCCTGGTACAGGTGGCGGTCGATATCCATCTTTCCGCCACCAGACGCGCTGTTGGTGTGCCCAGTCCTCGCGAAGCTGCGGCTGTACCACGGCTGTGTCTGGCTCCTCGCGCCTCTGTGGCGGCACGGACTTGGTCCGCCCGGTTGCCGCGGTGGTGCCCGAGTCCGGTCCCTCTACCTGTCTCCGGCTTCCACTTGGGCTAGGTTGGGGTCCTGCGGACCTCTTTGGCCTTCGCATCGTGCTTGTTCATGAGGCACGGTGGCTCCCGGTCCCCGGCCGGGCCCTGACTGACTTCCTGCAGCGTTCCTGGCCGTCTTCTCCTTGGGGGACTTACGGGTCCCGCTGGAGGTCTTTTACTAGGTGGCTACAGGCCACTCGCCTGCCAGTTGGCTCTCCTTCCCTCGTCCTACGCTCCTTGTTTCACCTCTTCCGTACACGTCGCTTTCCAGTCGACGCTATACGTACCCACTTGTCTGCCGTCCGGGGGGTTCTTTGGGTCCGTCGCTGGGCTGGTCGTTCCGCCACAGGTGCTGGATTCCTTCCTGACGGCTGCCTTCCGGGATCGACCGCCTCCGCGCCAGGTCCCTCCGCTGTGGGATCTGGGGCGGGCTCTGGTCCTTCTGGCTTCCCCCACGTATACAAGGGCCGCTACGCCGATTCCGTTGCTCGGGCGTCCACTCTTCCTTGTCGCTCTGGCCACTGGGGATCGGGTGTCTGCACTAGCGGCATTGTCACGGCCCCGGGACTGCGTGCGATTCTCCCCGTCCTTGCATGGCGTCTCGTTCGCCTCCTCCCCACCTTTTGTTACCACGCATAGGAGGGAGGCCCCCGTTTTCCAGCCTTTCGCCGTCCAGGCTTTACGGCGTGGGCATCCTCGCCATGTGTTGTGCCCGGTGTCAGCCTTGCACTCCTCTGTTGCGTCTGTGGCGCCGCCTTCGGGTACTGCTGTGTGGGTGTCTCCTCGGACAGGTGGGAGGCTCTAGCAGGTGCAGCTGGGCCGCCACGTTTGTCGGACCGTTCGTGCCCGTCACCCTGTTTGTAGGGGTTCTGCGCGCGCTGTCAGATCCTTTGCTGCCTCCTTCCGGTTCCTGCCACGTCGATCCTTCCCTGCCTTCGCCTCGACGGTTTTGTGGTCTTCTATCAATTCCTTCATCTCCTCCTACCTCTCCGTGTCCAGTGTTCGACCCCCTCGGCCGGTGATTGCTCTCGGGGGTCGTGTTTCCTGGTGCTCTGGCGAAGATCCCTGGTCTTTTTTGACAAAGGGGGGGGGGGGGTGTATGGGTTTGCAACACTGGATTGCAAGTTTGGGATTATGTATTGTTCCAGTACATAAGTGTTTTTGCCACATTGAAAATTGTGTTTTGTTCTTGTGTTCAGTGTTTTTGTTGGTTTTTGAAGAAAAGGGATTTTGGGTACAGTACCTTTTTGGTTTCAGACAAGTCTATGTTTTTGCATTACTATGAATGACGGGCATGTGTTAAAACTGTTCTTTTTAGCTACTCCTCAGTTTTTCACTCTTTTATTAAACTCTCTTGTTTAACCCTCTCACCACGGAAGGCCTCTTGAACGCCCATAAAAAAGCATATAACAGGTACCCGGAAGGCCTCTTGAACGCCCAGTGGTTGAAAGCCTGTGAGCTTCGTGTGCGAGGCGTCGGTCCGACGCATGTAAACAACAGCCGGCTGGACCGACGCCCCGCATCTCCGGCCACAAGAAGGAGAGCGTCGCTTGTTCGTGTGTGCCTGTATGTTGTTGTTAAGTATCGAAGTGGTGTAAAGTTGTTTTGGCCATAAAGTTATCTCCAATGAAATCATCATCACAGCTCAACCAGTTGACTTAGAGAGCTCTACTTAATGCCATTCTACAGGTAAATAACACAGCTACGCTTGGGGATGCGCGGGAATGCGGGAAGCAGTCTGATTAACAAATATCGGACCTAGCCTAGACGTTTTTCGGCCAAAACACCCGGGTTTTGAGGAATATATATATAATACATAGCCGGGGCTGGAGGGTTAAATTATGTCTTTGTCATTCGTAATTTTGTTTTATGCATTGGTTTTTTTTTGGTAGGTTGGGCTTGGATGTCCTCCTCCTATTTGTTATGCAGCCTTGACGTTGGATTTGCCAAGACTACTAACAAATTGGGAGGTTTGACGTACCTCCCAACCTACCAAATAGGAAAACCTACTATTTGGTAGTAGTCTTGGAAAATCCAACGTACATAATACCCTCCCTCACGCCGGACCCCTGCCCATCCGCGTTCTTCTGCTGACGTGAGATGTGATGACAAGAGAGGGTCGCTCATGCGCACGTTCGACAGGGATCTGCACATGACGGAACACGGGATGGGCCTTAAGCGGTAACTAAGGTAAACCCCTTTTTCTTCTCTTCTATGCTCTTTTCACCTTCGGTGGTAGTTTTGGTTAATGTACAACGTCTCCTAGAGCAAGATAAGGAGTAGACTCTAGACGTTTTCTTTTTAACCGCGGTTGGAATGACGACATAGCAGTCAAAATAGACAAGTCGTCATTGCAATTAGGTTAATAGCCTTGACGTTGGATTTTCAAAGACTACTACCAAATAGTAGGTTTTCCTATTTGGTAGGTTGGGAGGTACGTCAAACCTCCCATTGTGTACTCAGCCAATCCTCAGGGCCCCGGACTTTAGCCGACCATTCCAGCTGGCAACTGATGCCAGTAGTGTGGGGGCTGGTGCCGTTCTGATGCAATCAGACGAAGATGGGCTGGAGCACCCAGTCAGTTTCTTCTCAAAAAAGTTCAACTCGGCGCAGAAGAACTATTCAGTTGTTGAGAAGGAACTGCTGGCGATTGTGCTAGCGCTCAGGCACTTTGAGGTGTATGTTCCAGCCTATGGACCAGTTGTGGTGATCTACACCGACCATCACCCCCTCAAGTTCCTGAATCAATTCCATAACCGGAATATGAGGCTGACCAGGTGGTCATTAATGTTGCAGGAATACAACCTAGACATACGCCATATTGCCGGTTCTGAGAATGTGATTGCAGATTGCTTATCGAGGGTGGAAGACCCGGGTAGATCATCACAAGGGTAGCCTCCTACTTTGGTTTGATTAGTATGTTTATGTCTGGTGCTTGTTGGCTCGCGTGTGTAGCCCAGCGTATTGGGTCGTAAAGTAGGAGTTGCTGTGTTGGTATAGAAGAAAAAACTAGGCTTGCCCCTGTAGTGCAGCCGCCATAAACATATTAAAAATATAAAAATCCTATAAAAACTCTTTCTTTGATAGTTAAATTTTTTTAAGTATGTTATAGCAGAAATTCTGAGTTGTACTCCTCTCAGAAGGCTGGGCTAGTGAAGCTCGCTCTTATGAGCATAACTATGTAATTTAATCTATTGTGTTGGGAAGGGTTGTTCATTTTTATAATGTGTTATTTTGAAGAGAACTGTGCTTTACATTTCATTGTCGCTGGGTGGCTAGGAGTGGCGAATTTTGTATGGGTTCTGCGTGTCAGATTTAGAGCTCATAGTTGGAGCCTCTTAAAAATCTTGGGTGGGGTGTGACGCTCACTGCTTCCCCCAGAACCGCATGGCTTACTCGCTAGGACTCGCCAGGGCAGAGAATGTAGCTACAGACTACCTATCATTGTGTACTTTCCTTCTCGAGAAAGCTTGTGTTGCAGACAGTTCAGAACTGTTCTTTGTTTTCGTCTGTCACAATCCTTTCTATTTTATTTAGTCAATTGAAAGTATTGTGTTAAATAGTTGAATGATGGGAAGGCGAGCGGGAGAGAGAGACCAGGTGGTGTGACTTGGTGGTGAGTGTGGCGTGTGGCCGGCCCCCTTAAATAGGCCTCGCGGGATTCGTTGCCTCCTGCCTAACACGGCCTACTAGGCGGCTGCTTACTGGGCGACTGTCGCGTGCCCTCGTGCCATTCCTGCGAACTGGGACTCCACCCATGCGGTCCCTGGAAATATCCTGGTCAGATCCGTCCCAGACAGCATACTCTAAGCATCTCCCTTGAACTGTTCCACACTCTTGTCTTAGAATCTTTCTCTTCTACTGCCTCTATCATTTCCACTACTTCCTCACCTTTTATTAATATCATTCCCTCTCTGGTTCCCTGCATCCACACCTTGAATTGGTGGCCAGACTGTATTATATGCTGGATCTCACATTTCTTATGTACTAGGCTAAGGTTGAAGATAGTCATTGTCTTTTTGGGAGATTGTATTGCTCAGACTGTCTCCATCAATCACTAATGTTTCTACAGGGTTAAATAATGCTAGACTAGGGATCAGGTACCTTGCTGTTGGTGTTTTCACTGCGCGTAGGCTACTTTTGAGCTGCACGACACTACGGATTCTGTGGGTTACCTGGGTGGATCTTTTGTCTGTGTACCTTGGAGTTTAGACTGTGTAGTGCGTGAGGGCTGCTTGCCTAATCCACCCAACACTGTTCTAACTCTATTTGCTTTTACTTTTGAGGGTCGCCAGGAGGATACTCGATACTCGTGATCGAGGATCCTCAAGAGAGCACCCCTTCATATTAACGTAATCAGGCCGCACAGACCCAAGGTCCACACTAGGCTAGGAGCTGCCTTGCTCCACCAGAATTCTGTACCTTTGCGCATCCCAGCTAGACTTTATTAACCCGGGTAGACATTAGCTGGATTAGATCATATACTCTTTTATGCATACCCATTATTTCTACACAAGCATTTTGAGGTCTAGGTTGCTGTAGAGAGACACAACCAGCATAGACCGGTTTTGTTAATAGGAGTACTACTTTTTCGTGGCGAGCATTATTACTGTTGCACCGCTTATAATATTCTTGTGTCCAATAACAATATAGGTCCAGCCTTTTTGTGTATTTAGCCAACACGTGCATTGTCCTGCCTCCTGCTATTTTGTGGTTCCATTTCCGATACGTTCTTCTTAGTAGCATCCGACATTATTCAGAAGATTCTTTGTTCGGTGCTTGAGGACTTTACAACACTTTCTTTCATAAAGGAGTGACAGATATTATTGATTAGAGTAACGTTAAGTAAACCTTCTTCTTGTTTGCATTAGATCACTCTTGTGATTTAATTAAGTTAACTATCTTTTCCTTGTGTACCATAACTAAGCAACCATATGTTATAGGTAATAGGCTGTTTCAGAGAACATCAGCCTATAGTAGAAGCACATAGATACTGAGAGTTAAGATACCCCGTTATCGCAGATATAACTCTGGAGGGTATATGTGTTCTTTGTTCGACGGGATTATATATCAAGGGTTGGATCTAGCGTTTCCATTGTTGCATTTATGCCAGTCTTGTCCAATGTATAAGAGCCACTGATTTATACGAGACCCGATCGTAACACACCCTTCATATTAATCGTCTCCCCGGGACAGACGCCTGTTGGACTATTATCTAGTCCAACTTGCGCCCGACCCCTTACTCCAAATGACCACGTGTTCACTCAACTATTCACAAGCATTCTCCATTCACTCCTGTCCACCACCACTTCCCCTGCCTGATCTATAGTCATTCCTCTATCATCCAAAGCCTTTCTTACACAGTCTCTCCATCTCAATGGGGGTCTTCCTGCCCTTCTATCTCCCCTTGTACCTGACGCACATATTCTCTTTGTAAGCCTTTCATCTCCCATTCATTCAACATGACCATACCAGCTCAGCACCCTTTTGTCCACACTGGCTGACAAATGTTCCTGCTGCCCCACTCTCCTACGTATCTCTTCATTTCTCAATCTGTCTCTACGAGTAACTCCACACATACTCCTCAAGCAGCTCATCTCCATCACATCCAGCCCTCTTTTCTCCTTTTTCTTCAGAGCCCATGTCTCAGCCCCATACATCACTGTTGGCACAATAATTCCTTGATACAGTGCACTTTTTACTTTCACTCCGAGATTTCTCGTCTTCCACATACTTCCCATTGCTCCGAAAACCTTCCTTCACACACTCTCTGTTTTACCTCCACTTCCATACCTTCACTCCTGCTTATTGTTCCTCCTAGATATTTAAAACACTCTACTTGTTCCAATATTTCCCCATCCAGCCTCACATCTAGATTCACCCTATGCTCTCCCCTATTACACACCATTACTTTACTTTTATTGACGTTCACCTTCAGTTTCCTCCTTCCACAAACCACACCAAACTCTTTGACTACCCGCTGCAGTTTCTCATCAGAATCCGCCACCAATGCTGTGTCATCAGCGAACAGCAACTGATTCAACTCCCAATCTCTACCATTCTTTCCTACTAAACCCAATCCTCTTCCCATAGTTCTCCTTTTCACCTCCCTCACCACACCATCCATAAACATATTAAACAGCCATGGTGACATTACACAACCCTGTCGCAAACCTACCTTTACCTCAAACCATTCACTCAACTCACCATTTCCTACTCTCACACATGCTCTGCTCCCTTCATAAAAACTCTTAACTGCTTCTAACAAATTTCCTCCTATTTCATAAATCCTTAACACCTTCCACATGCTCACGGTCCACACGATCATACACTTTTTCCAAGTCCATAAAAGCCCAAAATATCTCCTTATGCTTCTCTAAATACTTCTCGCATAACTGTCTTACTGCAAACATCTGATCCACGCACCCTCTTCCCCTCCTCAAACTGCACTGTTCTTCTCCTATTGCAACTTCCGTACACTTTATTATCCTCTCTATCAACACCCTGCCATACAGCTTTCCAACCACTGACAATAAACTAATACCTCTATAACTTGAACACTCCTGCCGATCTCCCTTCCCCTTGTATAATGGTACAATACATGCACTCTTCTAGTCTAATGGTACCATTGACACAGCAAAGCACACATTGAAAAGTCTCACCAACCAATCTATTATCACATCTCCACCCTTCTTTATACACTCCACAGCAATACCATCCAAACCTTCTGGTTTTCCCGCTCTCATTTGTTTCACTGCTCCTTTCACCTCATTTTCCTCAATCCTTTCATTCATTCCCTCCCACCTGGGTGGCCTGGGTAACCTATCTCCATCCACCTCTGCTTCAATCACTGCTTCTCTTCCATCTATTGTATTTAACAAAGATCAAAATACTCGGCATATCTTTTCCTCACTTCAACTGGTTCCACTAGTAATTCTCCATTTTCATCTTTCGCTGACTCTTCCCTCTTTTGTCCTCCTTTCCTTACTTTATTTACCTCCTTCCAGAACATCTTCTTTCGTTCTTCAAAATTCTCACTCAGCCTTTGGCCCCACTTTTCGTTTGCATCTTTTTTCGCTTCTCTAAATTTCCGTTTTGCCTCTCTCCTTTTCTCCTTGTACCTCTCCCATACCTCAACACTAACCTTACATAATGCACTCTAACCTAACCTGGCGCACTCTAACTAACCTATTGCACTCTACCTAATCTAACACACTCAAATTAACATAGCACACTTTAACTTACCTAACCTAGCACACTCTACCTAACCTAACACACTCTACCTAACTTAACACTCTATCTAACCTAACGCATTCTACCAAACTTAACACAATCTACCTAACCTAATGCACTCTGAGTAACCTAACACACTCTTAAGTAACATAACGCATTCTAACCAACCTAACCTAACGCACTCAACCTAGCCTAACACAATCTACCTAACCTAACGCTCTCTAATTAACCTAACACACTCTAATTTACCTAACACACTACATTAACCTATCGCACTCTAATTAACTTAACACAATCTATATTAACCAAACGCAGTCTAATTAACCTAACACACTCTAACTAACCTAATGCACTCTAACTTAGCACACTGTGGTAAACTATCAATGGAAGTTAAATATTACTAAGCTATAATGAATCAAATCAAATCAATCTAAATGAAAACTACTCTATATCTAAATTGAATTCAATCTGAAACAAGCTAATTTATATCCAAAGGTCTCACATAATAAATGTATATATAGGGTAAGGTTATAAGGGTTAATATTAGCCAGGAATTAACTCACCAATAGTTCCACGTGGCAATGAGGCAAGGGAGAACGTTTTACCCAATATGGCGGTGGACAATGGGGAACGAGACTTCGGTCCCGAGACACGAGTCAAGTTAAAGAAAGAATAAATGATTACATGGGAATGGACATGAATAATATGCTTATCTATCAGTCAGTCATGATGTCGATGAGAGCGTCGTGATGGTGTAGCTGTGTGTATTGCTGTATGTGTATTGTGATTAGAGGCACAAAAGCACGATCAACTGAGGGCGGAAAATTAGATGTTAACTGGTTGGTGTTCGTGAAGGCTCTCACGTACCTCAAAAGCACACCTTGCTGCCTTGGCAAACCGCCAGGAGCCCAAATTATCGTACCGCATTTAGGTTGCTCTATACGATAAATTATATTAATATATACGATAAATTCATATATACTACATAAGACCATGGCAATATTGCTTAATAGCATATTAGGCCTTTTATAACTTAACTTATTTACAATCTTATAATATACGATCTACTCGTCCTACGTCGTTCTGTAGGAGAGATCATGACGTCACAGAGACATAAGAGATCACAAAAGAGTCATATTCTATCGTATTTATACGATACACTCCCCCCACAAAAAAGACCTGAACCCCACCTTAAACCTAAAGTTGCCCAGAGGCTATCTTCTGACGCCACAAGTTGACGGCGCCAGCAGCAGCGCGTCTGGGACGCGTCCCGGTCCGAGAATGATCACCATCAGTAAGAGGCGAGTCGTTCCTTAGAGAATTCTCGGACCCAGCAATAACAGGTGGAGCCTCAGATTGCAATGCCGAATCGAGCTCCAAAGCGTACAAACGTGCGATAGGACGAACAGTAGTTCCAGTGGCTGTCTTTAATAGCGCCACCCGCTCTACAGAGTCTGCCCCCTTGTATACCTCCAATACGCGGCCTAATTTCCAGTATAAACGAGGACTATCTTCTTTAATTAAAACAACTTCACCAACTGTAGGTGCCGTTGGTCTACCAGAGGGAGTAACACTCCTTTCCCTCAATGCTAGCAGATATTCACTAATCCACCGTTTCCTAAAATCCTCGATTATCCTGGATATATACTGGTATCTCTTAGACACCGCTACCTCAGAGTACAACGAGGGATCCTCTAACTCTACTATGGACTGAAAATCAGATGGAAACGCAGTCAATGGTTTTCCATATAGCAAGTGAGCTGGCGTTAATGGTAGTGGTTCTTGCAGGTCGGTGTACACATATGTAAGCGGGCGATCATTCACGACTGCCTCTATCTCTGTGAGGACTGTCGTCAACTCACTCTTCTTTAATAGAGCTCGTCCTACAACCGCTCTGAGTCCCGACTTTACTATGCCGACACACCGTTCCCACATTCCACCAAACCAAGGTGCCTTAACTGGAATGAACCTCCATTCGCACTTCTTCTCTCCCAAAAAAGTGATGATAGTAGGATCACTACTCATATCCTTTAGATATTTTGATGCTTGGACATAAGTGGGAGCATTGTCGCCAAGAATGAGTTGAGGGAATGAACGACGGGCACAAAACCGTCTGAACGCCAGCATAAATTCTTCGCTAGACATATTATCACATAGTTCTAGGTGTACCGCTCGAGACGTCGCACAGGTAAACAATAATATATAAACCTTCTCATGCTCCCTCGTCTTCAATGCCCCTGTGTAATCTAATCCTACCGCTTGGAAAGGTTCTACGTGCTTTACACGGCATTCAGGTAGAGGTGGAGCGGGTCCAGTTACATACGGTTTACCCTTTAGTCTCTGGCATATTACACACTTTCTCACTACGCGTCGAGCTACTTGTCGAACTCTGGGTATCCACCATGTGAGACGTAAATTTGATATAATATGACATACCCCGTAGTGTTTTACTTCCCTATGTGCACGTATGATCAATAGATCAGTAACGTGATGTCTTGTTGGCATAAGTATAGGTCGGTTTGTGCCGTCTGGTACACCCGACCACTTCAGGCGACCCTCACACCTGATGAGGCCATTGTCTAGGTGCAACCTTAGTTGACGCACTATATTAGGCATTAATGTCTTATTCGAGCTTTTCAAGGAATCTAATTCATTGGAAAAGGTTTCTACTTGAACCCATTTGATCAAAGTTACTTCAGCTGCTTTATATTCACGAGCATCAATGTTGTGACCCCTGTTGCAGAGTTGGCCCGTTACTTTAAGCTTGAGATTGGATACATATCGCAACACCCAAGCTACAACTCTGACTAGTTTATTATAGTCACCGAATCTTGCCCACTTCATGATAGGACCCGGTGGCTCATTTGGTTGGGCTGTAACTGCCACTGTTTCCAGTGGCAGAAGTCCCTCACCAACAGCATGCCATATCGTCCATTCACTTTCATGGAGCAGCCACTTTGGACCATGCCACCACAATACGGACTTCATTAACTGGCTAGCCGTTATACCCCTAGTTATGAGATCACTAGGGTTTTCCTTTGTATTTACATAATGATAAGCAACGTCTGGCAAAAGGGCTCTAATTTCATCTACCCTATTCCGCACATAAACTGGCAGAGACTTCTTGCTATGTATCCAGTTGAGTGCGACCTGACTATCGCACCATACATGAACGATTTCAATATTTAATTCGCTCTCGTATGCTGCGCGTACATGTTGCACCAGACGTGCTAATAGCAGCATGGCAGTCAATTCCATTTTAGGGATAGTTACCTTTTTAACCGGGGCTACCTTGGCCCGGGCTGTAACTAAATGTGCCCCAAATGAGGTAACAACATATATGGCTACCCCGTATGCCGTGGCGCTAGCATCGCAAAACGTGTGTAACGTAACATCACCGAACGCCGCCACTTTACGAGGTATAGGTTTAGTACATAGGATGGCATATTCATTCAACAACAATGTCCCTTGGTCATTCAGGTCCTCGGGCAAACTGCCATCCCATCCTATTTTACGTCTCCAAACTTCCTGCATTAGAATCCTAGCTCTTATGGTAACAGGTAATGCCTAGACCCAAAGGATCAAAAAATTGTGCAACTTTGCTCAACAGACTTCTTTTTGTGTGCGCTCCTGTCTGCTGAGCAAAAGACCTTGTTTGAAAAGTTAGTAAGTCATGTTTAGGTTGCCAGATCATCCCCAAATTTCTGGACTTTTCCTGGTTAAGAGATGCCGTACCATCCACTTGTATTAAACTCTGAAGATCTTCACTATTAGTAACCCACTCGCGGAGAAATAGATGTGCATCCGCAAACAATCTGCGTGCTTGCCAGTATGCATACAACAAATCATCTTGACTATCGCTAGTACCCTGCAAATTGTCAATGTATAATCCGCGAGATAGTTTACTTGTGTCCTCATGAGTGTCAGCTAGATGTTTTCTGATTGTGGCATTTAACAAAAACTGCGAGCAAGTGGCCCCAAAGAGTACAACCCGAAAACGGTATATTATGATGGGACTTTCAGAGTCGCTAATGTCGCCAAACCAAAGAAAGCGGGTAACATCTCTATCTTCCTCCTTTAGCTTGACCATCAAGAATGCCTTCTCGATGTCACTGGTATAGGCATACTTCCCCAACCTAAACCGCAATAGATGTTGGGACAGGTCCGACACCATGGACGGACCTGTCAACAGGCAGTCATTCAGACTGGGTTGTTGTCCTTGGTGGGCAGAACAGTCATACACCACCCGTATTGGTGTGGTGACGCTGTCTTTCTTTACCCCATGATGGGCCAGATAGTGAACCCTACCCTTCTTACACGGTTCCCTGACATCGACTCTCTCTATAAAGCCCCTATCCTCATAACTCCGAAATACATCGTCATACGCCTGGCGCGTGCTCGGTTCGTTAGACAATTTCTGCTGCAATGCGCGCAAGCGACCTAATGCCAAACCATAGTTGGTAGGCAGGCTTATCTCACTGTTCTTCCAGGGTAAACTAACTTTATATTGCTTGTCTGAGGCACAGTAGCACACAGACTCGTCAAACCTTTGTAGCGCAACTTCCGAGTCATAATCAGTCTCCATAGGATTAATGCCTATGTGATCCAATCTCCACAGTCGTTCCAGGTCGAACTCGGCAGCCACCTTAGGGTCACTAGGTTGGGAATCCTCCCTTCCCAACTCCTCTGCCGCGGTTACATTGACTCTATATATCGAGACCGTGTCGACCAGGACCTTTGACTGTGTAGTATGCACCTTTCCGCTCATGCAGTATCCAAATTTAGTGGGGATTAAAATTACACCACACATCTTTTTAAATCCAGGGTATACTACTTCATAATAATGATCCACACCAAGTAGAACATGCACCTCACTCTGATTTCCCATGGGATCTGACAAGTTAACCCCTTTGCTTCGTAATGCGTGTTCCACCTTCTTCACACCCACAGATACATATTCTGGTAGGGTGTCTACTACGATACAAGTCATAAAGTACCGGTTTTTACGATAGAAATATGAAATCTCCGCTATCTCGTAGTCTTGTTTATCAGTAACCCCTGTGAAGCCCTGTAATCGAAGAGTCTCAGCCCCTACGATTCGGTGCTTCAATCCCACTAGTATGGACCTCTTTATAAAGGAACGTTGAGATCCTTGATCTAGAAGTACCCGACAAACTTTGTTACTGTCATTACCTTCCATGGGAATCTGTATTGTGGGCAATATAGTGGTGTCTTGCGTGCTACCTAGTGCCACAGTTGTAGTACCCTCATTTTTGACGTCTTTGACTTTATCTGCAGTAGGACACAACTTATCAAAGTGATGTCCTTTGCAGTGCCGACAGGGCCTTAAGTATGTAGCAGTACATTGTCCCTGCTTACCATGTTCTTTACTTAGACAACCTACACACAGCTTCAATCTTTTCGCCTGTGCTAGTTTTGTCTCATTTGTTGGGTATTTTATGCAGAAACTCCATTTATGTTTGTTGTTACATAGCTTACATAGAATCTGAGCAGGTTTCTTATACGCACCCTCTTTCTTTACTTTAGTCCCCACTGTCATGCTTACTGTTCCCCTCTTCTCCACATTCTCACTCCCTCCCGACACATACATTCTCCCTTTGTTCAACTGTAGATTATTGATCTCCTTACTGAACTGAGTTTTGAATTCCCCCAGCTCAAATGATCTTACCTTATCAAGTATTGCCATAGGAAGCTTCTGACGCAAGATAATGACTATCATTTCCTGCGTGGTAAGCCCTAGGGTGTCTAGCGATCGAGTATGGCACTCCATATTTGCCCTGAAGTTTGTCAACTCATCAACCTTATACTGTGGTTCTGCGAGCCCCAACAAGGCAACAACATGGGCCATCTTCAACTGCTCTCTATCCCCGTATGTGGACTCTAATAGGTGTACCGCTTCAAGATAACTACCACCCACTACTGCAAAACCCTCTATTAAATGTAAGGCCTCTCCTTCCATTTGTCCCTTCAGATAGTGAAACTTGCGGACATTATCCAAAGAGGATTCATGAACCGTAGATCGAAATACGTCCCAGAAAGCTAACCACTCGGTTAACTTGCCCCCAAATGTAGGAAGATTGAGCTTTGGGAGGTGTACAGTATGTTTTGGTTCAGCCCTTCTATGGGCCTCATCATCGCCTCCCTTCTTACTTGCGACAGCACGCTGTAATAGGTACTTCGCTCTAAAGACAGGTTCGTCATAGAGGGCGCGATTATCACACTCTGTAACTATCTCTTCCTCCTCTGTCATGTCAGCCACAATCACCTCACTCAGAGCCGTAATACGACCGTGGGTAACCTGGACGTTTTCTAACCTAGCCTCTAATTCCTCTAGTTCAGCAGTAGTGATGAAAGTGTTGACGTCCACAATTAACCTATTTATTACTCCCCGAAGTCCCGCCCTTTGATTTTTAGGGGCTTTGATCAGCACCCCACTAGACGGTGTCTCTTTACCGTTTTTATCCATTTTGCTTGCGAGCTTATAGGCTATGTATCTAAATATTACGTTACAAAAACAACGGCCAAATAATAGGCTACTTAAGAGACGCCAACCGGCGGACTTCTATGTTATGGAGAAAAAATAGTACACTAAATAGCAATACTTACTAATGGATCATATTGAACAAGAACAAATGTTAGGTCAGGTCATATGTCACAGGAAGTCCGAAACGGAAAAGAAAATTATTGGGGAAAGACGATGGGTGGGAAGCAGGACTTAGGCAAGCGCAATGATACAACCCTGCATTCCGGCTCTAACCATCGCTTGGCTAGCCTTGCCAGTTTATCATAGAGTTGTTCCTGCATCCTGTTATATGTTCCCTTGTTCATTGCCTTAAAATCCCTTACTGGTAGCTAATTCCCGGGTCTGGGCACCAATGTGGTAAACTATCAATGGAAGTTAAATATTACTAAGCTATAATGAATCAAATCAAATCAATCTAAATGAAAACTACTCTATATCTAAATTGAATTCAATCTGAAACAAGCTAATTTATATCCAAAGGTCTCACATAATAAATGTATATATAGGGTAAGGTTATAAGGGTTAATATTAGCCAGGAATTAACTCACCAATAGTTCCACGTGGCAATGAGGCAAGGGAGAACGTTTTACCCAATATGGCGGTGGACAATGGGGAACGAGACTTCGGTCCCGAGACACTAGTCAAGTTAAAGAAAGAATAAATGATTACATGGGAATGGACATGAAAATTATGCTTATCTATCAGTCAGTCATGATGTCGATGAGAGCGTCGTGATGGTGTAGCTGTGTGTATTGCTGTATGTGTATTGTGATTAGAGGCACAAAAGCACGATCAACTGAGGGCGGAAAATTAGATGTTAACTGGTTGGTGTTCGTGAAGGCTCTCACGTACCTCAAAAGCACACCTTGCTGCCTTGGCAAACCGCCAGGAGCCCAAATTATCGTACCGCATTTAGGTTGCTCTATACGATAAATTATATTAATATATACGATAAATTCATATATACTACATAAGACCATGGCAATATTGCTTAATAGAATATTAGGCCTTTTATAACTTAACTTATTTACAATCTTATAATATACGATCTACTCGTCCTACGTCGTTCTGTAGGAGAGATCATGACGTCACAGAGACATAAGAGATCACAAAAGAGTCATATTCTATCGTATTTATACGATACACACTCTAACTAACCTAACACACTCTGATTAACCTAACACACTCTATATTAACCTAACACTCTAAATAACCTAACACACTCTAACTAACCTAACACACTAGCTAACCTAACGCACTCTACATTAACCTAATGCACTCTATATTAACCTAACGCACTCTACATTAACCTAACACATTCTTGTTAACCTAACACACTCAACCTAACCTATACACTCTAACTAACCTAACGCACTCTACTTAACCTAACGCCTCTAAACCCCAAAACGGCCAGCCAAGAATTCACACCAAAACCCTCAATCGGCTCGTTTTTTCTATAGGAAAAAACTCACTACTCATTATTTGGCTCCAAAACCATAAGTCGGCTCGTGTTTTCCTGGCTCGCTTCGCTCGCCAAGAAAAAACTTGTTACTCAATTTTTCGCACCAAAATCCTCAATCGGCTCGCTTTTGGGCTCCAATTTTTGGCTCGTTTTTCGCACCAAAACCATCAATCGGCTCGTTTTTTCCTGGCTTGCTTCACTCACCAAGAATAAACTCACTACTCATTATTTTTTCACCACAACCCTCAATCGGCTTGTTTATGGCACCAAAACCATAAGTCGGCTTGTTTTTTTCTGTCTCGCTTCGCTCGCCAAGAAAAAACTTACTACTCAATTTTTCGCACCAAATCCCTCAATCGGCTCATGTTTTTCCTGGATCGCAACTCGCTACTCTATTTTGGGCTCCAAAACCAGAAATTGGCTCGTTAGATAGATAGATAGATAGATAGTTAGATAGATAGATAGATAACAGATAGATAGATAGATAACATAGATAGATAGTTAGTTAATTCTTTATTTCATAAAAGGTTACATGGTAATATTTTACATATATACAGATGGACTCAGACTCAAATCTTTATTTCATAAAAGGCAACTCAGTTAACTTTTTACATATATACAATAGAGATAACAGTAACCTCATACATTACCGCATTCTAGGTTCATGGTTTTGTACAAACATAATTCTTGACTTGATAGCATTTATATAATTAGTTTTCAAATCTGATACGTCATATTCATGTAATAGGATATGGTTAACTTCCTTTCCTAACGATAGGTATTCATCAAGGTTTAATAATCATTTCTGTAAAAACTTGCAAGGTTTTAGGAGACATTTGTGAGCAAATCTAATTTTTAACCAATTCATTAAATGATTAAATGTCATTAGTCCAGCCAATTCACATGCATGATGATTACTTTCCCAATATTTTAATTTCAGCATTTTCTTTATTGCTTTGTGGTAACCAATTGCAAATTGCTTAAGAGGAAGTTTGCACTTTTTGTTATAAAACCATAATTCAGAACCATAAAAAACTTGAGCAGTAACTTTGGAACAACTGAGTAAAAACCCTAACATTAACATTAGAAAATTTACGTAAAATACAATTAAATTCATTATAAAACTTGTTACGAAACCTAATTACGTCCTTGTTATTATTTAAATTATCATCTATTATAAACCCTAGATACTTTTGTTCATTAACAACATTCAATATCTCTCCACATAGCATCAACTTTGGCTTTAAGTTTTTATCTTTATTGTCTTTGAAATACATGCATGATGATTTATTAATATTAATGTCAATATCAATTTATTTTGCTTCATTTCCAAGCATATTTAGTAAAAACTGTAATCCCGATGACGATGGTGCTAATACAACAATATCGTCAGCGTAAGCATTAATATTACTTGATATATTTCCTAGTGTGCACCCCTTTTTACATTTAGACACTTTTTCAATCAGCTTATCTATATAAAGATTAAATAATATCGGAGACAAGACTCCTCCCTGTCTTACTCCATTCATTATTTTCCAGGGGTTTGATATTGAGTCATTATGTTTAGTAGCAACCAGTTGATTTCTATAAAGATATAATATTATGTTCGCATAAAAGTGTGGAATACCTGCTTCAATAAGTTTACTTATTAATGTGAAATGATTAACTTAATCAAAAGTTTTTTTTTAAATCAATGAAAGCTGTATAAACATTTGAGTCTTCTAATCTGTATCTTAAAATTGTTTCTTTAAAAATCATAGATAGATAGTCAGTCAGTCATAATTTTATTTCATAAAAAGACATATACATACACTTTTTACAGAGTTATTTACGTAATCTACATTAAGCTAAAAGTCCTTAGCGCATAGTTGGTTCTGTGTTCTGTACATAAACAATTCTTGATCTGATAGCATTGATATCATTTAGCAATAAGTTAGTAAATCCATACTCATGTAGGATTATTTTTTCAACATCCTTTACAAGAAAAGATCTATGTAACATGTAATACATGTTCTTCTCTATAAAACTACATGGCTTTATGAGATTTCTATATACAAATCTTATTTTCATCCTGTTAACCAAATGCTTAAACACCATCAATCCACATTCTCTACAAGCACTGTGGTTGCTCTCCCAGTACTTCATATTCAATATTTTCTTTATTGCCTTGTGGTATCCAATGGAAAACTGCTTAAATGGTATATAATATTTTCTATTAGTAAACCAAAGTTCAGCGCCATAAAAATTCAAACAGTAGCTTTGAAATAAATTAAAAAATACTTCAGTACTCGTGTTGCTAAACTTTCTTAAAAGACAATTAAACTCATTGTAAAACTTATTTCTGCATCTTATCATATCCAAGTCATTATTAAGATTACAATCAATTATAAAACCCAAATATTTGTATTCAGAAACAATATTTAATTTGTTATTGTCTAAATATATGAAAGGATTCATTTCCTGTCCATACTTATATTTAAAGATCATACATACTGATTTTGCAGAGTTAATAGATAAGTCTAGTTGTTTAATTTCATGATCCATAATATCTATCAATGTTTGCAGACCTCTAACCGAAGGAGCCAATATTACAAGATCGTCTGCATAGGCGATCATATTGCTGACTTGTAAACCTAGTCTACCGCCTACATTACTTGCAGATAATTTACTTAATAAGTCATCAATATAAATTGAAAACAACAAGGGAGATAAAAAACCCACCCTATCTCACTCCATTTTTCATAGACCATTCAGTTGAAATTGAATCTTTAAATTTGACAACAACATGTTGGTTTCTGTAAAAGTAAAATCAAATATTAACCAAGAAATTTGGTACTCCTAGTTTTAAAAGCTTATTTGCAAGTTTGAAATGATTCACCTTATCAAAAGCTTTTGTCAGGTCAATAAAACATGAACAACATTAGATCCCTCCGTGGTGTACCTTAAAATAGTTTCCTTGAGAACTAAACATGCAGTAGAAGTAGAATACCTCTCTCTAAATCCATGCTGCCTATCATTTAAACTAACATATCTTAAAATGTTGTACTTCAAGCAGTATTCAAATACCTTCAATAATATTTGCGATAACGTAATTGATCTATAATTTTCAAGTGATGTATTATCTTTATACTTATCTTTCAACAAGGGTACCATAATTCATTCTTAGAGGCATACAACTATGTATAACACAAGAAGAAATAAACTTTGCAATTACTACTATCAATTCGTTTGTGCAATACTTTAAATGAAAAGAATGTATATTATCTGGGCCAATACCACAATTGAGGTCAGATATTGCTGTAGATACATCATGACTATTTACCTTACCAAATATTTCACCATCACGTACATTTTTCACCAATTTATCTATCATGAAGTCATCATCATTCTGACATTTACAATCATCATAATTATACATGTTTAAACTTATTGGAAAATTTCTCTACAATACATTTTGGGTCACATTCTCCATCTATTTTCATACTTACAAAAACTTTATTATTCTTTATTTGTCTAACCTCTTTCCAAAATGATTGCAAATTGTGATTAGATAGAGATTGAGCTAACTTATTTATTAGATAGATAGATAGATAGATAACAGATAGATAGATAGTTAACATAGATAGATTGATAGATAGATAGATATATAGATAACATAGATAAATATATAGGTAGATAGTTAGAATACATAGATAGATAGATAAATAGATATGATAAATAGATTGGTAGATAGATAGATAGAAAGATAACATAGATAAAGAGATAGATAGATAACATAGATAGACTGATAGATAGATAGATAGAGAGATAGATAAAAGATAGATAGATAGATAGACAGATAGATAGATAGATAGATAGATAGATAGATAGTCAGTCAGTCATAATTGTATTTCATAAAAAGACATACATACACTTTTTACTGAGTTATTTACATAATATACATTAAGCTAAAAGTCCTTAGCGCATAGTTGGTTCTGTGTTCTGTACATAAACAATTCTTGATCTGATAGCATTGATATTATTTAGCAATAAGTTAGTAAATCCATACTCATGTAGGATTATTTTTTCAACATCCTTTACAAGAAAAGATCTATGTAACATGTAATACATGTTCCTCTCTATAAAACTACATGGCTTTATGAGATTTCTATATACAAATCTTATTTTCATCCTGTTAACCAAATGCTTAAACACCATCAATCCACATTCTCTACAAGCACTGTGGTTGCTCTCCCAGTACTTCATATTCAATATTTTCTTTATTGCCTTGTGGTATCCAATGGAAAACTGCTTAAATGGTATATAACATTTTCTATTATTAAACCAAAGTTCAGCGCCATAAAAATTCAAACAGTAGCTTTGAAATAAATTAAAAAATACTTCAGTACTCGTGTTGCTAAACTTTCTTAAAAGACAATTAAACTCATTGTAAAACTTTTTTCTGCATCTTATCATATCCAAGTCATTATTAAGATTACAATCAATTATAAAACCCAAATATTTGTATTCAGAAACAATATTTAATTAGATATTGTCTAAATATATGAAAGGATTCATTTCCTGTCCATACTTATATTCATTCTTAGAGGCATACAACCATGTACAACACAACAAGAAATCAACTTTGCAATTACTACTTACTAGATAGATAGATAGATAGATAACAGATAGATAGATAGATAGATAGATAACATAGATGGATAGATAGATAGATAGATAACATAGATAGATAGATAGATAGATAACAGATAGATAGAAAGATAAATAGATAGATAACATAGATAGAGATAGATAGATAAGATAAATAGATTGATAGATAGCGTAGATAGATAGCCTAGACAGAGAGAGTGAGTAAAGTGTTACGTCCTGGGATATATAAACACTGGGCTCTTTCTATTGGACTAGGTATGCGGCAACAAGCAACAACGGAAAACGCTAGATCCAACCCTTATCTATAAACCCAGGCAACAAACCACCCTAAACCGTCAAGAGTCCTGCCTGGACAACAAGGTATCCTATGACTCAGTTACAGGGTGCACGCACTATAGACTGCTGATAGTCAAGCAGGCTATATAAAAGATCACACAATTAAGTTGACTTAAAGCTTCAAGGAAAAGATAGATAACGGAATTAAATTGCAGAAACAATTTAATAACAAACTAGAAAAAAGTACATTTAACGTTGCGTTAATTAATACAACTAATCACCCCTGCGTGAGAGAAGGTGAAAGCAAACAGTCCTCAAAACATCGTACAGGTAGACAAGATGCAGGTTTCTAAACTGCATGCGGCTACTGTAGGATCTGATGCTTAGCAAAGAAAGTACGTTACGGATTTAGAGAACTCTTAACTCATAAGCAGGAATATATACTAGTGATAGGCCATACAGTGTATAATGGCATAGGTATAATTAAATAAAGGCAGCAACTCGCAACATAACCACATACAGGTGTGCTTCTCACTCTTAGTCAGGCAAGCCTGCTCGGCCAGAGTCTCTAAGCCACACCCTGACTCACAATGCTCACAACAACGGTAAACTGTGGCACAATAACAAGCATGCAGAAATAATAAACCCCTAGCTGTTAATCTGCCAGGTGGCAGAGGTCTAGCCGGAAGGATATAGGCTTCGGATACCCGGGCTGAGCCACCTGCTCTAGCCTAGGGACGTTCCCAAGTCTGTGCGCCAAATTACTCTAATTGAAAGGGTGCTCTCTTGAGAGACTCAGATCCCAAGTATCTGACTCTCTCCTGGCGACCCTAAAACGAAAGCAAGACGTGCTAGCACAGTGCTGAGTGGACTAGGCAAGGGCCCTCACACAACACAACACTAGACACACAGGGACACAGACAGAAAATGCCCCCCGACTCCCACGGGTATCCTAGTAAAGTCGTTCGGGTCCACAGGACTCGCACCAGCAGACTTTACTTAAAGGATCACAAAAAGCCTCCCCTCCGGTCTAGCCCCTGCTCACCTGCCACAAGAACACACTAGCAAGCATGAAACCACCAAATATGAGACAACAAAAAAGCTTCCTAGGTCTCATTAACAATTGCATCTCTGCATAAGGCCCAAAAACCTATCTAGTTATCTGAGAGCTCGTCGTTAATACAATAATAGATATAAGGTCTATCAAGGGGATGGGATAATTAAATAGATTGGTGAAGTAGTGGAAGGAAGGTATACAAAATAAGAGAGAAAGTTTCTAAGTGGGTTTGAGAGGGATAGATATCAAGGGGGTCCGAAGGGTACGACAGTGAGGTGAGCTCTGAGTCTTGAATCTGTCTGGACCCCACCCTAGGCATGCGAAATACATCCCATGCTTGGCAACACTCAACAACAGTTGCCGGGTCAAAATCCTCTACCCCTTGCATGAGTCGAAACTAAGCCTAATGATGCGATCAAATTGGCAACATCAGGCTCGTCCCAAGCTAGACTCTCCGCGCGAAGCAACGTCCTCCAGCCGGTCTCTCTCTCCCGCTCGTCTCCTCCCACTCTCACTAGACTTACATCTTATATATTATAATGAAACAATCAACTATCGAGAATAAAATATACTAAGATGTGTTGGTTAAGAATAAGGGCAGCTACAAGCTGTGAAACAACATAAGAATATCCCAGACATTAGTTACATTGTCGTAGGATATATACTAAGGAAAAGCCTGCCGGCCGGCTGCCGCCAGCCGGTTTCTAAACGGCTGGGCAGCCGACACTCGCGCATGCCCGTACGTGGCTACTATGCAGGAGCGTCACACCTCCCCCAAGATATAAGACACTTGACTAAGTTCTTCATATCTAACAGAAAGCTTATCATAGTACCACACACTGTTGCGACACAAGGCACTATATATAAAAAAATAAGGACTGTGCACTCCACCGAGCAAGTTCAACTAACTTAGCGACAATAAGCGAAAACATTCAACTTAGATACTGCTACAACATCTTATACACAATTCTACACGTTATAAAAATAAAGAGTTTTTATAAGGTTTTTGCTTTTTTAATTTGTTTTTTTCGGCTGAACTACAGTGACAGCCTATTTTCCTCCACACTCAACCCTCAATACTGTAGCAGTCTAACCAACATCATCCACCCTTGATAGACAATCCGCTATCACGTTATCAGAACCGGCAATATGGCGTATGTCCAAATTATACTCCTGAAGCATGAGTGACCACCTGGTCAGCCTCATATTCCGGTTATGAAACTGATTCAAGAATTTCAGAGGGTGATGATCGGTATAAACCACTACGACTGGTCCGAAAGCAGGAACATATACATCGAAGTGCCTGAGCGCCAGCACTATCGCCAGGAGTTCTTTTTCAATTACAGAGTAATTCCTTTGTGCACTATTGAATTTTTTACTGTAAAAACTCACTGGATGTTCGATACCTTCATCATCTGTCTGTAACAAGACAGCCCCAGCCCCTACGCCACTGGCATCAGTCGCCAGCTGAAAAGGTCTGCTGAAGTCCGGGGCCCTGAGTATGGGGTGGGTACATAACAGGTGTTTCACCAAGGAAAATGCCTCTGCACACTCAGGAGACCACCGGAACTTCTTGTCCTTAGATAATAAGTCAGTTATAGGTGCAAGTACAGTCGAATAGCCTTTGATGAAGCAACGATAATAGCCTATCATACCTAGAAACCGCATGATTTGTTTCTTAGTCGTAGGCTGGGGAAACTGATCGATGGCTTTGATCTTTGTCTGTGGAGGGCACACCTGACCCATCCCCACCTCGAACCCCAGGTACAAAACTGTGGCTTTGACAAAATTGCACTTACCCAGGTTTACCACCAAACCTGCTTCATTCAGTTTATTAAAAAGCTGTCCGATGTGAGCACAGTGACTGTTAAAATCATTGTCGTATATTATGACATCATCTAGGTACACCGTACAGTTGGGAATGTCGGCTACAATGTCGTTCATTAATTTCTGAAACGTTGCAGGGGCATTTTTCAGCCCGTATGGCATAACATGGCAACGATATGTGGCACCGTCCACCTCAAACCCACACACCTCTCGCGCTCGCTCAGACAAGGGCACTTGCCAATAACCCTTAACAAGGTCTATCTTAGTGAGGAACTTGGCTTTTCCTATCTTATCCACACTGTCGTCCACGCGAGGGAGAGGGTAGGCATTTGTGGGGTTAAACCATTCAACCTGCGGAAATCTATACAAAACCGCACCTTTCCATCTGGTTTCGGCTGCAGTGTGACTGGGGAAGTCCACCTTACTGCACCCTCAGAAATCAGCCCACGTTTCAGCATATAATCCAGCTCTTCCCTAAGTGCTGGTAATTTAATAGGGGGAACACGGTATGGCACTGATTTAAAGGGCGGGTGGTCCCCAACATCGACATCGTGCACCGCTTGAGTAGTGAGGCCAGGATGCTCCGCGAAAACAGCTGGGTTTGAATCAAACAAGTGCTGCACAGCTACACGCTGTTGCTCAGGCAGGTGCACTATCAACTCGTGAGCCACTTGTCTAGAATTCCCCGCCCACTGATCCGCGGAAACATGACAATCCCAATTATCCTCCCCCGCAGCTTGACTGTCCCTTCCTCCTTCTCCACCACGATCGCTGCAGATCAACACCGGGACAGTGAGAGGCTCGGAGGGGCGCCTCACATACTCACCAGGCTGCGCATCCCCATCGCTCTCCAGTTCGATAGCACCATTACCACACGCCCTGACTTCAGGATCTTCCAGCTGCAAGGAACATATATCAGCAGGTGCGAGATTATCCAAGTTCATCTTAAATAATTTATTTTCACCTCCAATGTCCCTCTGAGCCATCCTTTCCTCACGCTGCGCATAACGATGCTGTCGCAGAGTCTCTTCCTGCCCTGCACCTGCACTAGCGGTGACAGGCCCCGGGGCCTCTCCAAACTCTAACATAGGTGCCAATAATGAGTCACCAAGAAACACTGCCGGCTCAAAACTCTCCAATTGACCAACACTTCCCGTTTTCTTGTGACCTTTCCTATGCGGTGTGATAGACTGAGGTGGTGGCTGCAAGGCTCCGGATGTCTGAGAACGCGTCACAACACACGCCATAGTTTGTACGCTACACGTCTCAACCCACTCCTGTTCCTCCCTACTAACGTCGGCCGCCTTCTCGGCAACGACCAAGGGTGAAACCTTAGAAGCAGGCACCGCAAAGTCGTTGCCGAGGAGGAGGTCGACGCCCCCAACAGGCAAGTTCTCTACAATTCCTACATCCAGGTCCTTCGCCACACCACCCACCTCCAGCTCCATCCGCACCAGCGGGTAGGACTTCGTAGCATTGATCCCCTGAACTACCACCACCCGAGCAGCGTTAATCGGTCTACCAGTAAAGTTCCTTAACAAGGTCTGAGAAGCCCGAGTATCACGCAATAGCTTAACTCCTCGCCTTTCGCCAGCCCACCTCACAAAACCATGCCCTCTATGACCCCCAAAGACGTCGCGGACAGGGTTCGAGCCTTCCGGACTCTTGAACACAGGCTGTGTCCCAACCTCTGACGAACTACCCTTGGCAAACTCAGAAGATATAGGCGACACCCCTATGCTGCGGGCCAATGACACAACCTTGTTGGTGGCTTGTTCGGACAAGCATTTGCAAAGTGACCCTCCTTGTGACATGCAAAGCACTCTTTACTCTTTGGTTTCCTTTGGAGTGGGAGGTACCATTAGACTTCTTATACGGGACGGTATTTGGTTTATGTTCAGTTTTATTGTCAGTGCTACATGGTTTTGTGTATTTATGTGTATCAAAATTCTTGGGAGGGGGAGGGGTACGATCCTTTGCACCCGACTCACTCCTAGCTGCTGCTTCGCACCCTCGAATTAATGACAGTCGGCGGTCAGCCATTTCTGCTGCCTCCTGGAGAGTTCTAGGATTTTTTTCCTTTATATTTAATGTTAAGTCCCCGCCTGTGCACTTAAAGAACTGCTCCAAGAGAACCAGCTCACTCAACTCCTCAAAAGTAGCTGCCCTCTCAGAACGCAGCCAATGTCGTAGTGCATCAGACAAGTCCCGGGCGTGTTCTAGGAAGGTACTATCCTTGCCCTTAGTAACACCCCGAAACTTCAAGCGGTAAGTTTCTGGTTGTAACTCATAGGCCCGTAGCACAGCCTTCTTTAGCTCATCATAAACTACACAGGACTCTAAAGGTAGTGCATCATATGCTTTTAGCCCCTTTCCTAGGAGTCTTGATGAAACTAATGCTGCCCACTTTTCCTGAGGCCACTGGTGTTCCTGACACTTCTTCTCAAATCGCATAAAAAACTCAGTCACACATGATTCATCGAACACAGGAACTAGTTTAAGCAGGTGCGACAATGATTGGTCCCGATGTCTGTTACCTCCCCCAATATTTCGCCCTGCTACCTCCACTCGAGATCTCTCCAGCTCCCTGTCAGCCCGATACCTAGTAGACTCTGCCTGCAGTTCAGCCTCTCGTATAGCTGTTCTCTCTGCGGCCTCAGCCTGAGCTCTAGCAACCTCAGCCTGCACACTAGCCTGTCTCTCGGCAGCCCCAACCTTGGCCATCTCAAGCCGAAACAACAAATCTGGAGTTAACCCTTGAGGAGGGGAAGGTGCATTTAATGGAGAGGGTCCCTGTGATTGAATTCCACGCTGCCATTGACCATCAACTTGGGGGTATGTACTAAATTCAGGCACCCTGACGTTTGATACGGCGGTAGAGTGGAGGGGGGGCTGGGGACCGGGGCCCCCAGTCGCCTCTCCACCCAGGTCTCTCCCTTCTAAACCCAATATCAAAGTCCTCAGCTGATCTTTCCTCATGCCACGTAAACCCTGGTGACCCTGAAGACCTGCCACACACTTTAAGCCATACTTATTCAGCTTCAACACCCTGGCAGTGGTAAGGGGCACCTCTAAAAATCTTCTAGCACCCTCCTCGCTATCGACTAGCCACTCCACAGGTCTTTCTCCCTCCGAGCCCGTATCGTGACCTGACCCACCACTGTGTTCTGATGTATTAGACATGTTTGTGTACTGCAGTAATTATCACGGTTATAGAATGTGCCTTATCTCCTATGCAAGTATGTATATACTAATGTTATTTAAAGTCTTTAATGTGTTATATTGGTTGCTCCAAAAAAAAAATCTATGTCCACTGTATTCCTCTAATCATAAGGAATCTCAAAACAAATGACCACAATATTCCTCTGTTCAGTAAATCCTATGCAAGGTCGCCATTTGTTACGTCCTGGGATATAACACACTGGGCTCTTTCTATTGGACTAGGTATGCGGCAACAAGCAACCAACGGAAAACGCTAGATCCAACCCTTATCTATAAACCCAGGCAACAAACCACCCTAAAAACCGTCAAGAGTCCTGCCTGGACAACAAGGTATCCTATGACTCGGTTATAGGGTGCACGCACTATAGACTGCTGATAGTCAAGCAGGCTATATAAAAGATCACACAATTAAGTTGACTTAAAGCTTCAAGGAAAAGATAGATAACGGAATTAAATTGCAGAAACAATTTAATAACAAACTAGAAGAAAGTACATTTAACGTTACGTTAATTAATACAACTAATCACCCCTGAAAGAAGGTGAAAGCAAACAGTCCTCAAAATATCGTACAGGTAGACAAGATGCAGGTTTCTAAACTGCATGCGGCTACTGTAGGATCTGATGCTTAGCAAAGAAAGTACGTTACGGATTTAGAGAACTCTTAACTCTAAGCAGGAATAATACTAGTGATAGGCCATACAGTGATAATGGCATAGGTATAATTAAATAAAGGCAGCAACTCGCAACATAACCACATACAGGTGTGCTTCTCACTCTTAGTCAGGCAAGCCTGCTCGGCCAGAGTCTCTAAGCCACACCCTGACTCACAATGCTCACAACAACGGTAAACTGTGGCACAATAACAAGCATGCAGAAATAATAAAACCTAGCTGTTAATCTGCCACCTGGCAGAGGTCTACCTGTAAGAATATAGGCTACCGATACCCGGGCTGCGCCACCTGCTCTAGGCTAAGGACGTTCCCAAGTCTGTGCGCCAAATACTCTAATTGAAAGGGTGCTCTCTTGAGAGACTCAGATCCAAGTATCTGACTCTCTCCTGGCGACCCTAAAATGATGAAGCAAGACGTGCTAGCGCAGTGCTGAGTGGACTAGGCAAGGGCCCTCACACAACACAAAACACTAGACACACAGGGACACAGACAGAAAAATGGCCCCCCGACTCCCACGGGTATCCTAGTAAAGTCGTGCGGGTCCACAGGACTCGCACCAGCAGACTTTACTTAAACCCGTGGAGCCCCGGTCACCAGAACCCGGCCGGTTTTCAAAAAATGGTTTTATTCCAGAAACAATAGCGAATGGGTTAGGAATGAAGGAAAAAACCCTCAAAAAGGTTAAAAAATGGTCCTACAGCGACCCGAAAACGGATTTTACAATCTTGAAGGTAATATCCCAAAAAAAACAGGTTATTGCGCACCGCGCGCACTCGCCACAACCATGCGGCGGTTTGCGTGGATACAGAAACATACAAATCTGAGCCCTGGCTCCACCTTAGGTCACGGTCGCCTAGGAGTCGCGGGTACATCGCCGACGCGTCAGGCGCGTCGCTGGGGCTGTACGGGTTAAAGGATCACAAAAAGCCTCCCCTCCGGTCTAGCCCCTGCTCACCTGCCACAAGAACACACTAGCAAGCATGAAACCACCAAATATGAGACAACAAAAAAGCTTCCTAGGTCTCATTAACAATTGCATCTCTGCATAAGGCCCAGAATCCTATCTAGTTATCTGAGAGCTCGTCGTTAATACAATAATAGATATAAGGTCTATCAAGGGGATGGGATAATTAAATAGATTGGTGAAGTAGTGGAAGGAAGGTATACAAAGTAAGAGAGAAAGTTTCTAAGTGGGTTTGAGAGGGATAGATATCAAGGGGGTCCGAAGGGTACGACAGTGAGGTGAGCTCTGAGTCTTGAATCTGTCTGGACCCCACCCTAGGCATGCGAAATACATCCCATGCTTGGCAACACTCAACACAGTTGCCGGGTCAAAATCCTCTACCCCTTGCGTGAGTCGAAACTAAGCCTAACGTTGTGATCAAATTGGCAACATCAGGCTCGTCCCAAGCTAGACTCTCCGCGCGAAGCAACGTCCCCAGCCGGTCTCTCTCTCCCGCTCGTCTCCTCCCACTCTCACTAGACTTACATCTTATATATTATAATGAAACAATCAACTATCGAGAATAAAATATACTAAGATGTGTTGGTTAAGAATAAGGGCAGCTACAAGCTGTGAAACAACATAAGAATATCCCAGACATTAGTTACATTGTCGTAGGATATATACTAAGGAAAAGCCTGCCGGCGGCTGCGCAGCCGGTTTCTAAACGGCTGGGCAGCCGACACTCGCGCATGCCCGCACGTGGCTACTATGCAGGAGCATCACAAAAGGTACAAAGGAGTACAAAGGAAATCAAGCAATAACAGATCTAGTGACCCTTCTAGGTTGCTTGTCCTCCAAAACACTGAGGATCAAGTGTCCAAACAGTGGTTTAGAGTGGGCACAGGAACATTGGAAAGGGAATTACTGCCCTGGAACTAATGTCTGTGGCAGGATTAGGAAGTTAGTAGGGGACAGATGGGTTAGTAACTGAGGGGGGGATAAAATAAAGTTATTAATTTACAAATGCAGTCAGTCGCGGGTTTGATGCGAGATATTTGTCTAGGCGGGGTTTAAATGAATCAACGGTGATGCAGTCTATATCGTTTCGGGGTAGCCCATTCCACAAGTTGACAACTCGATTGAAGAAGAAATTCTTAGATTCGTGTGAGTTAAAAGATTTACCAATAATTTTGCAACCGTTTCCCTGCGTGTAATTAGATTGGTCGATAGTGAAGTACTTACTACAGTTCATATTGTCGATGCCTTTGATGATTTTGAACACTTGAATGAAGTCACCTCTTAATCTGCGTTGGGTTAAAGGAAATAGATTTAATTCTCTAAGACGCTCTTCGTATGGTTTGTTCTTTAGGCTAGGTATCATTTTGGTAACTCTACGTTGAACTCGTTCTAGCTTGTTTATCTTTTTGGTAATAAGGGCACCAGGATGGAACGCAGTTTCCAGAAGAGCGGACTAAGATTGTAAAGGAGGATTAAGACTTCCTTGGATTTAGCTCAAATGACCTGCTATAAAGCCAATTATTTTGTTTGCCTTCTTAACTTCTTCTGAACATTGTTTGACTCGGTGTTAGGTTACTCGATATTGTTACTGCCAGAGCGGTTTGTCTGTTTACATACTTAAGGTGAGTGCCATACATCCAATAGTTTGCTTTCTCATTTAGGTATCCGATATGTAGTACTTTACATTTATCCGCATTGAAACTCATTTGCCAAATTTGGGCCCAACATTTCAATTTATCTAGATTGTGTTGCATATCGTCAACTTGTTCTTTTGAGAGTACGCTATTTGCAATTTTTGTATCGTCAGCAAATTTTGAGATTGTACAGGTGAGACCCTCATCTATGTCGTTGATGTAAATTAGAAAGAGAATTGGTCCTAGTACCAATCCCTGGGGTACCCCGCTACTTACATTGGTCCATTTAGATGCCTTACCGTCTATGACTACTCTTTGCTTTCTGTCGCTGAGCCAAATTTCTATCCATTTCAACACACCGTCTTGTATTCCATGCGCTTTTAGTTTTAGCAGTAAACGTTTGTGGGGAACTTTGTCAAAGGCCTTTTGAAAATCAAGGTATATAATATCTACAGCTTTACTCTCATCGTAGAGGTTGAGGATATCGTGGAAGAAGTCTAAGAGGTTTGTTAAGCAGGAACGTTTTTTACGAAAGCCGTGTTGAGTATCTTTAAGTATGTTATTTTCCTCTAAGTGATTTACGAGTCTGTCTCTTATGACCGTTTCTAGCATTTTACATACAACTGAGGTTCAGCTAATTGGACGATAGTTACTGGGTAGGGATTTGCTGCCTTTTTTGAATATCGGTGTTACGTTGGCTAGCTTCCACTGATCAGGCATAGTTCCAGACTGCAAGGATTTATTGAATAGTAATGTCAGTGGTTTGGAGAGCTCATCCTTAGCTTCCATCAGAACTCTAGGTGAGATTGTATCAGGTCCAGGCATTTTATTTACCTTGAGTTTATCTAAACAATTCAATACTTCTCTCTCTGTAATGGTGATATTGCTTAGAACATCTGAATTATCAATCTGAATCGGCGATGGTGTAGGGATATCACTGAGGTCTTCTGTTGTAAAAACTGATGCAAAGAAGGTATTGAGGGCATTACTCATTTGTACTTCGTCTTTGGTGTATTCTCCATTTTCATCGACTAACGGTCCAACAGTTGAAGTAACTACTTTTTTCTTTCTGATATAACTATAGAATTCTTTCGGGTTTGTTTTACTTTGAGTCGCAATATGTAACTCTAAGGTCTTTTTACTTTGCTTAATTCACTTTTTGGCTTTGCGTCGTAGCTCTACAAATTTCACCCGTTCTTCGTCATTTTGTGAGGATTTTAATCTATCATTAGCAAATTTGTTAGCAAGCAGGCAGTTTGAAATATCTTTATTCCACCATTTGGGCTTATTATTATGGCCTGGACGCCGTATTTTCGATGGTATGCAGTCTTGCACTGCTTTTAGGTAAGTGGTTTCGAATAACTTCCAAGATGTATTTATGTCGTTATTTTTAATTAAAAAGCTCCAGTCAGTTTCTTTAAACATAGCTCTAAGTTTATGGAAGTGTGCTTTCTTGAAATTAGGGACTTTTTCGATGCTACTAATTGGTTCGTTACTAGTAAACTTTAAAGTGAAAGTTATCGTACGATGGTCGCTGTTACTGAATTCATCACCAACATTCAAATTCTCTATTAATTCTTCTTTGTTGCAAGTACAATGTCAAGAACGTTATTACCACGGGTCGGCGTTCGAACAAATTGATAAAGCGAACTCTCTTGCAAGTTCATATACAAGTCATGTCCGGAGTGTGAAGTAAGAGTATCGCCCCACTTGGTCACAGGTAAATTAAAGTCGCCAAAAATTACGGTATCTTGTGAGTTACTTACATCTGCAATTTGTTCGTAAATTTCTCGGTCAGTTTGCACTGATTGAGCTGGAGGTCTGTATATTAATGCAAGTATTATTTTTATACCTTCATTATTCTTTATTAGCACAAAAGATGTGTCGACGTTCAAAATTTGAGGTTTTGACAAGAGGGTAGGGTTAAGACTTTCTTTGATATTATGGCTAATTTAGATAAGTGGACTGTATATTTGATAATGAAGAAGTATTAACCATATAGAAATATATAATTACCCTTAGATGAACTCAGCTGGTGATTGGAGGATGGCGGAAAATAGGCTAGATAACTGGAAGTGGTTAGTATAGTAAACAAAGTATGAAAGAGGCTACAATAGGCTAGGATAGGCTAGATATTTACGTTAAGTTGTGCTAAGTAACGAAGATGATAGATGTAATGACTATATGGAATATGAGATGAAAGTGAAGCGAAAACACCTGATTATGAAACTATATGAAGAAGGCTTAGCGTGTGTAGCTGGGACGGAGGTTGGTTGGAGAGTGAGCGAGCGCGTTATGTTCGTCTCTGTCGTGACATACCGCGCACGCGCATAACATATGGAAAATGTATCCCATCTTCTTTACAATGAGATACTTATAAACAATCTTAAATAATACAAATATATATATGGGAATTATAATCCTACAATACTTTCCCATATACTATTATAGAATAACATATTCTACCCAATCCTGGAACGTTCGACCAAGGTTATGGAAGCGTTCAACTTAAGACTACGGAAAGATACGTAACGCTACATCAACCCAGATTCGACGTACACATCGAGGTTCATACTAGGTGAGAGTAAGACTAGTATGGACATATATAAAGTAAAACGCCACCTCCATTTTGATTTATTCGGCTTTTCTCAAACATTACATAACCGGGAAGTGAATACTCTGCTAAAAAGTCTCTATCTTCTGTATTGAGCCAAGATTCTGTTATGCCAATCACATCATAATTTTCTGTAAACACTAGCTCCTCTAAATCTGAACATTTATTGCGTATGCTACGAGCGTTTGCATAGAAAACCTTTAAAATTTGTTATGTTAGAAAACTCCTGGAACGCTCTTTAATAATATTTTTGGTTCTTGTCGGATCTACATTTATGTTCATGGCTCTCCTCGGTCCTCGCTGTCTTCGGTCCTTATCGCTTGTGGTCCTCAGGTTGCCTCTGTGTTTTTCTTGGGCGTTGGATGAATTTATGTCACTGCTGCTTCTTCTCGGATGTCGTTTTTTTTATCCATGACTGCGGACTGGCTTCGTGTAGGAGACGACCCATGCGTTTGCTGAAACCCACAGGGTTTAGATGAGTGCCATCCATTGCAAACAGAGTAGGCTGGTTGTAGAAGTTGTCCCAGAGGTTGATGAATTGAAACTTCTTCCCTCAGACAAAATATATTAGTCGGCTATTTGTGCTGAAGGCCTTGTCGTAGGAATTTGTCAGTGTGCGTCGATCTTGAGGAGAATGCCTGAGATGATGATTATTCCCTTGACGTTGGTTTTTGTAGTGGCTGGATCATCTTGCGATATTTCTCCACCAACTGCTTCGGATCTGTGTGCGCATGACGTCATTTGAAACCAGCATGGCTGACCAAAAAGGGTAATTTTCCATTTTTTTTTTGCATCCTTTGTGGTATCTTCGAAGGCTTCCACAATGTCGTTCCACTCTCCCAGCTCCTGGGATGCAAAATCTTTTTCGTTGATTAGGGATCTCTGTCGCAGAAAATCTTTCGGACCTGTCCTCGTAGGAGGAAATCCCCAACGAGCCTGGTCCTCTTCTGGTTCGTCTTCCATCTCTACCAATATCTCAAATCTGTTTGACATTTGTGACTGGTAGATGAGACGCTTTTCTTTCTGTTGGCCGTGCACCGTTCCTCACTGGTGAAAATCCGGAAACCTGTGGTGGCGGGACTCTAACGTACAGGTTCAGGTGAGAGGAGATGGTTAGAACGGGGGCGAGGGGTTGGTACTGTTTCGTGCTAGCAGGCTTTCTTGCACGAGGAGTGGGGGAGAGACTAAGGTGAACAGGGTTGGCTGTATGGTTTGATGTCGGCTCAGGTTCGTCAGAAGCATCTGCTGCAGTGTCTACTGCAGGTGTTGGATTGTTGGCAGATGCACGTTGGTGCGGTGGTGGATGCTGTGAGTTAAAAAAATTGGAGTTAGTGATACTCCAACGTTGAGTGTTTACAAAACTCTTGTAGTGATTCCAGCTTCATGGTGAGGGCGTGATCTTGTTATGGGCTTCATCCAATTTTGCTGTAAATTCATCTCGTTGCTGGTAGAGTCGGCAGACTTGGTGGATCGGCAGGAGCAAAC